>VXBI01001031.1:180939-419253 GCA_013397375.1 Toxostoma redivivum
AAAACACAACTGAGTTGATAAATCATCCCCAGGTCTGCCTTTTCGCTTTTCTGAAAGTGAAAAGAAATGCCAAGACAGGTAACTTCAAATGAAAAGGAAAGCAGACTGCAAAACTTAGACCCATCCTTAATGTTTTCCTGTTGCTGCTTCTCCTCAAAAATATTCAATTCAATCAACATTATACTTCTAGCATAAACATAAATCAATATTAAGACATTTTGGCTTTGTTAACAGACATGCTATTTTACTAAGAAATACATAAATACAATTAGTTTTAAGATTCCACAATTTTTCAGGTTATCTGTTGCCATTTCTAGCCCTTCATAAGCCATTTTGCTGCAGTTTATGGAGGACAGGGAGTCTGGGCAGCTCTTGGGCTAACAGAAGACATTGAAAGACAGGGAAAAGAAAATCTAAAGTGATATGCACACAGGCGGAATTAGGTTCCTCCTCTTACAGAAAGCAGAATAGATAGAGAAGTAGCACATAAGAAAACCTCTATGAAAAGTAGTTTGGCACTTTGCTCCTGTCTAGCAGCTAGATTGGCAATAAGTCACTTATGTTTTAACACCAGGCAGCAGCAGCTTGAGTCTGGAGATGCAGAGTTTTTAGAATCCACTCCAGCTGCTGACAGCTCAGGCAGTGAAATCGGATTACTTCCAGTCACAGAGACACCCCTGCTGCTGCTGCACACACACACCTGGCCCCAGTCCTGGGGACAGGAGCTGCTGCCTGTACACAGCACCATTTGTGTGACAACATCCCTGAGGGATGTGCCAGAACGGAGTGAAGTGTGGGGAGTGACACAAACAGCTTCGGTTTTCTCTTAGAGAAACATTCAAATACTGTCATATAGGAAATCAATAAAGAAACAAACAAAACAACATCAGAAAGCAAAAAAATTCAGCAAAGGCAGAGCAGGTCTGTCAGTTCACTGGTCACTGCTGTGCTATGGTTATCAACTCCAGAATAACACTTGAGGGCTGGTAACAATTGTGCAGTTAACGCAAGAGAATGGGGATAAAGGAGTTGAAGTCTTCATTTAGATTTTAAGCACTTTTTGACTTCACCTCCAATTCCTTTATAAAGGAACTTTGGAGAGCAGGCTTCTGCTTCTATACCTGTTCCTACAGTACCTCCTAATCTCTCACCTTCCTCATTCCAAATTTAACTAGAACATTTTCTTCTTCATTCAGCATAGGCTATTGCTGAGCCCAAACATGGTTATTGATCTTTACTATTTTACTTTTATTCCCCAAATTCTTGGGCTCCCACGATCATCACCAGCTTCCTGACATTCCAGCCCCTGACACAAGCAATTTTCCAGACCTGTCACGTCTCCACTATGTCTAACTTCAATAACATCACCTCTGAGACAGTCTCTTCTTTTTTTATTAGCGAAATGTTTATGATACTCTCATTACATATCTCAAATCCTGCAGCATCCTATTAGGTGGGAAACAGAACCAGACATAGTTGTTAATGTGGGATTTGAAAAAAAAAAAAAAAAAAAAAAAAGAGGCCCTTAGAACATCTTCTCTATCACTAACTGACTTGTTATCATTAACATCCTTGCCCTGTTCTTCCCCACAGTTCTTTTCTTCACCTGCCTTGCCATGAAACACAGCCTGCATCCCCTCAGGCTGTGGGGCTGACTCTGTAGCTCTGTAATGTCACACAGAACGGCCCTAAGTGCTCCTGTGGGGCCAGGCACTACCTCTGCAACATGGGAGGCTCAGAGTCTGCAGCATCCATGCAGGGCTACAACTCTGTAGGGGCAACTTGAAAGGAACAAAGAGCAACTAAGAGAGGAAGATGTGAAAGTAAAAAAATCCAGAAGGCTGCAGACTCATGGCATTTGGTTTGGATCTTAAAATTAACAGGTACCTCTGGAAGCTTTGGGCAAATGGCTATTTCCAGGTATTGCAAATGATGGATAATATTATGCTGTGTTTGCATTGGGTTTAGTGGGTAATTTGACAAGTTTATTGCTTCTGTGGTTTAAGAGACCAAAATATTATGGAACTTCACATCCAAGATATTTCATCATAAACCAAAGCAACTAAAACTGCAAAGCAAGGGAAGACAACATAGCTAATGCTAAGCTTCAAGATAAAAGATGAAAACTGTTATAGTTACCAATTAACATTTAGATTGCCTATACAAAGGGATGCCATAAATTCCCACAGCTCAGGTACAATAATTCCTTTTAATATCTCATTGTATCACTGCCAAAAGACTGTCTCTCTGCTGTGTACCATTTCAAGGCACATTTGTGCACTTTTTGGTTTCCAGTAAGTATTGATGCATATAAATGACATCAGTCAATATATTTTCTTATAATCCAGCTAACCCACACTTAGCTTCTTCCCTACAGAAACTCTCCCAGAAGAAGCAGAGACAGCTAAAGTTCTACTGAGCATTACTCCAAAGGAAAGGCACCAATTTAATGGCACTGAGTAAATTCAGTGTTGTTAATGGAAATAGATAATTTCCCACAATTCTGTACTAAGTTCTGCATAATGCACCCATAAATTTCAGCTGCAGCCTGAACTAAAAGCTGAATATGGCTTTGCCTAGACACTGTGTTGTGAGCTCACTAAACCTGTGAGGGAATATCTGAAAGATTTTCCACTGCTTTTTTGGGGTCTCTATCAGGTATTTGGCATTGTAACAAAAGTGCTACTCTGAGCAATTTTTAGTTACTATACAAAATAATTGGACTTTCATGTCATGGAGTTTGTTGGAAGTTTTATCATAAAATTCTGCAGTGTGGTTTGAAAGATAACTAATTTGAAAAAGGGTTATCTCATTAAACCAAAAGCACACTGTATTTTACCTCTTGGTTTTGCACAATTTTGCATTTGACACATAAATACAGACAATTTTATTATTAAATACAAAACAAAATAAAATTTCACAAAAAAATTCCTAACAAAGAAAAATCCAACCGAAGAACATCACCACAAACACAAACTTAAGTAATTTCAAATTAGTAACCAATTAATCCCTTTGTACTCACAGTTAGAATTTTTACAACACAAATAACCCAAAAGGTCAGAAACATCATTCTCACTGTTTTCAATTACCTGTACATGTGATGCTCAACAAAAAAGGAGCCAGACAGCTCCTCAAAGGTCAGTTTCTGGATGAAGAATAAAAATATGGGACCCAACCAGAAAAAAAATCCAGATAGGCAGGCTGAAAATGCAAGTCACAAGGAAAAAGCAGGAGAACTGAACACAGAAAGGAGCAGATGTGTATCATGTTCAAATACATAAAGGATTGCTGCAGAAAAGAAGGGAAGGTGTCAGCTCTCAGAGTTAGGAGGTTTTAGGAAGATTTTGGGTAAGCACCTGTTAAAGATGACACAGGTTACTGCTCCTGGTTTCAGGAGAGAGAAGTGCTTCAGGCCTCTTCCAGCCTTGTGTTACCTGATTTCTGGGAAATTATGTCAGGAAACAATTCATCCCTCAGCTGAACCAGGCTTGCAGGTGCAATTTGCTCCAGATTTCTGTCTTAAGCTGCATTTCTCTGTACATTTGCCTGGTGCCAGAGAAGCTTAGATGAGCCTACTCAGACCTGACCAAGCAGATATCTGATGCAGGAAGCTCTGATATCAAATATGATGAGTTTAATCAGGAAGTCTGCCTAAAATTCTACAGCAATTAAACCCTGCATGAAATCATCTTCAGTGAAATAACTCAGTTGCTCATAGAAACTTCAGTAGGTTTTTTAAGGATGCCTGTTAGGCATCAAAAGAGAAAACAGGTTAAAAACTGGGAAGCATGAAAAAACAAAACTGAAAATACCTTAAGCATCAATCCTACACATTTTATTTTGGAATGGGTCTCTGCTACTGAAGAGCCCACAAGAATAAAACAAATAAACATAATAAGAACCTAACTGTATATCTGTACTAGCAACTCCAAGAGATCAAGGGTCAGAGATTTTCGTGGTCTTTGGAACACGTCAGGTACTTTGCACATAAATTTATATGTTTGTATGCATGCAAATTGACCAAATATAATCAAGACACCAAATGCAAACAACAAAATTCTGGCTTTTTCCCACATGACCATGTATCTTGGTGAGACAGGAATGTAGTAAAATCATGTTACTTGTAAGTAGCAGGAAGTCTGTGATATTCTTGCACATTCAGTTTTGTAGAGCTGTGAGCTAACATTGATGCAAGCAGAGAATTTAATAGACACCATCAGCAAGAGAGGACAGGGTACAACTGAGTGATTGCTTTGGTTTGGTTTTTTCTGTTGTTGTTCATTTGCTCTGTTTGGGTTTTTCATTAAAGCATTCACAGATAAGGAGGTTGATTTGCTTGTGGTCTCCCCAGTTTTCTGTGAAAGAGCTGCTAAGGACAGTCTGATATCTGCCCCTCCACAAGAACCTTGTGTCAACCAGTGGTGAATGCTCTGTGAAGAGCAGACTCACACAATGCAACAAAAGGAGTTCAGAAGACTCAGAAATAAAAACTAATACTAGCATTGCCAATAGTCACAGAAATAGTGACAATAGATAAGGGGAACATTCAATTACAGTGTCCAAGACCTTGGGGAAGTTGAGCATTTCCTTGGAGAGTTCTTCAAATGTTCAAATTTTTTGCTTAAGAATCATTTGCCTAAATGATAAGCAAAACTCAACTGTTTCCATATCAATGATTGGATTAAAATAAAGAATAAAATAGTTTATCTGCTATGTCTGCATAATTAATTCTTGATATTAGTCAGGAATTACTGAGTTTATCAACTTTGTTGGACTTACTCTTGCTGATGTAAGCAAAATCAAAATCTGACAAGAGACGTTTGGGCTAGCTTTGCTTCCAGTGCAGAGCTTTGTTCTCTGAAACATTTGTTCCATTTTTGGCAATAGTTACAGTAGGTTTTACAGCAGACAGTTATTGTAACTAATTTGTACTTACATGACTAATTATGAATGAGAAGAATGCTGCTTACAGTACTCTCTCACATCTGGAGAAGACCGGAAGCACAACAGCAGCTGTCTGCATGCTGCCATGAATTTGTTGCTGTTTATTCACTGAATACTGATTCTTTTCTCTCCTGCTAAAAGGTCTGGTGAAGCCTCCTGCACCTCCCATCACCCTGCATCACTGTTGAGGGGAATTACTGAGCAGGCAAATCACCTTCATTTGACAAGGATAGCAAACAAAATAACTATGGAATGCTCATGGATATCTTCATACTGATCAATACACACACATAAACTGCCTGACTCCCTGGTACAGAAACCCTGCTTTTGGTTTTCTCATTCTCCATAAGTTCACATGGAATCAATTACCTTAACTCACCTCCCTGAAAGAACTTTGGGGCAAAATTTTTGGGACAAAACGATCGTTTAATTGTCCTAAGCAATAAAAATCAACAAAAAA
Source organism: Toxostoma redivivum (assembly GCA_013397375.1). Taxonomy (NCBI): domain Eukaryota; kingdom Metazoa; phylum Chordata; class Aves; order Passeriformes; family Mimidae; genus Toxostoma; species Toxostoma redivivum. The sequence goes on from VXBI01001031.1 coordinate 186,344, forward strand.
CCCCAGCACATTGTCACTGCTAAGGTGATGTTTGACAGTCCCAATTCAAAAATTGAAGATGCTAATTGGCTGCAATAATTAAGCTCCTTACTGAATCTTTTTCCAGGCTTTTTTTTCTCTTGGACACTTGAATTTCATTTTTAGTTTATTTCTCTTGGTAGAAGGATAGGAAGAATTGCGTAAATACTTTCTCAAATCCTTGATTTATAATAAATAGAAATTAAAAATTAGCTATCCAAAGCGTTTTACCAGATGCACAATTACACTTCAAAAGGAGTATGTTAGCTTTGGGTTTGTTTCCATGTTCAAAGGTAATCAACACCACCCCCACTTACCCCACACCACATTTTGAACTTTTGGCAGAGAAAACAAAAAATAGCTTTGAACTACACAAGTTTACAACAATTAAGCTGTATGAACAATATGGAATGTTTTTCTAAAGCACTTCAGAAAATGACTATTATTGAACCTGCAGTCTTTGAGGCTGTAATTCAAGTACTACAATTCCAGCCACACAGCTCAGGTCAGAAAGGAACAAGTCAAGCTGACAGAAAGCAAGTCGATGAATTCTTACATGATTTTTCAACACAGACACAGATGGACAAGAATAGAAGCCACTCTACAATATAATACTTCTGTGCTTCTGTTTCTGAGGTAAAAATCAACTTTTCTTGCTGTTACGCTCTTTCACAGGTTACAGTATTCTCACCATTTTTAATCTATCAGGTTTTCTAACCCTCAATCTCTTTCCTGCATCAACTATATTAGACAATAGCATCAATTTAGTGCCTGTGAGAGGTGTGCAAGTAAATAACCAAAACAGCCATAAAAAAAAAAAATCCCTAAACTGCCCTATAAAGTAAATTGCATTGTGCAAAATTGGAAAGGGCAGGTTGAGGCTTTAAAAGTTGACTCCGGTGAAAGGCACTAAGGAGAAACTTTCGCACTGTACCATTACCAACACAGCAATTCTTTTATTCAGATTTCAGAGTCAGATTTTAGTGTTCCACATTGCAGGGAACTTAAAAGAAACAAGGTCATCCAATCAAACAAAAGATTGAGTTGAAAATTGAGGAATTGTTGCATTTTGGTGGTTTTTTTTTTTTTTAAGTGTACTGCGACTGCAGTATTATCTAAAGACTGGGGCCATGACCTTCAATTGAAATCTTAGATATCATTAAAAGCTTTGCATCTTTTTCTTATTTCCACAGGAATTAAAAGCTCCAGTCAGTTGAACATGGGCTCTCTGGTGATTTGTCCCACCTGTGCCTTCTTTCCCATGGGATCCCCGGGCAGAAGGACAGCAGTGGTACCCCCTGTGGTACCCACGGTGCCATCACAGCTCTGCATCCCCCTCTTCCCGTGCCTATCGCCCCTGGCAGCCCTGTCCCAGCCCCTCCCAGCTTTCTCCCACCTGTTTGGAATGTGGATGCCCAGAGGGAAGGGAGCAGGGCTGCTGCATCCCTGACAACCTTCCCACAGCCCAGGGCCCCACTCCATCCCAGGGAATATTTCCCAGCACACCAAAGGTGAGCCAACATCATCTCCCCTGGCTAATGAAGGGGGACAGAATGCCTTCTCTGGGCAATCACAAAAAGCAAACTGAGGGGACACAACTGTGACTGTCAATGTTTCTTTGTCAATTATTTTTCCAGATTTGTGGTACTTTTTGTGGCTGTCCCCTGGGTTGTGTCCATTTGGACTCCAGATTGCTTGTGCTGTCACATCATGCTTGCTCAGAGTCTCCAAACAGCACACTTTGCGTCATCATGTTTCCACTAGTTTCTATTATTCCAGCATTTCAATTTCCTCCTAATTCATGGCATGCAAATGAGACCTCAAGTTTCTCAAGAAACAAACTGAACAAACACAAACTTAGCACTAAGGGAGACAAGAATTCAGACCTTTTTTATCTTTTTCATCCTGAGATAAACTGTCAGACAACCAGAACTTCTAGTGTGATATAAGGAAACAACAGGCGAAACTGAAGCACTGACATACCAAAGCCACTTTGGTACCTCCAAGTGGCACCAAAACCACTTGGTTTCTCAACTCCAGCTTGTATGAAACAGCATCACATTCTGGGCCCAGAAACTTTATATATCCCCAGCACATATTAGAGAAGTCAACAAAACTAAAGCCTTGTAAAACTAGAATGAATAGACACTTAACCTTGTAATTTCCTCTACATTTAAGTATTTTCAAAAATTGTTTCACCTTAACACAGGATTAAGGCTTAGTAGCCACTGAGAACAATACAAAATGTTTTTACCTTTGTTTTACAGTCACTGTCCAGGCAGTCAGGTTGGGCTGTAAAACATTTTCTCTGGAATGTGTGAAGCTAATATGATGGCATTGCTCCCTGCTGTGTTTAGAGAAACATTAGAAAAAGAATATGTACCAATTATTTAAAAACCACACCAACCAACATCTCTTCTGTATGATGGAAGCCTTTAGAAATGCACCTGTCTGTGCAGAAACTCTAGAACGACACTGAACCCACTTTCTCTCCTCCACATTAAGGCATTATGTGTATTGCATTCCTCTAGCATGTCACAGCAATTTCAGAAGCAAAATTCACAGCTTGCAAAGGAGAAGAATCTGTGTAAGATTATCTTGAGTTCCAATAACCCAAAGCACTGAAGCAAACAGAGCCCCCAGAGCAGAGCAGCCTTTGGTGCTCCCATGGCCAGACCCCTGCACAGAGCAGCATCTTCCACCCCAGCACAGAGCTGATCAATCATAGCTTTTAATCTCATTACTTCCCCAGGGCTTTCTTTTCCCTGAAACAAGTTTTCCTGCTCTTTGGTAGCTTAGGAAACCACAAGAGTGACTAGCATTAAATGGCATCATCTGTCTCCTCTATGTTCATTTCCACAGAAACTTTGTGGTAGTTCAAATTAAAGATGATTTTAATCTGTCATGGAGTTTCACACGTTTGCTGCCAGCACTCACTGAGTAACTCCATATCCACTGCATCCATTAAAGAATGGATACAACAGAAAATACTCAGTTCTTAAAAGAGGTAAGTGCAGTGTGGTGTCTAATGGTGCTGTTAGAATGAATATATAGAGCACACATCCAGTCACTGCAAATAAAGTATTCCAGCACATTGCTTTGGAAATAAGTCTCAGGATAATACAACAGTCTGACACATGAACATTAAAAAAGATTCAAATCTCAGGGCCCCAAATCACTTCAGCTACTTTAAATCATTGTTGTAAATATTGAATATTAAATGAATAAAACTAATTTGACAACAAAAACATTACTTATTTCCTTAGAGCTGTTTTATATTTAATTCTTCCCAATAAAATATCTCTTGTGAGGTCTATGACAGCTCTTGGAAAAGATCTTAAATTTTACAGCAAGTAGTAAGGTAACCCATCACATCTTCCCATATGCAATCTCTTTCAAAAGAAGAAAACCACAGAGAAATCAACTGTTTGCACAGCCAGCTGGAATTGCTGCTGAATTTCAACCTGCAAGAAGAGTACCTGCACCAGTTTCCACTCCTCTCTTGCTCCAGGTGCCAATTTGATACTTTGGAAAGCTTTCAACTGTTTTATCATTCAAGAAAAAACACATCTACAGTAGAAAGAAACCCAGTCTCTGGGGAGAAGACAAGAGCTTTTGGATTTTCAGTATTTTTAAAATAAAGTTAGTGCATTAGAATAAATATCTACCATTCAGAGACCTTGCTATAAACAAAAACACCCCAAATGAAGGGGAGAACTGTTGTGAAATATTACATGGATGGCAAAAACAAATTCTTCTTCATTCATCTTCAGCAATAAATTTAAAAAATCTTTTTATTGTATGTTACAGCTCTCTACAGATGAGATTTGAAATTTGAATCCAAGTTGCCACATTTAATTACTAAATAAATCTTGGACAAAATCTTCTGAGCCAATTTTAATAATTGAAGAATTTCCTCCTACAAATCCTTCCAAAAGAGAACGCTCATATTGCTTAATATAACTCTATGACTTTCTGAGCCCTATAACAGGGAAATACAAACTATAACTGTAAAGCATTACTGGAACACCTTAGGTTTATTTAGTACTCATATTCTTTTGTTGCACAGTTGTCTTGCTGTGGTCACACATCTCTGAAGAGACTCAAGAGTTTTCAATCAGGTTAGACTCAAATAAATCCCAGCCTTTATCACTTCCATCTTTAAAGATCAACATTTGACTTTCAATACAGAGCTGGACTTGGGTTTAAGGCTCATTAAAAAGCATCTGGAACTTAGAAGAAGCTGAAATTCTAAATGAGGTAGGTAAAGACACAGCCTAGCTTTTATTTTCTTTTCTTCTTCTTTTTTTTTTTTTTTTAGACCATTGCTTTCATTTTCTAAAATATGGATTTCCCTAGAATATGCCTACACACAGTCAGACTGCTGCTGCTGTCATCTCTCTTACCACTTTTTAGATAAAAATATATCCTGTTTTACTTCAAATCTGTAGAAGTCAGTGAATAATAGTTAATTGCTCAGTCATGTAGCATGTACAGCTGCAGACCAAATAATGTCTGCTCGCTTCCCAAGCTTATTTTAAGTGTGTTCTCATGGGTCCCTCTATAATTCCCTCCACTCCATCCCTTAGCCAGACATCATCTCTCCCCATCCCCTGAAACAATTTGTTCTATTTTTGTTACCACTTTAGATTTAAGGTAATGATGAGCCTTTTGTCCTTGGTCTCCAGACAGCTGAAAATCTGGGTCTGGATTCTTTCATCTGTTCCATGCACAATAATGAGCCTGCACTGAGCCCCACTGCTTCCTCAGCAGGGCCTAATAAGAACAGGTTTCTCTATGTACACATCCAATGACAAAAATCTGTATTATGTTTCCAGCATACAAGTATTTTCAATATTTATGATGCAAAAGCATCTCTTTCAACACCAAGATGATCAATAAGATCTCATCATTTTAACAGGAACATTCACAGACATATGTTAAATACTTCATAGTGCTTATAGATTTCTGGGTACAGTATATTTTCATTCATTTATGTTTGAGTCTCAAATTTTTGCATTATTATATCACCAATAAAAGCCCATACTTGCTATGAACTTAATGCAGATGCATAAAGGGTATTTTTAGTGTGCTTTTAGGGGGCGTATTCCAGAAATCTAAAAGGCTAATAGTTTAAATTTTTACTTCAGGTACTTTTGAAAAATCCCACTATTCAAAATTATTCCTTACTATGTAAATACTTCTATTAGGAATAAGACTTGAGAATTCATATGCTTCAGGCTCTGACAACAAAATTTCCATTTCAATTAAAAAAAAAAACAAGTAAACATACCACAAAGCCAGCTAAGAGAAAAAAAACCTACTTTTTTTCCCCTTCCATGTCAAAGTAGATATCTAGACAGGGTATCAGTGCTTACAGCTGAAAATCTTCTGTTGTTTTTGCAAAGAGTAAACTGAGCAGCTACAGTCAGAGGTCTGCAGTGTGGAACAGTAGAGGTTAATTGTGAGATGTTCTATTTATATCTCACAATTGTCTTCTAGATGATGTTATTGAATTAAGGATCAGATGTCTGTTAATAGAAGCCTGTTGATAGTTGTGAGACATCAGCCCAAAATGAGAGGGGCGACTGCTGGGAGCTGGGCATTTCCAATCTGCAGCAGTCACACAGGGGCTGAGAGCAGACAGAATCTGTGCTTCAGAATAACCCAGAGCTGTGCAGTGCTGTCCCCTGAGGTGTCCCCAGCAGCACTGAGGCAGGAGGGAACACTGGAGCCAGCACACACGGGGCTGATGCCAGCTCCAGCTCACACCCAGGCTCTCTCTGTGCAGGATCACTATTGTGTTACAGGGCACAGGGGAGTCTGACTCTTCTGACTCAGCTCAGAATCTCAACTTCAGCACCACGGGAGCACAGAGGTCCCTTTTAGGAGGGCTAGATTTGAGATCAGGAATGGATAAGGGCCTTGCCTGGTCCCCCAAGATTGCAGGTAGCTGCACATCCTCCGAGGCCACTGGCTGTGTTTGACCACACTCAGTGTGAAGAACTTTTTACTGACATGTCCTTGAATCTGCCCTCACTGAAACTTGTGTCTTTTGTCTCTTGTCCTTTTACTGCACATATCTGAGAGGAGTCTGGCTGTATTTTCTCTCTAGCTCCTCATTCCCCTTTCTGTAAAAGGCAGAATTGCTTCCCTTGAAACAATACTTTCATAATTCAAAAGTTATTTGCCTTTTACAGATAGCAGGTTAAAAGCCTGATTAAGGAAATCCTTGACAGATTGCAACAGTTACGTGGGACACTGATGCACACACACCTCCCCCAAATTCAATCAACCAATCTGTTTCCCAGAGCAAGGCAAAACAGATTCAAAGACATCAGGAACTGGCTGCTGTAATCAGAAATTACTCAGTCCACACTTGTAGAAGATGCTCTTAAAACCTGCCAAAACTAACAGAGGCCACAGAGCAACAGAGTGGTCTAAAGGGAAAATACAAAGTCATTTCATGTACCAAGCTGCTCATCAAACTATTACAGCATTAAATGGGAAAACTGCAACAGAGAAAAAAAGTTGTTTGTGAGAGATCATGTCTCACTGCTGCCTATGACTGCTCGCAATATTGGTGCTCTCTGAAAAAATAATGACAACTCCTGAAATATTCCAAACACATTGCAAACATAGACAACAGCAGCCATAACTTCACTACTATTTATTACAAAGCAAAACCTTTTAAGAATGCAAGTAGCCAAAGAATAAAACCAGAGTAAAATTATACATAATTTCTGTATGATTTTTTTTTCATAGCATTTATTTATTTGTATTTTAAACTACTCACAGAAAAGGAACTCCCCCCTCTCTTTTCAATGGGAGGCTTGTTAGCCAGCAAACTCACAGCTGGAGATCTTTATCTCAAAAAAGACTAAAAGACTAAATTATTTACAATTTAACTATAACCTAATTCCAAAGGAGTTGTGCTTGTGCAGCATTTTCTAACAGTTTATACAAGCAGAGGCCAGCTGAGAACAAACAAGGCATTAGCTGCATATGATTCCAGATTCCTAATTAACCATACACACTACAACAAGCAGCATCACTGCACTAAACAAGTTAACATGCAAATTATTCTTCTATCAAGCCAATGTTACAGAGACAATAGAATTTGGAAGCACGGCAGAAGAACCAAGACTGGTTTTAACTCCCCTTCGTAATTAAGTAATCCAATTTGCTTTTCTAAGCATTTCTATAATAACAGCATAAAAGTGCTAAAACTAGTCCACATTGGTATTGTAAAAATAGAAGGATTAGTGGAAAAGGTTTTGTGCTTATGAAGAAGTAACCATCTATTTGCACAATCTTTCACATGCTTTATAGACATATCCAGAAAGCAGATGTACTTTTCGTCCACATTCCTTCCCATGATCACATAAGAAGACCTGACTCTGAGCTGAACACAGAATCTATCTAAGACAATATTTTTTCCAGCTATACAAGTTTATACTCTACGGTTCAATACAAATAAATTAAAAAGTCACCGACAGCATCCTTCTAGAAGAAATGGAACAACCAGGAGTTGCTACACTCATTGGAAATACATAATAATTTAAAATAGCATGTCAATTACATTGTTTCTTCCTGAAATGAAACCTGTACTAATTGCTGTGCATCCAGAAAAAGAGAATACCATAGCACATGTTAAAAATGGATCCTAAACCACACTCCTCCTACCTCAAAGGCAGGGCTTTAGGCTATATCTGGATTAACAGGAAAAACTGAGTAGGATTTAATTATTCCCTTTGCTGGGATGACAAGAATGGCTGCAGGGCACGAGGGCAGGGAAGCAGGCAGCAGTGCTCAGCAATCACTGGCTCTTCTGCATCCTGTAGTGCTGTGTGGACCTATAACCTCCAGCTTAAGCTATTTCCTCGTGATCAGAACAGTCATACTTGCTGGTGCTGAATTACTTTGTCACTGGTAATGCTGCAGGACAGATCATATCCATCACACCAAGTAAAACCCTGCACAAAAGGATTTATCCACTACTGTGAAGTACAACTGTTCCCAAGAGGGAGGGAGCAGCCCAGACTGACACCCTGTGGGTCCCTCCTGAGCTACAGCAGATGAGTCCTGGAGAAGAAGAGGACAACGAGAAAGCATCTTAATTTCTTTAATGTTCTTCAAAGGGGAAAAAAAAAAGAAAAAAAAGAAAAAAAAAATAGAGCATACAGCTACACTGCAACGTTCAGTGTTTTGTAACTGGAAAAAAGAACAAAGCAACACAGAGGCATGGATAGGACCACAAAACAATTATTCCAAACTAATCTCCCTCAGAGAAACTTAACACTTGCTGTTCACACTTGCCTGCTTCTTCTGATCTTCTCCTCCTGGAGCACAGGAACTCCTCACAAGGTGGCATCAGCACTGAGCAGGTGTGCCTGGGTACAGAAGACCCACAAGTCTAATTTCATTCCACTGCAGTTCAGAACAGAAGAATGACAGAATAGCATTGCACTGGGGCCAGTTCTGCCCCTTTTAAAATTTCCAGTAGTGCAAGCAGCCAGGTGAAGGGATTATAAGTGGATGGAAATTGTGTACAAGCTCTCACACAAACGCTGGTGACACAATACTAACCCTAAAATGGTCTGAAATACTGCAGTGGAGAACTTAGCCCTTAACAGGGCTACAAAATCAGAGATCTGTAAATTAGGGACAGGAAAAGCTTCAATGAAAATCAGTGACTACTTTCCATAATCTTATCTGATTTGAGCCCTTCCGGAGCAACTTCCTGCCCCTCAAGGAACAAATTTTGTAAAAGCTATTAACTACTATCAATCCAGAAACCTTGGGCAGGACAAATAAACTAATCAATAACTGATGCCCCTCCATCTGCACAGTGCAGATCACTTATCAAGAGAGACCTGGTTCCATACTGGGAAAGAACTAGAAAGTGATGTAGAAGGTCACAGTCTAACACTTACTACCACACTAAGAGACCTCAAGCACTTTAATCCTCACATAAGGGGTTGCAGCAGGTGCCCAGAAAAAGCCTGGGGGAGGAAAATGCAAATTTCTACCAGCTGGCAGCAGTGCAAGACATCATGACCTGTACTTTATAAGTTATGGCTGAAGAGCTCCCAGATGAGCTACATTAATAAAGCTGTAGCCTAACTAAACCACATCCTTCACATCTCATGCTCCCCCATGTGTCTGGGAAGATCAATGCAAACCAAAGCAACCCAAGTGGGAATCATTAAATGCATCTGTGAGCCACACCAGATCAACAAACAATTAGACACACAATGTACCAATCAGGACAACAAACCAGCCTTATGGTTATGATCCCATCAGCTTAGCTTTCCTCAAGTGTACTTCCAATTAATTATAAAACATTTCTACACAAATAGTGGCATCTCTAAATGTCTACTTTAAACACCATTAACACTGTCAATACTCTAATTTCTATAAGTAAACAACACAGCCTCGTTCTTGACAGGAATGCCTTACCCCCCTGAAACTTTCTGTGCTATTCTGCAAGTACAACGTTACACTGATATAGCTGCAATCCCTGAAAGATTAGTATGTGTAAACATACTAAGTAGGACAATAGGGTTCCCCAAAAAACAATGATTGATGCATTTCAATGAATATCAAAAAGAGACAATACCTCAGTGATTTTCAGGAACCCACTCAACAGTCTACTTCAAGTTTTTAAAAGACAAAAGGAGAAACACACATGCTACAGCTCTGCATTTATGGAGCTCACAACTTTTTGCAAAGATCAGTGCTGCCACTTTCTGGATGAGTGCATTTACCCATTTCCAGCTGGGTGAAGAGGCTGTGCAGTGCTGCATTTGCTGGGCTGGAAGCTGGACCAAGCTTGGCTGGGAGAACAGAGGGCCCCACACAGAAACACTGATGCATTTATCAGGTAAGGAAAAGGTTTCTTATAAACTAAGGAAAAATCAAAGAAACAAATATGTTTAATATATTGAAAAGAAGAGCCCTTAGGAGCTAGAGAAGCATTAATAAGAAGAGAATGAAACTATCATCCTTACAGCCTGCACAGCTCTTTGCATACCCAAAAAAAGAGAGAGGACTCATCAAAGAAAGCCTGTCCTGTGTTACTCTGGGCCAAATGGCTGATCCCAGAACAGCAATATCTTGATAAATGCTCTGCTCTTGTCATGTAGACACGAGCCTTTTGCTACAACCCCCAGATACTCAACACAGAGAATCCATCTGTCCCATTCTCTGAAAGCCCTGACACATTCAGAACATTTTGTTTATTTTGTTCAGAAAACAAACAAAACAATAAAAAAAGAATCTCCAAACCCTACCAAAAGCTGAACTAGGCAGGCTAAAGTACTACCAATTACAGTCCTTAGTCTGCAGTACCAAAGGAGAGACAATTTTTACTTGAATATTTTTATTATTTGCTTTTTGTTTTCCACAGTGCCTTAAAGAGTGTCCTTTGCTGGCATTTATCAACACATGCTTGAAGATTAGAAGACTAATTGTCACTTATGATTCAATCCAGGCAGTTTCTGTAGCTGGATGTGGCTATTTGGTTTGCAATACCAAAAATAAAACACTAAACAAGAAAACCCCCACAGCTGCATATGTCAGCACTGCTAAAAAAAAAAAAAAAATTCAGATCAACTTAAGAGACTTGGGATCATATGCTAACTCAGTGGGTCATAACTCCTGAAATGAAATTCAGTTTTCTGTACAATCAGAAAAGCAGTTAATTCAATACAGATATTACAGGGTGATATGACACCAATCTTATAGTATCAAATATTTACTTCAATGAATATTAATTAATTATGAATGCTGTAATAATAACAATGTTTTGTACATTATGGGGCTATCAATCTGAAGTTGCTCTTTGGTGAACCAGGACAGAAATGTAGTAAATAGGAAGGAATGAGGTGAACTCTGGCTAGAACAGTCAACTTTGGCATCTCTGACTGTCAGAGATCCCTGATTCGGTGTAAGAATTTAAAATTGTGTTTTTCACTTCCATCTGACTGCCCTGAACCATCAGTTCACACTTGGTCTGGCAGAAAAACTTTTCTACATAACCTCCCCTCACACTGATATCTATAAAGAAGCAGCATTAGTGCTATTTAGATCACAAGATTTCCAAGTCTCATGTTACCACAGAATGAAGAAATCTGTCCAGGCAGACATTTCAATGAAGTAGTATCTAATTATTTCCTCTCTCAGTGAATCTTTCATAGAGCAGAGCCGAAAAGGAACTTAAAACAAACCCCACCCGTTTTAAAACTATGGCAGGGTTACAACTTAGCATCTCGCTTTCAGTTCCTTTTTTGAGCCTTACTAAATTTCATTTGGTAAGAGCTGTCTTCCCATCTTTAAGTTTTAGGAATCTCACACACGTTAGAACTTGCCAAATGGAGCTCTTGTCCATGCTAGAAAACTGTAGTAATTTGCTTATCTTCCTGCAAAACAAGAGTGGAAAAGATGCTCTATCAAAATAAGAATAACCATGCTGATAAAAGTCACTTATACACTGAGATAACTCCTCCATAAGTGTTTCCCTGAAGCTATCATTATAACTGTACTTCAGGAAAAACAAATCAATTCTAAACCAGGTAGAACAGCCAACCTGATGCACAATGTATTTAGTATTACTGTTCACCTTAGCAGGCAGAAGATGGAAAAAAATAATATTTGACACATTGTTGTCCCAACAATGAACACAAAAATAAAAAAAAATAACATAGCCTACAACACAGCTGCATTTATGGCATTGTTTCATTTGTTACCAACAGAACAATAGAGTGGATACTAATGATAATCCCTACATGACTGCTCGATTCCTTTCTTCATATTTGCTACCTTATTTTTCCTTCTCTCACAAAATATCCAGATTTATCAGTATGAATAACTCTAAATAAAGGGTTAGAAGGACTGAGAATTCAGAGGCATCTTCCTCACAAGTAAAACAGAGAGGTGTGAGGAAGCATCAGCTCCAAATAATGCATCACTGCCCAGGACAACTCTAGAGCATATCTGGGGAAGCCAAAATAAAAACAATAGGATTCTGTTGGAAAAGCAACATTTAAATAGCTGTGCTCTGAAGGAAGAGAAACAGCAGGCTGGAAATGAAGGCTGACCAAAATTAATGGAAAACTTGCTCAAGACTGACATATCAGGATAATTGTTCAAGAAAGTCTCACACACAGGGGAACAGAGCTGCTCCAAGGTCAGCAGGATCTGGGCTGAACCCTTCAGGAAATGCAGCTTCTGAAGTTCACTGTAGTTACATCTTCTCAACTCCTAATCCAAAAGGAAGCTCCTTTTAAAATTGGCATTGCAAATGATGGGAGTCTGCATTTTTTTAATCATTGTGGCTTTTTTTCCTCCCTCTGGCAGACTGGGAATTGCCATTTAGTAGTTTTAGGCATAAAGTAATTTTGAGGTGCACAGGAAATTTTAATTAGGCTGACACTGTTTTATACATTGTATTGATTTTGTCCTTTTTTGGCTATTAATTGATTTATTTTTTCCAGTTGAGGATATGAACTTATCATTGATTTCTATTAAGTCAAACAGTTGAAAGATGATACATCTACTGCAACTTGATAAAATGCCATCAGGGAAGAAAATTTCCATTTTACCTGTTTTCCAGGTGAAATGGCTCCACAACTGCAGCCTCAGTTCTGCAAGAAACTCCAGCCCTGGATTGTGGCCACTGAGGAATGTGATCACTGCCAGCCAAGGGAGGTGCTTATGCACATCAGTAGGATGGGAGCTTGTAAACACAATTCATCACCAGTGTCAGTCACACAGTATGGTACAACACTCACATTTTTTGTATTCCAAACTATTATGCAGAAGATAGTGTGAATAAAGATCTTTCAAATCAGATTTTTCAAAGCAGATCCTCTTCTTCAGCATTTAGGAGATCTAGCAGAGATGCCAGACCAGCTTTCCATTAATCCTTTTAGAATAGGATTTCCTCTCCATGAAAGAACAACATTGCATTATATGCCCTGACCAAGGTTTTCCATGTTCACACAACCAGATGAAAGATGCGGCTTCTCCTCATGGTATCTCAGCTTGCCCAAACATCACAGCTGGATCTTTGTGTAAATTTAAAAAGAGTCATCATAAATGCCTTTATTAATTTTTTCCCCAAGGGAACTATATTTTGGAGAAAAAATATGCCCAAACCTCATTGTTACACAGCAGTCATATGCTGCATGCTTGCTACCATATTTATAAAATTTACTGAAATTAGCAGTTTAGGTTATCAGTGCTTCTCAGAGGGTATAAAGTTGTTTTCAGCTACTGGGTGAGATTTCTGCAATATCTTTTAATCAGCTATTTGGAAATTTCAACCACCCAATATTGGGCATGTCAGTTCTAGAAAGGAGATATTGACCTGCTCAGCTGATCATTGTAAGGATGCTGTAGTTCCAAGAAGGGATCAAACATCCAAATAGATGTTTGTATCAGAACACTTGCAAGGCTTCCATGAAAAGCCAGAGAAATGGCTGGGATCCACTGGAAATGTGCCCTTGGAGCACTGAGCACAAGAGAAGCCTCACACAGACAGAGCAGGGAGATGTTCGGTTGCTTTAACTGCACTTGGCAGGAGCAGGACCTGGGACTGAATTTTACCTGGTAAAAGGAAAACTTTCATTTCCAAGTGAGCTTGATGCAGTTCATTTAGCCTTGGGAGAACCTCCAAACTTGGAGTGAGCAATTCTGAGTACTAGTCTTGCTGATTCCTTTTATGAAAACAGAAGATGGTGAAAGTTTGCCCATGAAGGATGGTTAAGAAGAGGAATCCTCAGCTAATAATGGCCATTCTTTCAATACTTTAATTTCACTGATGCACTGGGCAGAGCAATTATTGAACCCAGGGTCACAGAATGAACTGCTCATATGCAGCTGAAGGCTGCAGCTGTTACTCACTTTAAGAATCATGAAAGTAGCACTGTTGAGTAGCACTTCAGTAACAGAGAGATGGGAGTCAAAGTTCTTTGTGTAAGAAAAGCAGAAAGACCTGCAAGATCCATAATTTTGCCAATCTGCAACATTCTCACAGTGTGGTTCAGTGCAGGTGGAATGCAAGTTAATATTTTCATTTATTAAGCAGTCCCTGAGTTAATTTACAAGGAGTGTTTCATTAGATCTACCTGAACTGAGTCAGACAAATGTGCTACATGACATGCAGTGAGAAAAAAATAATTCTATATATTCAGCAACAGTACAGATCCTGAGTTGCAAAATAACTTTAACCCTAACAGAGACCATCTAAGTGAGGAATTGCCATGTTAGTGCATTTTTAATCTATACTTCAACCAGGAAGTCTAAAGAACTGCAAATATTTGCTCTTGTAGCAGGTAATATGATCTTTTTGTATATCAGAAGCTCAGAAGCAAAGTTGGTTTAACTCTAACAACTCTCATCTTCTCAAATACATTCATTTCTTTTGCACCATAATGTTTCCAGCTCCTCTGCATATTTGTATTACAACCCAACTGCACAAAACCCTCTCTTAACCCATGAGTCTGACTGTTCTGTCTTCCAACAGCCTGAGGAAAGAAAGGAAAAGGCAGCACCAACACAGCAAGACACACTGAGTCTTAACATGAAATCCCATTTTGAGGCTCTATCCATCATAAAATTAGAGTTTCCATCTATTTATGCAGCCAAAAGAAGTAGTGACAAAGAGAGGATGAAAAGAAAATATTCCTCAGCAAAGCTACAGCAAAATAAAATAAACAGCCAAACCACTTACAATAGCAACAGGCAGGGAGTGAATCACTAAAAATTTCTTGGAGCTTTATCAAGAGCAAGCCCATTTTGTAGATTAATGTAAAATCAGAATGTAAATTATGCTTAGAATTTCAATAAGCCTTTTAATTTATTGCTTTGAATCTAATGCATTTAATAGAAAGTAGATGCCTTCGAGGCAAAGTCTTTGGTGTCTGCATTTAGGACATTGTCCCCTTCCCTCTTCATACACAGATAAATAATAAGACTAAAGTGTAATGTGCCATTACTCATTATTCACTAGGAAGAATTCAGCTAAATGGAGCAGCACTGACAAAGCAACTAAGCTTAGTAAATGAAAGCTCTCCTACATCACAGTGTCTAAGGCTAACTGGTAAATAAACACATACATTTCTAACAAGATGTTTTCCTTGCCTACTACACAGTTTTGAGAAATTCCATTTGAGTCTCATTTTTGGTGGCTATGTATCAGGTTTGGACGAAGATGTTTCAATTTGTGAAGTGTTGATAACAAGGACAAAATAGAGAGGAAGAAAAATATGTCTCTATAAATCATCATCAATATTCTACTTCTCTTCAAAACGTGGTTGGGTATGAAAGTCACAAATGTTCAGCAAACACCAGGGTTACCAATGCTTGGCCAGTCTGCCCAGCAGGTCCTTTACAACCTGAGGGGCTGAGAATGCTGGAATTTCAGCCTGGGCAGTGACTGTCCTAAACTCAGTGCTGAATTAACGACTTCTCGTTCACACCAAATGCTGACCTTTGAGGTCAACTTTGACAATGCCCAACTGCACCAACACAAATTTCTGCACCACACTGAAGCACTGAGCTGTGCAGCTGAGTTGCCTGTACTCTTCTGAGCCACTTCTGTCTTGTATTCCATCAGTGGTTAATACAGGCTCAAATATAAGTCAGAAAAGAAAGGAAAAAGAATCTGTGGAAGTCAAGCATGCAGCCTCAATACTAATAAAGAAGTATTTTACAGAATATCAGTGGAAGAAATCCATAAAATTGCATGAGATCAGAGATCAAAAACCACTGTCATTAAACTAGAAAGATTCAGAACTCAATTTGGAGAAATATAACATTGGCAACCTCGGGGGTAGGAGAGAGAATTGAGCTGTGAATGTTTAAAACTCAGCATATTAAATGACTATGAGACAAAAGTTTAATCTGAGTGTTCAGCAAATAGGGACCATACAAATTAGTATTGCTGTTTCAAATACTAATGTTGCCCCATCTATCAAAACATTACTAGTTCCAAAGCTTTTTTACTACATTTTATTACTTTTAAGCAGAGAGACCAATAAAAATAGCACAAGAACTCCTGAATCCATAAAAAACTCTGCTAATTAACTGCAGAGCTAGAAGTACAGAGATACCCACAGTCTATTGGTGGACAAGCATAGCTTTAGGCCTGAATTGTAAGTCCCAAATCCTCTTAGATAAATTCCTCTACAAGCTAGGGAGCTCTGTGGCATAATGCAAACACCAAATCCAGAGTTCTGATAAAATACCACATAAAAGTTAAGACTGGTTTCTGACGTGTATCAAGATATGCATTTCAGTTTTAAAACACAGCTTAGCCTAATTTTTCTCCCGTCATCTCATTTTTCCCCCCTGTGACACACCACTATTTTCTGAAGAGTTTGTTCATTTGCATGAGCACATACACAGCACATTTAGTGTATTTTCTTCAATCAGTTGCCTGGGAATGAAAGTCAAAATCTGGGATTTTGAGACATGCCTTTAGGGCATTGCTCTACTGACTGACCGCTGAGGAACCCTGCCAGAATTCTGAAAAGTTACACTTTGTCCCCTTCGAAGTTTACAAACGTTATTCAAAGTCAAAAGGGCATTAAGAGAGGGGGGGAAAGAGGATCTGAACTCCTGAAAACAGAGAAATGAGTCCCTGCTTAAGGGAGGAACTATTTTGTTAAGTTAATATGGTGGGCTCTAAAGGAGTAAGGAGGATTCTTGGGGATTACTTTGCTTTGGAGAAATTTCCAATCTTTCTATTGACTGTTCTATGCTTAAAGGACTGTTTGCTTGAAATGTCTGTTCCATTATCTGCTCCCAATGATACTTTTCTTTCTATTTAAAACAAAACTGTGCTAAAATGTTCAAATTAAAATGTGAAAGTCCACATAAGCATGGGAAACACACAGGATCTCTCTGTGAAAGGAGAGGAGAATGCCAAGACAGAGAGGTGCTCTGGAATCCATTGGGAGCTGCACATCCTCTGTGACTCCAGCAAGAGCAGACAGCAAACAGACAGGCACATTATCACTTCTCAGAACTATTTACCCATCCCTGCATTTCACAGAGAAGCAAATGACCTTCTCTTGTCCCAAAGGCTTTATAAATTCTGAGAAATAGTTCAGTAAAAAACAGGGAAGCTGTTTAGGAGGTGATGATTTATTGGTCAAATCTTCTGAAATACATAATTAATTTTTTCCCCCTGTTGATACAACCAACAGTCAAAACCAAAACTTGTGTTTTACTGTCTCTTCCAGTTTCTGTAATAAATACAGAGTTTCCTTCAGAGTTCATGATTGAATCTGGTGTCTATATAACAAATATAAGAAAGTATAAAATTCTCCTCCTACAGGCAAATCCAACAGGAATTCACAGTTTGGAAATAAAATTCCAACATGCATGAGAATGAGCTCTTACACTGAGAATCTGCAAAATGTATTTTGCAGTATTTTCACCTTTTTGTTCAGAAAACACACACTGTCTGCTCAGAAGATTGCCCAAAGCTCTCTGACACTAAGCCAAGATGTTCTTTAGAGGAGCAGGCAGTTATCAGCAATCAAAGGAGTGGTCCAGTCCTGCTAGGGATATTTGTTACAAATTAGAACTCTATGAATTCCAAATTTTCCTACTTTAACCAGTGTAACATCATTTGCTACTTATGCTGAGAAAATAACCAGATCTCACTCAAGATGGGAAATGCTCTAAGTGCTGAAACATCTCAAATGCAATTCTATTCTGTGTGAATTTTGTGGTCACAGAGAGAAAAACTATCTATAGCTAAAAAGGAAAAAATAGCTTTAGTCATGGAAATACAGACCTGTACTATTATATACACTCCCAATCACCACTGACAGAGGATCTCTACAGGAAACTTCTGTACCTATGGGATAACAAAGTGCCCACAGAGGACCAGGTGAAAAGCAAAAATAAAATGCTTCAACCAAGGGCCAAAAAAATCCAAGTACATGCACTTGACCATTGCTGGAGAGGGAGCACAGAGACACTCAAATAACTTCTAGAACCTTTTGCTCAAAGATCTGCCATGAGGTTCTTTCCCTTATTAATACTGCACCTTCCACATCTTCCCTGTAAATTCAACAAGATGTCACAGGTAAAAACCACTGCTGAGGGCAACAAGGTGCAGGCACTGTTTCTCAGGCACTGCTTAATAAGAAAGCAAAGATTAAGAAAAAAATAAACAGAATTATTAATTATTATTTTCAAAGCTGAAGGCTGGGTTTGGTTGGGTTTTTATTAAAGTGCCTTAAAATGCAATAGCTCATCCTAGAACACAAAAATCCTGGTATCATGGTGGGTAGGCAGTGTCATAGTTACTAGAAAACACAGAGAACTCAGGGATGCTGAAAAACTCCCAGGCAATAACAACCCCAGACAGATTTCCTGCACTTCACCCATTGTGAAGCTGGGACCAAACATCTTCCTGTAATTTACACAGCTGAATATTCACCTACTGAATCAAATAACCCCCCCTCTAAAAGCTCATTTGTTTCTTCAGCTAAACTTCAGTGATCTTTGGAGCTCCCCAAAGTTCCACCTTCTGAGAAGCCCAGGCAGTAACAAACACAGAGCTGTCTCATCCTGCAGAAGGCACAGGACAGCCTCCAAGAGCACTGCCTGCCCTCCCTCCCTGTTCCCTGCACTGGAGAGGAAAATCACAACCCAAAATTTCAGCCTCTCTCAGGTCACAGAGAGTACACTGGCATTTTATCTATCCTGGTATGGTTTTTACTTTCCTAAAAGGAGTGGACTTAGGGGAAACAGAATGTACCCAGGTGGGAGAGGTTGGGTGTTCTGTGCCTGTATCATAATGATTTGTGGTTTAAAACATGAGTGTTCAATGGACAGAACAATTCATGCTGAAACATGCCCAATTTCGAGGCAAGGGGGAAGGAAGAGTTAAGTTTGTTTCTGCTACAGCAGAGATTTAAAGTAGGCTAATACAGATGTCACCACCTGCTCTGACAAAGGCATTTGTATCTCCAAAGAACTGAAACAACACAGTGTAATTAAGATGAAGCACCAGGTTACCTCCTAACTAAGAAGAGAAAAAAAAGGGGGAGAAAAAAAGGTTTTGGGAGAAGTTGGTGTATTCCAGCAGAAGACTCCTCTGTAACAGATGCAGACACTAAAATCATGTTTATATCCAAACTGTGAGGGATTCTGCAACAACTGTTACTTAGTAATTGTCTTACCTTTCCTTGCACATAATAGATTGCTTTCAGTAGTAGTTATTTGTTACCCTGAGATGCTTTTTTGTCACATCAACTGTGAGACAGCTAATTATTTTACCTACTTTTCATCTATCTTTCCAGCCTCTCACTTCAGCTACTGTTTTGTTTTCAAGTTTCATTATGAATCTTGCCATAATTGGGACTTTCAACCAAGCACTAAAAATGAAATAGAGACATGACATTCCCAACTTTCATTTAAAATCACCACCTTGCTGACTGCAAAGACTGAAATGTGTTAACCAAATGAATTCAATAGCTTCAAAGAACAAAAAAGTATTACTGCACTTTCCCTGGATTTCCAAGCTCTTGACCTGAGACTAATGGAAAATAATTATATCAATTCACTGAGTACTGAATATATATATATATATGAAATAATAGAAAATGTTGAAATATACTGAAAGTACTTTTTTTTTCTCTCTCTCATGTGAAGTTAACTGCTTCATTTCTCAGCTGCTGCTTCTCACATGGAGCTAAGAGCCCTGCAGCACAGGAAGGCAGCACAGACCCTTCCCATCTGCACACACATCATCCCCAGTCCATCACTGGTCCCAGCAGCAGCTGATCCTCTGAGCAGAGCACTTTGTTTCTCAGGGCATCAGTGAGCCTGTGGGGCAAAGGAAACCAGTTCCATCAGGAATGGCCAGAGGTGAGAGCAGCTGGGCTGGGAGCACACCTGGCTGGCTGGAAGTGCTTTCTAATTCCCTGTCAGCTGTCCAGGTGCATTCCAGCATTCCCTTACCAGGACAGGGGCTTTGCCAGCAGAACCAGAGCAGCACCAAAGCACTGCCCCTTTCCTCACCCAGAACCAGCCCTGATTCCTGCACTCTCTACTCTCCAAGACCACTAAGAGAGACCCTGAGCAGCTTTTCAGGGGATGAGAGAGCCTCCTAAAGCACAGCACTCAGTAAAACAGAACCCAAGGCTGGCCTGCTAATTCTCTCTTACATAAATGTATAGTGCTACTGCTACCAATAAATCACTGTGCACAGGGAAGAGGCCAGAGTACAAACATTTGAAGCATGAGGTCTGCTATAAACCCCAGTTCTAGCACAATCTCATCTCACAATCATCAGTTTGGCTCAGTTTACAGCAAATTTTAAGGTTTTTTAGGTTTAATTAGAACACCGTCTGCCTGAAGTTTTTCTGATGACTCAAAGAGCCTAGAAGCAGGTTGAAACATATGGTACTACAGCAGTGGTAGAATAATAAAGCAGGCAGACTTCCACAGAAGGCTATGGAATAATTTACATGATCTTTTTGCTACTAGAACATTTAAAGAATGATTATCCTTTATGAAATCCATGGAGCTTCTGTTAAAGGAGCAGCATCAAGACCCCAACCTGGCAGCTGCCTGTACTGTAAAACTACTCAGGAGGATCTCTATAAAGAGCAGTCTGGAAGCAAATGAGCAGCAGTAATATTAAAATATTTCCTCCTAAAAGAAAAAAAATAAAAGAAAAAAAAAGAAAAATATAGCTGCACTGTTCAGGTAGTAAGTACAATTATTAAATATAGAATCCACTAAATAAAAATTGAACATGTTACTTCTATATGTACATACAACAAATGGACAAAGAAGCCAATTATTCATCAAGATATGTTTTTTTCAGATCTATGACAAGGAATTTATAAGTGTGAAGGAAAATGTAGTTTGCAAACTGATTAAGTCAAATGAAAATATTTACACAACTTCACAAAAGGGAGACTATATAATATTAAAACATTAATGCCCATGTGTTCCTTATATATGCAGCCAATGCCTTGGCAATAATTTAGTGATACAAGATTTCTCTATCCCATGAATTGCTGTGTAATGTTCTACATGAAAGAATAACATGTCTAATTTTACTCTGAAGACAAATGATTTGTCATGCAGAAACGTTCATTAGATTTAACCATTACTAAAAAACAGGGTAATAAATCATGATTTTGCATCAAATGAAGAAGCAGCACCTTTCCTAGCTTGGTTGTTCAGTCATAATCATGATAAATGGACATCCTGGGACAGGTGAATTTTAACAAGCATTCAATACCCTTAGATTAATTAGATTTTTGTTTTCTAGTTTCTGTTCTCTCTTCCTTTATGAATGAGAGACTGGAGTTGAAAGCAACATTGAACAAACAAGTGTTCATTGTTGCATTAAAAAGCTGTTTGCTGTCACAAGGAGTCCTTGAGTAGTTTCTCTAGTTCTGATCATTCCACCCTTCCTTGCAGAAAAAGAAAACATGCTGAAAGAAACCTACATTTCAACTTAGCATTTCATCCATAAGTACCAAAACATCATCCTGAAACATACATATGGATGTTTTCACTCTGAAAAAGCTAAATTCTGGTGCACTGTGGACACAAGGCAAATAAACATTTTTTTTTCCAATTCAATTCCAGAGTCTCCTGGTACTTGCTGCATCACTGAATCATTGTGGGATGGGAAAGAACAGGAACAGTAGGCAAAAGAAACCCATGGGTGAAATATCTTAACATTTAGTCCAATTTCTTACAGTGATGGGACCGACAGAACAGTAGCTCAATAAATCCCCAGCCAGTCAGAGAGTGAGCAAACCCATCCCTGCATATTTGAGGTTTTTTCCAGGAGCTGAGGACTGGAAGTCAGCAGGTGTGACTACAAGTCTGCTGACATGAAAGCCTGAAGAAACTGTGATTGGGGATTTAATTTAAATGTGGTAGTAAGTAACCACTGTTATCTCCCAAATGAGGTGTTCACAAGAGTGCACTGGGAAGGAATAAAAGCATAACCAAAACAAACAAAAAAGCCCCACTGAGCTATCTTTGAAAAGTTACATCTGTCCAGCCTGGATAAAATGAGGAAGGGGCCCAGCATCGATATGGGAAAAGAATTATTTGTTTAGTTTGAGCTTTGCTGAGGAAAATGGAATCTAACACTTCTATCTACCAACTGATCTGTCAGGGCAGGATGAGCTGAGTCAAACTGCTGCCTTTGCTGACAAAATGTTCTGTGCATTGGTAGCAAGGAAGGAAAAACTAATATCTTGCCAACAAATGTTCTGATTTGAAATCACCAGCCACAGGAAAGACTATCTTGGAATACTAATTATCCAAGTGGAGAGCAGAGATTGTCTTACTCCATACCATAGTGTATGCTCAGTCCTATACCCTGAACAAATGTGAACAGAGCTAATTTAGGACTGTGCTAAAGGAGCAGACAAGCAAAATCCCTCGGGCACCACTGAAGATTAACGTGGTCAGCAGAGTCAGAAAATGTCCTGAACAGAAATGAAATGGAAGAGAAGGAGAAATAGATAAGTTATTAAAGAACACTGATGAGGAACATGTTGCCCTGGACCACAAGGAAAAGCCCTGCTAAGCTTCACTTGTAATGAGAATGTGTTTAATCACTTATACAGGTAAATAATCACCAGCTATTCCAGAACATTGGCTAGAGAAAACCAGGCTGGAAGCAGGCCAGATGCTGAAGTTCCTGGAAAGCACTGCATAGTTTTTATTGCACACACAATATAAATATTAAATGAAGAAAAGTGGAGGTCAGACACCATTTGCAGAATTTCCTTTTGAAATTTAATTTCAAGCATTCTAAGTGTTTTACAAAAAATGCCTAATTTCAATGTGAATTCAAAGATAATTAATATGCACAGTGTACATACAAAGAGGCTGATTGCTGAATGAAAATTCACCTGAAAAACCTGGCTCTGGAGAACTCCATGATCTACAATCACACTGCTGTAGTACTCAGATGTTCCCTTTTTCCACATACTCTACATGATCCACACTGGATACCTAAAAATCCAGAATACAAACCTTAAAAAAGAAGAACAGTCCTTGATTGCAGGATCTTAAGTCCTTTCTTACAAAGGTCAAGGAAATAAAGAATTTAAAGAGTAAATCCCTGTGAAATCTCTCCTACTTCCAAACTAGTTTTGTTTTCAATTACATTGAATTTATGATATCCTGCTATTTATGATATTAACAAGGCTCAGAAATGCCATTTTCAAGATTTCATTATCTCTTAACATGTTCTATTTCCAGCATCTATATAACACACTAATTTTTTTTTTTAGGTTTTGGGATCCCAGAAAACTTGAATAAAGCAATACTTCTGCCACTCCAACTAACATCTGAGACTTAAAAGTCATTTGATATCATTCAGGAAAAAAAACCATCCACCAGATATGATATTCCTGATGCTAACATTAAACAGGATAAAATGCTGTAACTTGACAAAGACAAATGAAAACCAAAGCATCCCCTCCAAGGCAGCAAAGGAAAAGGCAAAAGTCTCCTGCAATTGACCTTAACAAAGTTACAGTGCTGGTGTATTAAACCAGACAAATCTATCTGAATAGAGTTTCATGGTTCAGAGTTACATGTGCAAAAGTCATGAAAATAAGAGTTATTCCCACAATTGTTTAACATGGTTCAGTGGCTTCCTAACACTGAGGGCATCTTCCCCTCTCCTCCAGCCAGTGCTGTATCAGCTGTGCCCACACGTGTGTGAGCAATGATAAGCAATTATGGAGACTTTACAGTGAAAACTATTAAATGAGAATTGTGACTGCAGTTCAGCAAAGTAATATTGCTTTGCTAATTAACAGTACAAAAGGCTTAGAGATTTCTTCTGAAGGGAATGCTGAGGAATTAAGCACTTGCTGTTGTCATTGTACTATTTAACATGCTCTTGGTCTCAGCCAAGGACATGCAAGTTTATTTTATCTGTGTTAATTACTATAAAGCTAAAAAATCAACCTGAGACCCTGCAGTTATGCAAGATAGTCTATATTATAAATATAGGACATTTACACCAACCTACACATTTTATGGCCCTTTTCTAACCCCAATTATCTATAACATACTAGTTTGAGAAAATATCAGGACCAAGGGCATTGCGCTGTTGCTTAATGATCAGAAATTATGAGAAATTTCCTTAATGATGAAATTTTAAGACACATGTTTACTACAGAGTTCTCCAATAAGGGCTAGAGATTTTCTCCTCCAATTCTCTTCTGTCCATAAATTAAACCATTTCAGCCAAACAATGACTCTTTAGATCCTAACAGCAGCTTGATTGGGACTTTCACTATAATTATAGGCTGTTTGCAGGCCAAGGTGTTGAGTGAAAAGAGAACCAAGAGTAATCATTTCTACCCAATATCTCCCAGAGATACTCTTAATTTTTCACCTATGAATTTTACACTGACACAGACTGAAAACATCAGTCATAAAAACCTACAGCTTCCAACATCCCAAAACTGAACCAAGCTTTTGAGACACCTCAGTACAATAAGGCAAAGAAAAGGCAGCAGCAAAACATAAATAATCTCAAGCACTTGTCAGTTAATGCAGCATTAAAGTTGTATATTTATTCACACACAAAAAGAGGAAAGGCTATTTGCTAATCTCAATTAGGCCAATGTGAACCTGACAGCATAGATATTTGTGATTTACATCAATGGAAGTGCTATCAATTAGTGATAAAGGATTTATTATTGGGATGTTCAAATGATTCCCCAAATACCAACTAATAAAAATATATCTATTCATGAGGCTTTCATTAGTAGTGTTTTGCTGTACTTTATATGTATTAGATTAAAAGCCTCCTCTTCAAATATCTCCTGAGTAAATGCTTTCTTTCCCTCCATCACAAAAATAACAGATGAAAAACAGAAAACCTGCAAGAGCTAGACAAAGTTTCCAGAGCCCAAGTCTGCAAGCACAAAAAAAACAAAACAAACAGATAAAAAATCTACCTCGCTATTGTATTTACTCTACAGCTTCTCTGCTACACTCAATTTAGAGTGGTTATAAACCACAAAACAAACAAAGAGCCCAAACCCAATATGTTCATTTCAAAGATCTATATTCAAGTGTCTTGTCTCACAGCACTGGCAGCATTTCCAGCACTTTATGCTCAGGTTTGCTTTGGTGCCATCCCTGCAGACACAGGAGCACAGCTCCCACCCTGGGAGCACTCAGCTCCTCTGGGGAATTCAGTCCTGTGTCTCCGGATATGTCTTTAGAATCCTGAGCCTGTCGACTACAAGCCAGAAAAATTGATTACTTTGATCACAAAAGGTGCATTTGCATGAATGAATTTTTGATTGTAGCAAAACCTGTTAAGTCAGGATCCACGAAGCAGAGCAAAGCAATGGATTTGTCACCACAGCTTCAATTAATGGTTTCAGTTCCCAGCGGCAAATCAATGTCCACCAACTCTGACTTTCTCGTCAAACACAGGCAGGCAACACCATTTATAGCTCTTAAATTACAGATCTTGTAAAATCTGGGGAGCAAGACCTAACAGGAACATCTGATTACAGCTCAGCACAACTTATAAATTATACTCTGTTCTTCTGCTCCATCCTGAAAAGGCTTTGGCTAGAAGGGTAGAATAATTCAGTATTGCTGGATGCAGAAATAAGCTCTGGGTAATTATTATCTTAAATCATATCTATGAGCTCCAAAATAAATACACCAGCTTCTCCTTTGATTTGGACAAATCTCTACTAAACCTTTTCAGTGCAGTAAAATTAGGATACATATGGCCGAAAACAAGGTTTGAATGCAAGAACCCAGAGGCTGCACAAAGCACTGCCTGCAGAACCTGCAGGGATGGCCAGTTGTTTTAAAGAGCTTCTCAAGTAAAAAGTACCAGAGAACAAGAGGAAATAAGGCACAAACTCACACATCACATTTTATTTCCACATTAGGAACAGAAGAGCAGTGATATAACAAAGGCCAGAGGAAGCTTTAGGGAAAAATATTAAGTAGTACATGTGGTGTCATATAATGTAATTGAGCAACTTGTTCCTTGGTAATAGCAGTTGGAGTGAGTAATTCTACTACAGCCTCTTCTGCACAGCAACTCATTTGTGTACTGTAACAAAATGGGCCAGGAACCAGGAAACATGAAACACTAATTTTTCTTTGGCAGTTAACTGCAAAAACGTCCAAAGACCTTCACATAGATTTTGTGGAAAGATTAATGAAGCTGAGCACTAAAGACCAGGTAGTGAACATCCTGAAGGACACACCTCAGAACTCTGGAGCTTCCCAGATGGGGGGAATGCACAATTCCCAGGACTGCAGCTCTCAGTCTAAACATGCTTCCACTATACTTGAAAAAATTTATCACCACACCAGCATGATAGAAAAGCTTTATCTCAGCTTTCCTCATGTGCACTTAACATAAGCAGTTCCTCATGAGATGATGCACGTGGCCAGGGCAACTTTCTTAAAAAAAAACACTGACCCACAGTGGGTGTGTGTATTCTACACCTGCACAGAGCCCTGAGGATGGGTCTGTACAATCCCTGTTTCTTGAGTAACTTGCCATGGTAGCTGATCATGCCCATGCCCGACAAACAGCAATTTCCCAAGTGCCTAAGTGGTGTTTCTGCAGTGTTTGCTGCTACTCACTCCTGCTTCCTCTCTTCTGTTTTCACCCATTACTGTCTTTAGTGTCTGCACTGTGTACTGC
Source organism: Toxostoma redivivum (assembly GCA_013397375.1). NCBI lineage: Eukaryota > Metazoa > Chordata > Aves > Passeriformes > Mimidae > Toxostoma > Toxostoma redivivum. Next base: position 213,084 of record VXBI01001031.1, read on the forward strand.
AAGATAATTTCATTTTACTAATTCCTCTCAGATATGCCCTGGGCTATTGTCATACTGTGCACTCCCTTTTCTTCTGGGCTGTACTAATTCTGTTCCTTTGATAACACAGTGGACCTATAATTCACTGCTTAGGTGGATTTTACTGCTCTCTACCTTTCCAATCAAACTCCCTTCTCACAGCGCCTAATTTCAAACCTCTTTAACAGCTCCCCACTCCAAACACTCCAACCTTGACTATAAAGACATAACACAATTCTGAAAAAAAATCCTTTTTGTGCTAGAAAAGCTCACAGGGTACAAGGAGAATTCCTACAATTCACAAGTGTTCTCATTTGGTTTCTCTGTGATAATCAATCTCTTTTTAGTTGTTGAAAACAATGGATTCCTGAAGAGCTGAAAAAAAAACTGATAAGAAGCTGCTTTGGTACATAACAGTGTCACTATTCAGGCTCTGAGTCTGCAAACTTGACATAACTCCTGTACACCAACTGGAGAAGAGTTGTGAAATAACTAAGGAATTAGTAGTGGAATTGTCTTTTCATCTATGCATATTAAATAAAAACCATTGAAATATTTGCCTCCATTCTGCTTAAATTTGGTTTATAATGTATTTAAGATTTGAGCACATGCTTAAGTATCCTGTTAAGTCAGAATTCTAAGGAACTATTTCTAATTGTATTAGAGATCACCTGTTAGTCTGAGGCAGTGTACATGGTGTTAAGTTTATACAACTGCAGAAAAAGGTGTTTCTAGTTCCTCATGCAATAAGAAAAAAGACAGCTAACTAAAAAACATACATATAAAAGTCCAAGAAAATAATATAAAATTTCATAATTATTGTATCATATTAAAATCTCCTAAAAAGGGATAAAACTATCTATTTGGAGGTTTTTATGAACTTTCCTCTTACATAGCCATCAGTAGAGACTGTTCCAACAACTTGTTTCTCAGTCTCTATAGCAAGCATTTCCTAATTAATGAGAAATATATTACCACCAGGATGAAAGCTGTTATTTATCTACAGGTGAAATACGTGAAATATGAAGTGCTTCCTAGAGTTGCATGCTCATGGAGTTTAAATAATGTGGAAATGCGCTTTAAGGAAAACCTAAACCAAGGCTTTAGAAAAATTATTTATTCCATCAAATAAAATGTATTAAAACAATTATTAAACTGTTATATTTGCAAACTTGATCATGTATTTCTTAACACAATATGAAAGGTTTGCTTCCCAGCAGCCTGCACTCCAGTAAATACCCAGAAATGTGCTCAGAAAGCAAGAGAATTGTACAAATGGAATAAGGTCATTAATGACAGAGAAGAGCCAATATCTCACTGATGTAAATGAATGCCTCAGTAAGAATGTGTGCATACACACAGGAGCACAAACAGCCTCAGGTGGCATGTGAAGATGTGCTGGCTCTTGAATACAAACATGTTTCATCACCAGAAACCATTTTGGTACCAGTATTGATGCTGTTAATAAATTAAAGCAAGTCAAGGCTAGATGAGATAATCTAGCAGGAGCCTTTTGACCTAAAAAAAAATTTTAAATGTTTTTGAATATCAGCTTTTTGTATTTAAAACTGAATTGAGGGTTGTTTTGCTGCTTGTTTTGTCTCCTCTGCCTCTCTCCCTTTCTGGAGTAGACAGAAAAAGCTGAAAAGGCAAAAGCACTTTTACACTGTTATAAAAAGAGATATATTCAGGTTGGACTTCTAAGGGGGAAAAAAAAGCAGTAGCCTGACAAACTAGCAAGTGTGGAAAATGCCACTTTGTGAGAACTCCCAAACTCATAATCCCATTATTACAAGACACAATATTCCCTGTTCTAAGATGTACAACACCTACTCTATGGCACATAAAACAAATTTCCTGCCATATCCACCACATTTCTCATTGTGAGATCTTATTACAGCTCATGGAAGAGTTCTGTTGAATTATTTCAATTTTGTATTATAGCAATCAAAATACAGTAAAAATGAGGGGCTACAGTCTATGGCAGGAACATACAAATAGTCTGACAAAAATCTCCATACATCATCTGCTCCCTCTCCCGTGCTATTGAAAATCAAAAATACCCAAGACAACCCCTGACAGATATTTTCTTAATAGTTCCTTAAGAAAAACTCTCTAAGGATGCCCTACCAAACACCCAGGTGCCTGTTTCTACTGCTCCACTCTTTTTACAGTGGAAAAGTCTGGGGTTTTCAAATACCTGTGTTGTATCTTCTTTCCTACAATTAAAGCTGATTAGTTCTTGTTCTAGCCTCAGAGAATACAGAAACAAAGAAATCAGAGTCCTCTTTGCAGCATCTTTTACAGAGTAGATATTTGTTACTGGGGTTTCTTCAGCCTTTTTTTCCTAGAGCAAAATAATCTAATTTCCTCAACCTTCCCTCAGAGGTTAGATCTGCTGAACTTCTCATTTCTATATTTTTCCTTCCATATTTCTCTCATTTTTGTACATCTGTCTTAAAGGGTGAAACTTAGGGTTGCATCCATGTCCTAGCTGAAGGGTCAAAAATCCCAGGAAAAACAAAGCAACGTCCCTCCCTAAGGTTAGATGCAAAATTCCAGTTAAGACATCCCTAAATAAATTAGGTCCTTCCCTGCCCCTCCCCCCACCCCATTTTGTTAAGAGCACTGCATTTTGTCCACATATTCAGTTTACAATATGCTACAACCAACAGATCTGGTTTTGCTGACCAGCTGTCAGGCCAAATATTCTCTATTATCTGTGAGTTTCCTTTGTTGCACTTGCCAGTTTGATGCTTCACTCCAGCTCTCTGCTTTAAAATTATGTGGAGCTCAGTAGTACAAACAAAATTACTGATGACAGAAGACAATAGGCTTTGTGGTTTCTTTTGGGGAAGGTGATCCAAAAAAATATTAGCAGAGACAACAGCATTTGAAAGTGCTTAAGGAAAAAACAAATGGCTGATCAGGATGGAAAAGACACACAGGGAAACTGCATCAACAGGTCTGCCAGTGGAACGGGGCATAAAATGCAGGAGGTATTAAACAAGCTTCTATTTGGTGTAGGATCAGAAGAGAATAAGGAAAAACCTGAGTCTCCCAGCCTGCTGAACAGTGGGGACCAAGTGTGGATCCCAACAAAAGGGGCAGAACAACTGATGAGGAAACTGCAGATCTGAACAAAGAGAAGCTCTCTAAGCACATGATATGAAACAAGAGAGATTGTTGTTATATGCAAAAATCTGGTCACTGGATACACAGGTAAAGAAAATGGACTGAAGGTGAAGGAGTGACAGGAACTGAGCTAACAGAGACACAGCCCAAGGATGCATCCCAGCTGTGCAGGGGGGCATGTGCTGCCCATCACTCCTCAGGGAAGACTGAGCACAGGCATGAGCAGCTCCCCATCCAGGGATATGGCAATTACAAGTCAAATCCATCCCCACTCACTTTTTGCCTTCATCTGTGTGCTTACAGCAAGGCTGATATTGTAAAAGGCACCTGCACTTAGGTCAATAACTCTTGCACTGAAAAAAGTAGAAACCTCCCCATTATTATCTGAGAATCCTTCCAAAGATGACAAAGACATGCTTTTGACCTGTAAGGTTTGCAGAGAGACACTCTGCAGAACACCAGTTCTCCATAAACAGGCTTTTCATTGCAGCTATACTGCAGGACAACTGGAGAAGAGAATATGGAAACAACCAGGGGCTCCTAAGGGCACTGGAACTGTTATGTAAAAGAAAAACTGTAAATGGATTTCCTTGCTGCAGCACACTTTTAGAGGCAGAGATGTGTACTGAGGTAGAAAACTATTTGTCTCTGCCTGCAAGAGCTCTTTATTATTTTTCTCCTCTATGTCAGCATGGTGATCTCTTGGATACAGACTTAAAGAAAGCACTTTCTATAGAAACAGACTGTGTGAGCCTAGAAAATTCTTAGTGTGTTACTCATATTGTTGATTTCATAAAGGACAAAGAGAAATTGATTATTGTTTAGAAAGACTCTCAAAGCTTATTCATCAGAAGTGTGGGCATATATAAGTGCCTCTCTATAGACACATGCATAATCATACACAGTGCATGTAATTTTTAAGTTAATCTTACATTTTCTATATTTCAGCTTAATTTCTTAACATGTATATTTCATGTTGTGACTACAACTGAAAAACACCTTCTTTTGCACAAGAATTTACATCAATTGGCAATCAAAAATCCTGTCAAAATCTCTACCATCACTTAAAGTGACATGTGAAGAATGTGCCTTCTTTTTGCAGAATTAGTTTGCTAATCATCATTATATTATAAGCCCTTATTAGGTCTTGGCAATGCTCATGGTCTATCTTTAGCCCAAGCTCTCTGTAAAAGGAAACTCTCTAAAAAAAAAAAGCTGATCCTGCTACTGTAAATGCACTTCAGTACACAAATAAAATACAACTTCATCTCACACAACCACTGTCTTGAGGTCAGACATCATGCATTCTAACACAAATTTAATACAGTACAAGAAATAGATACCACTGTTAAGGGTCAGCCAATTTACCTGTACCCTGCCATCCTGCTGGACATGGCAAGGCAGCAGGACGTGGTGAAGTTGGTGTTTCATGGAAGATCTCCAAAGAGCTGGTTGCATTTTTGCCCCTGGGAGAGAGAAGGGTGAACATTAACTGTTTTTCATTATCAAGTGCAGTATAATAATGATACCAGGCACTTTCTCAGACTCCCCTATTCACTGGAATTTGGTCTAAATTAAATGTTTCTAGTAGCAGACATGCTCCAGAAGCATACTGAAAACACAACCTCTGGATGGGAACCTGAGCCTGAGCATGTTTCCCTCCACAGTGCCTGGCACATGATGTTACTGTTCTGTGCCAAATGCTGTCCTACTTAATTATGTTTTGATTTCCAAATATTTTCTCCACTGCTCCCTCACTGGACACCACTCTGCTCCCCATTTCAGAAGGCTCTGTAATGTCACTGACATATCTTGTATTCCTTCCAGAGTCAGCCATCTCAAAAAGTTACTTACACATTGGACTACAGTAAAACTAACAACTACAGAAATGTAAAATAACACTATTCTGTGGGGTTATGAGTTTGGAAGAGGTGTCAAGAAAAGCAAAAAATCAATTTAAGTTGCATATCATAGACTAAATAAATGAAGATTAAACACAGCACAACAGACATTGAATCTGCATAATCTGCATGTATCTACCTCAGCAAGGATTGCCAAGTTTCTTTTGCTCATTGCACAGAAGAGTCAAATAGTCCCTTAAGAAGTAAATTTGACACATTAAATTTGGTTATAGTAAAAGGATTAATCTGCGCACCCCCCACTGATCATTAAATCCAATTTATCATAGCAGATACAAATCTGTGAAACAATTCATTTTCCAAAGCAAAGGAGATTTTTCATAAGAAAAATCCCAGCCTTGTGAGGACAGAGTACACATTTCTAGGCATTGCAAAGTTCTCAGATCACTTTGGTCAAAGCAGGTCAATAATTGACCTAACCAGCACTCCTTTGACCTGCTAGGTATTCTTCCTGCATCTAAGTGAGTCTTGAGGTAAATGCTTTCTTTTTCCTTCATGTGAAAAAACTCTCATCCCAAGATCACAGCAAATCACTTCCATTCAGATGATGACAATAGGAAAAAAAACCAAACCCAAACTCAGTTGGTACAAGTGAAAGAAAAGCCTCACAACTCCCAAGCAGCAAGGTTTGAGCTGAGTGATGGCAGTAAGCAGGGCTGGGACTGCCTGGTGATGGAAGTGGGCAGTGGAAAGGCCACCAAGGGCGTGGTGCTCACATAAACCAGCCCCACTCACCTGACACCAAATGAGTTCAGAGGGAAGAGAAATGCAGCTCCTCACATTTCAGCTCAGCAAAAACCAGTCCTGCTTTCTCTTTCCTTCACTGCCTGTCACTTCACTCTGTGATAACCCATGATATTAAAAATCAGAGGAAGGGCTAATTTCACAAAGGCAACTGCTAAATTTAACTAACTTCTGTTAACATGCCACATGCTCACAGAGATTAAAAATATGGTGATGGCAGGTGGAAATAACTACAGCAAAGAGTAAATAAACCCAGCAGCAGGCACAGTCCTCCCTCTTGACTTCACCTCCAAAATCTGCATCTACAAGGAGGAAAAGAAGGCAAAAACGCACCAGTTTTAGCAAAACTTAATGATTTATAGTTTAAAAGATGTTGAAAATTATACAGCAAAAATTATTAAAAGGAAGTAATTTCATATAGTGTTTTGCTTCTCTAGCTTAACTTTGGCTGTGGAAGGAGAGTCATTAATTTCTGCACTAATTCGATATATTTTTCTTTCTTTCCTAGCCAAAGCCAACTCTACATGTTAAAACTCACCTTTAAAAATAGGGGAGTTAATTTTCAACCTTGATAGCTGGTAAGATAAATGTTAAAAAATAAGAGATGTTGGTCCTGGCTGAGCTACCCCTTTAGCATATCTGATGTGTGAATTCATCTCAAGAGTGAATTAACTCCGGGGTCTAATGAGGCCATGTCAGGACAGTTTCCAAATGCATTTAGCACACATGCAAGTAGGAGATGTCCATTCCACTTTTTTCCCATTTATGCAAGAAGTTACTGTAACTGTACAGGCAAATTATCCTATTAATGAGGAGAACAGGCACACAAGGGAGGGATGCAAACAGCAGCTCACCAGCACTGCACTCAGGCACCTTTTCCCTCCCTGCAATCTCTTCCATAAAGTACCTGTGATGCAGCACCAGAGGAAGCCAGGCTCCAAGGGGTCCAGCTCATTCCCTTCATAAATCCTGCTGACATTTAGGAGGATAGAATGACAGTTTAAGCTATTTTTTGTCCCTGTCTAGTGGCTTGCACTCTCCCTGGGGCCCTGGCCCAGGTAGCTCTGACAGAGGGCTCTCTGTCTTGCCTGACAGAGTGAGAAGTGGGCATCTCTCTGCTCCAAACACAGAGGAATCCTTGCACTGGACACCAGCCCTTGCCATCAGCAGAAACATCTGGACTAGGGCTGCAGCCCTGCCTGCAGGTCTGAACAAAAATGTCATTTTGCCTTCTTGCAGAGAATGTCTGACACACCAGTGAGAGCCAGAAGCACACAGATCAGCAAAGGAAAATGTGTGAGGGTCTGTGCTATCACTCCTGCTCTATATAAGTAACAAGGAGGGATCTATAAGTGATGAGATGTGCATGAGATATATGAGAAGGGAGCCAACATCTGGCACTTATCTAATTAGCAACTGGATGTGGCTGCTGTTTCAGAGATCTACACCTCAAAATCCCTTTTTATTGGTGCAAGAAATGCCTGTATGTACATGAGGGGAAGCAGTTATACCATGACAAATTTTGGAAAAACTGGTACTTTTCTGCTGAAAGCATCTGCACTGTAAGTAAAGGTATCATATATTTGTTTAACTAGCTGGGTAAGAAGGCAATATATAACATCCCTGAGATCATCCTGAGAAAATTTAGCATTTCTCGAGGTTCAGATGGCTTTTAGAGCATAAGGGACAGACACTGGCCACCTCTTCATGTAGCACTGCATCCTGCCAGCTGCCACAACTTGAGGGCCCAAGGAAGACCCCAGTGCAGCACACAGACCAGGGACAGGGGGCAAGGGCTGTCTGCTGCAAGGTTCCTGCTCCTTCACATAAAGCACTCAAGTCAAAATCCTTGCTATCACATCAAGGAAAAGCTTTAAGGGCATTACAAAAATAAAGTAATTTAAATTTTGTGTTTTGAAGGTTCAAACATACTGTGGAGGATTGGAGAGGTCTGAAGCAGATCAGAACATATTTTTAAAGAGTAGGAAGAGAGTATTTGACCATGCAGACCACCAGGCCAAATCTTATCTGCCCAGTGACATCAAGTCAGACCCACCACCAAACCCAACATCAGCACTGAAAAGAACCCTCAAATCCAACAACTTAGTGTAGAAAACTTTGGAATCAGCTGCACTTTTGGGTTTCCCTGTAATGATATCCCTGCAGATACTGGCACGTTGCAGCACACACTGCACGAGCATTAGGCAGAAAGTTTCTGCCTTTGCCAAGGCTCTCAGAGGAAAAACAAGGTGGTAAATCCAAGTGGTAGCATGGGAGTCTGTTCTCTTTAATTAGTTAAACAAACAACTTGAAAAGCTTCAGGGAAATAAAGACTTCTTTGCGGTTACACTTCAGTGCTACCTTCAATGTTATTGTCCAGAACACACTGCATCATTCTATTACAGCAATATCAAAATTATTTTAAAAATCCATAAAATAATCCCCAAGCCAAAATCCAAAGAAATCCATCCTTCTGACCACTTCTTTCCCAAACACATCCATGAATTGGAAAAAAAATGGGCTGGCAATGCAGTCTAAAAATTAACAATCCTCATATAAATGTTACCAGACTTTTTTGCCCCATCAGGATAAAGAGATATGCACAGGCCTTTCCTTAGAATGACCAACCAGCTCCCTTCCCTAACAGAAGCACTAATGTAAGCCAAAAGTGCCACCTGATCAATCCACTGTTGTATGCAGTAGTTCTTTTAAACACAACCAGGGCCATAATCTATAAGCATTATAAAAAAATTATATATACAAAAAAGTATACAAAAAAAAATCAAGTCCAGCCTTTAAAGTAATAGGAGGCAATAGAAATGTGAATCATAAAGCATGTGTGAAGCAGATTTCTTACAAGAATTCTTACACTTAAAAATCCTTGTACGCATAATATAGTTTACAATTATTTACATAAAGATTAATACAGAGCTATACATAGAGTACACTAAATTGTTTGCTCCAATATTATCTTCAGATACTAAGAGCAATCAAGAAAATATTTTCAAGATAAATTGGTACTTGACATGGGGAAAAGATTGCTCTTGAATCATTACTAAAAAAGAAAGGCTATTATAATGAAAGAATTGCTTTCAAGCCTTTTAATTATGACAAAGAAAATATTTTATAGCATTTCGTATGCTGAAATATTTTTAGATTCATGGCAAGCCATAAGAATGGTCATTTTGCCAAGACAGTTATCTACTGAAATCTGAAACATAATTATGGTCAGTGAAACTCCTAATCTTGAAGGACCTGAGATTTAATTCTTTGCACGCCCAATCTCTCTCTCTGGATTTCCTCCATGTTAAATTTGGCACAATTAATTCCAAGTGGGGAACGGGTCCAAAGAATTCTGTCCGTCTGAACTGGGATGAGGAAGGGTTACTCAGTGCCTCCTACAAGAGACACATACTCAGTGCTCACCTTCACATCCTGTGTGCTGGGATATGAGGCAATGCAGAGACAAAAATCCATTCCAGGTGGGTTCCCAGGCACGGGAGGCAGGCAGGGAATGGTGCAGATGCCTGAGAGCACTGGCACACCCAGGCACACCCCATGCTCAGCTGCCAGTCAGTCTCTACAGGTTCATCAGAGGCAGCAGGACAGGCCAAGCCAAGGAAGGGCAACTCCCTTACCCTGCCTGTGGAATCCAGCCACTGCAGTGGTGACAGAGCAGGGCAGAAATGACTGTGAGTAACTGTGCCACTGCCAGTAAGGCAGGCTCATATTCCAGGTACACCACATTTGTATACACAACAAATATAAATGGATTAAAACATTGGTTCTGGAGTAGATTGCTGGCAGCAAGGACTGAACACAAGATCTGAGCTAAATTACCCAGATCTGTTAACTCAAACACTGCAGCAGACTCACAGCTCCATGTGGCTGGGCACCAGAGGGAGAAAGAACCACCATGTCTTCATGAGTTACTACCTGTAAACAATAAACTGTGAGAAGATGGCATCCAATAAATTATATCCTAAACCCCATGGTTACAAACTAGAAGCCTGAAGCAGTCTGGAATGGCAGGTGTTCTCCATTCCAAATCAATCCATGAAGTCTGGACTCTGTATCACTCAGAAAGTGAAATGCAGCCTTTTCTGGTAACAATTGCTACTTCTCAGATTTCAAACTATAATGGAAAAAAACAATCTTATTGGGATGCTATTTCACCTGGAAAAACATTTCAGCTTTGTCTGGAAGGCATAAAGGAAACAACTTCTTTGGAACTTATAGTCTTCCCTAATTAGAGACTGAGTTGAAATCTGGTTTTATCACTTGGAAAGGTCCCTGATTTCTGCATCATTTTGAAAAGTGCTGTTATATTGTTTTCAGAGAACCACCCAACACACATTGCATAAACAGCTAAGCTAACTAAGCTGACAGGGTGTTCTCATGACAGAGAGTTTGAGATGACAGAGCATCTTGGAGCATGCAGGTATATTCCAAACTGTTGCCATATGGTTCTCTCCCAAAAGCAAGGGAAGAAAGCTAGAGTTTCTCCCTAAGACAGATCCTGCTATAAGTGGGTTACAGTCCCAGTCAAGCACTTCTGCAAACCTGCTTCAAAATGAGCTAAATCTTAAGTGAAAGTAACTGGATTGTGTCCATCCAACTCCAGTACACATTTAAAAATACTAAAGCTAGAAAGGCTGCATGGGGCACTTAGAGTCCCTGATAGAGGCTTTTCATCAGAGCATCAAGAGAGAATAATATAAGCATATCCATGCCAGTTTTCCTTCCTACACAATTATTATATTATTTTTATTAGTCTCTGTGACAGTGTTTTAGTGGGTCCTATTATTTCTTCTTCTCATAAACACCACAAATTATTACATTTATAAATTTAAAAGTTAATTTTAAAAAGTCATTCTACTTCCTAATTTAAGATATTGTGTAGGTGAGTGGGACTGAAAGTTTGAAACTTTGCTCCTATTGCAAAAAGTTTATTCGTCTTTTCTCTTTTTTGGGAGTCATAGAGTGCCTGCAATTTGCACTAGATTGATTTGATATTGACAAATGCTGAATTATGAAACTCTATAGGTAAAAAGAGGTTCAAATCAATGTAATTTAGTAGCTGCTACGAGTGCCAGTATGAAGATTCTCATTTTGGCAATCATACAGTAAAATAATCAATATTTAATACTATTACTAAAAAAATACTGGCAAGTTATATCTTTCAGCCATTTTATTCATTCAAGTAATTCCCATATTTATTTCTGATAGGATAGGGAAAAAAAATCTATTTCATTTCAAACACCCCTTTGAAAAAAATTAATTGCAGAACACTGTAGGGCAGAATTTCTGATATTTTCTCCCAAAAAGAAGAAATTGAAATTTTAGCTACAGTACAGGGTTAACTAGTTTGCATCAGAAAAAAAAAATGCCTCATTTTTAGTAGCAAGGTTATGGTCATTAATCTGCACAAATTTGTAGAAGCTATGTTACATATGCTTGCACAGCAGTTGTTGTGAGAGAAAAAAAAACCCCACCAAACTTTATATTGCAGTGACCTGCAATAATTTTTTGAGAGCCACCATCTCCCTCTACTAACCCCCAAAGTATCCCCTTTTCTCCCTGTCCCTTCAGTTCATCCCACACGTGATGTCCTTCATGTAAATCTTAATAGATTCATTGACAGAAATGTTTTGGACTATTGGTGAACTCTGTTATTTGCAGTGGGAGACCATTTATTACCTTGCAGGTGCTCCAGGAGAGCTCCATTGTTTGGTGTGAAAGGAGAGCAAATGGAAAGTGTGGTGTTCATTAAAATGGATCACACAGCCAAGAATCAACCTCTCCCTCATTCATGTGGATACTGATTTTTTCCATTTCTGCTGCACTGGGCTTATCACAAGAGAGCGCACCAGCATCTGCATCTGTGATATTCAGATTCCTTAGCAGAGCTGATGAAATGTCCCCTTAATTGTGTTTGCTTTTTGCTTCCAAGTGACAAGAATAAAACGCATTGTCTGCACTCACTGCTTCTAACACTGAAAGCTCATGTTCACAAAGAACAACTAATTTCTTCTCCTTTCTTGCCCCAAAAAGATATATTACCTGTCTTTCCTTTACAATAAATTTAAATTTAATTTAATAGGAATTTTCTATTAAGTTTTATTTACTTTTCCTACTAAAATACAAAACAAAATCCTAGCTCTTGATTCTTTACTGTTTTGAAACAAAATTGTATACTTTTTTCTTTGGTTTCAAAAAAACACGCCAAGTAGGGACTTAGGATGAAGATTTAGTAATTTACTACCTTATTGCTAAGTACTAGATTTGCTTTAGTTCTTGCCTGCATAAGTGTTAAGAGATATCTGAGATTCTAATTCTGAAAAAGAAGTCCTAATGTTTCCAAAGTATTTCAGCCCAGGCTGAAGCTTAATGCTGAGGTTAGTTCATCAAATCAGCCAGCTAAGAGAGTAACATCCCTGACAAAAGCAAACATATTGGATGGTCACAAACAAGGCTCAGGTCTAGAAATAAAGGAAAAACTCCATGAGACCAAAAGCTGGGATTTTCCACAGAAGAGAGGCAGATCCTGTGGGAGAGATATACAAAACTGATGGTTTGTACAATGAATGTAATCAATGATGGTTCTGCAGCTCCAGGCTGGACATCACACCTCCAGTCTGGAATATCTCCACACCCCTCCCAGATGCAGCCAGGACTGACTGCCTTCAATCATCTCCTGTCCTGCAGGAGCAGCACAGCACAGGGGCAGCATCCCCACTCAACACAGGCTGAGACAAACCAGCTGCCCAGCCCTGGCAGGACACAGCTTGATATTAGTTAATTCTCCCTGTTGAAAACCTTGCCTGAAGAGTTTCCAGTAGTGCTACAGAATTCCAGTGGCAGCCTGGGTATTCAGCCAAGTGAGAAATCCTTAAGACAATGCTGTCATTCCTGAGAGCCCAGGGTAAACACAAGCTCTAAACTCTGGACAATGAGGCAAGCATCTGGAATTTGGTTTCTGAACTGCCTGATTGGCTGATTTGCTTAATATTAATGCAAACCTAAAGGAAACCTTGACATCAGGGCTTCTCCAACAATAGCTGAAAGGTTTCTGATAACTGGGCTGTCAACCACAGAGAGAGGAGTTTCAGGACAGGAGAACTTCAATGCAAAGCCTGGGGAAACCATTATCAGGTTGCATCCCTTGAGCTTCAGGTCTTATTTAAAAAAACAAAACCAACACACCCACACCAACAAACAAACCACAAAAAAAAACCAAACAAAAAAACCCCAGTGTTTGAATCTTCTCATTTGTATAACCCAGAATAAATGTAATGGCAAACCCAAAGAGTGACAAAGGAGCAGTGATCCCCTTGTTATTTCATCTCTTGGCCAGACAGACCCAAGATCATCCTCTCTTGCATTATTTCTTGTGCTCATTGTGACTGAATTCAGCAAACAAGACTTGACTTTATATTTGCTGGGCTAGTCAGTTAAGACTAGGAATGAGACCATGGCAAACAGAAGGAATAGAAAGGAAAAGCTTTTCTCTTCCAGTTTTGGTACAGCTGCTAGACCATCTTAAGCTCTGTCATGTAACTTCTCTCACCCTCAAATTATATAAACCCAGACACACTTCTGTGTTTTTCCAGTGCTTTCAGCCACTTTCTGAAATGCTTTTTTGCTGCTGAAAGGCTTTTCATGTCTGAATAGAGCTGGTGAAAGAGAAGAAATGCAGGTGTCCAGCTAGATGTGCATAATAAGCAAGTGAGTTAGAGGTAAAATTTGCACCCAGATTCTGTGTGGGAACAAGCTCTACATGATTGATCCTGGGGGGAGTAGTGCTTCTACTTTCACTTCAAATCATGGCCTGTATGAAGGGGGTTATTTTCAAATACTTACATTCCTTAGTTTGTCTTTAGTTCAGGTTTGGTGAATACTCTTGTAAATAGTCACAGATGGTACAAACTATCAGCTCCATTTATGCTCGTGCAGGACACTTCAGAAATGGATACAAACCACTACCACAAACAAAACAAACAAGCCAAAAAACACCAACCCCCCCGCAAAATCCAACCAAAATAAACGACAACAACAACAAATCAAATACCCCCAAGGCCCAACCCTTACCTTTGGTGCTCTATAAGAAATTAGCCTAAAACAGACACTGACCATGAGAGATCAGCTGAATCCCATCAATGGAATAAAAGATGACATTGCACTCTGAGGAGGGATGCCAGTAGTTGGCTGTTATAACCTTCTAATTATTTTAAGGTCTGCTGAAAAGATTCAAGCCCTGTATCTGCCACCTGTGTGAGAACACAGCACCCAGCAGCTGTTCAGCAGGAGGGTGACATGAACACTATGACTGGCAGCTGAAAGTGAGTGCTGAGAGCATTTTTTCCCCCAAGAAAGAAGTTTGCATCTTGTACAAAGCAGGACTCTGCTGAGCTAAACTGTACCACCCCACCCAGCACAGCTCAAGAGAAAGAGGTCACAGCTCCAGCAATATTGTTTTATCATGGTTCTCCATGGACTAACCAAGTCCCACCTTTTAAATCATGGCACTTAGAGCATCAGAGCTTATCATATTCATATTAATGGCATATTTAGTGCTGCTACCAGCTCTTTCCTATTGAACAAGCACCTCTAAACTAAACACCATTTGCCATTTCTCTGCCTGACTCTCAGTGAACAGCAAATTAAAAATTGTGTCACTAAGGCACCAAGATACCAGAAACTCCCCCACTGTCACAAAACTGCTGAAAGTAGTGCCATGAATAGAGAAAAGCAACAGACTCCTGTGTCTCCCTAACCAGGTCAGAAGGAAGCAAGCAAAGGAGCAGTCAGCCCAGCCCTCAGTCCCGAGCTATCTCACTGCTATCTTGTTGACAAAGCAGAACAAACGGCTGCTGTTCAAAGTAGATCCCTGAGGGAATGGGTAAAATCCCAATTCTCATACCTGGCAGCTGCTATTTCACCAAAGGGTATATTGCCATCTAGCAAAGGTTAGAATCATTTTCAGAATACTCAGTTCTTGCTCATCTGCAAAAGACAGATTAATACTGAGTACATGCTATACATATTCAACAAAAGAATATTTCAACATGTCCATTTGCATATTCAGGAGGAAGGCTAGAGTAGAAATTTTCACACTCTTCTCCCTTAAAAACACATTTTCCAGAGTCCCCTTTGCTACAAGTTCATGTGACTTAGAAAAAAGAGCAATCCCTCAACACAGCTCTGGGATGGCCTGGATGTCACAGACCATCCCAGCACCCTGCCACAGCACCAAACCCAGACCAAGGTGCCAAGTGAAAATGCACATCCTTCAAACTGGTACCTTATAAAGGGGTCAGTGCCACCACTGCCACAATACAAATTGAGAGATGCAGGCATCACCTCCTGTACTTAAACAGCAGCAGACCATGAACAAGCTGGTATTGCATGACATAAAGTGAGATACAACAAGGATTAAGCTACACACTGCTACAGAAAAGTCTGGGACATTTTTTTTAAGTTACAAAACGTGACTGCTCATCCAGGAAGCCTTCAGTTTTGCATTTTCAAGTGTCAATTCAAATTTTATGTTCTGTCATAAATCTCAGCCATTTGTTCAGCTACATGGCCTCATGCACAGATTTTAAAACATACTTTTATGCAAGTGTCCAGCACACAGACTCCAGCTAGTCTGAAAGACAGGAGTTAACTAACAACTATAATGAGGTCAGGATAGTTTTATAATTCTTACAGCTACTCCTCCTTTGATTGAAACTATTAATGGAATTATAAAAAATTAAAATTTAGGCATTCTGATCACCAGTTGCTGCAGTCATCCAAGTGGCAGCTTAGTATTCATCTATCATCCTTCACAGGTTGCACAAAATTCAGTAGGTAATGGCAGATAGAGATCGAGAAAACTCAGACAGTAAAGTGTTTTAACAGCTTCAAGCTATTTCTACATTGCCATGCTGTATGAAGGCGTTGCTGATAAAAAGAATGCCATATCAGTCTTTCAGCTAATATGAAGTTATACAACTGAATTGAATATAAAAATGAAAGTCTTAGTATCTGTCAGTTAAGTATTAGCCTGAGTTAGTCTCAGAAGAAGATTAAAGTTTAATGGACTGTTTTGATCATGCAGATGTAATGTGAGCCCAATTCACGGTTGCTTTGCTATAGGATTTTTTTTTCATTATTTTTTTAAGCCTATCCTGGGGACTTGTTGTCCTGATATGAATTGCTCATGGAGGAAACCATGTTCAGGTCTCAGCTGTAAGACTGCATTGGTCTTACAGAATCTAGGAACAATGTTACACATTTCTGAACACAATTAATAGCGATTTAGAAGCTTGTTCACAGGCTGACAAAGAAATAATCGAGATTGAGCCTTTTTTCCAAATCAGAAGAAAGCAGGCTTTTAAAATCAATGGCAGCCAAGAAAGTGATGACTAATCCTCCTCAGTCTCAGTTCAGTTGTAATTATTTTGTAGTACAAATATTTGATGTATGTAAAATACTGTAAATTACATAACTGATTAAATATTTCTGTGAGATCTCCCATCACAAACTAATAGAATATCAGCAAATAAATAGCAATGCTAGAAAATGAGGAGATAGCAGAGAATAAAATGGTTTCTTTGCCTCAGTGCTGATCACAGAGCTACCCAGCCAGAAGTCTCATCACTGGATTTTCTTCATTGAACAAAAGCACATTTTGTTCACATTATATTGCAGAGTCACTGGTATACATACTGGTAACTGTGGTGCATTTGCTGATCAAACTGGTTGATTAGCCTCAGTTAATTCCATGTAAAAGAGCTGGTGAAGACATGTAGAGAGAGAACTCATCCCCAGACTGACCCCCAACTAAGCAAAACTAGGGATGTATTCTGCTTCTTCATCTGTGCTTGATCCTTTGTCACCCCATTTTCAGCACATTCATTATCTGTGTGACTTGGCTGCTATCAATACATTCGTGCTTTCGATTTACTCAAGACAAACTTCCAAGGAAACAAATGTCTGAGTGAGATAATACTGCTCAGTGCAGTGTTTGGGAAAGTAGGTAGCCAGAAGATTAATTGCAGGTTTTTAAAATAGAGTAGGAAAAGAAAGAGCAAAATACAGGAATAAACTTTCAATGATCTGGTGAAGAAAACTGTTACAGAACCTCTGTGTGTTTCATATTCATCAGTTCTCTGGGAAATGGAACAAACATCAAGATGCCAAAGGCAGATAAACATAAGTCCTTCTTAAACAATAATAAGCATATTAACCCTCAAGAGGAATAGGGAAAAATGAACAGTGAAAGCAACCACTTGGGAAAACCCATGCTGACAAACCTGTATCATGCACAGAAAAACAGTGAGTGTAGACTCAATTTGGGTAATTTCTTACAACTTGGAATCATTCTGAAAAGTGGTGCAGTGTGACCAACAAAAAAAGCAAAATAAGACTGGCAAATACTTGTCACTTCTGAAAACTCCACTGACTGGAGAAACCAGTGTTTCTGAAGGATTATACAGCAGATTTTGTGTCAAACAAAACAGATTGTTGTACCCGTGAGGGCTTTAAGATATCACGCTGCTGTGTGTGCCCCTTGACCCCATATCAGGAGCAGGCTGATGCAAAGGCTGGCCCTGAACACTGGGGTTTCTAAAAGTATGCACAGATAGGATTTCACAGAATCAGAACGTGGAGGTGACAAAAGAAACGGATCAACCTATACCCAGCCAGAGGGATTTTGGCAAAACTTGTTCCCTGCTGAACATGCCAAATGTGGCAATCTTAATAACATCTTAAACTATTCTACCAGTAAAATTATGGCTTTTCTTCAGCTGGAGTTAAAAAAAGTTCACGGAAAAGTATCCTGAAAGAAAAAGACATTTCAAGATTAATAAGGCAGCTAAGCACCTTTAAAAGACTCATGAATATATGAATGAGAGATCCAGAAATGCAGTAGCACTATGTTTATTTCCATGAAGCAGAGCATTAGAGCAAAGGGTGATACTCACAAAAGATCTTTTATAGGTGGGAAAGACCTACAGTATAACTTATACACCATGGGCATCTTTTAGAGTAATTCCAAGTTTATGTACCTTTACAATGTCTTTACACATAAAAATTATATACAAGCCATCTTCACAGTTATAAACAAGGCATTTATGGCAAAACAAGCAAACTTTCTTGAAAGGATTATTCTATTTCAACATATTAACTATAGGGAGAAGGTTATCTAATTTGTTCTCTTTCGTTTCGAACACAGCTTCTCTGGCTAGCCCTAGAGAAACAAATATATTTCTGAAGCAGGTAATTTTTAAAAGAGTCAAATATCAATGACATATTAAAAATTCATCTCATTTTTCAAGAGGAAGAAAAAACAGCTAAGTGGCTTGTTCATCATCAGCACAGGGAAAAAAAATTAAGTAAAGATGGAAGAAAAGAGAAGAGCAAAAACTTCTTCATTTATTGAAATGGTCTCCTGGTTTATGTCTAATTTTCCTATTACTAACCTCAAATTTGCAGACAGATTCCACTGCACACCTATAGCAAGTCACAACCTTTTTTTTTCACACACTCCTTTTCAGAGCTCTGCTCTCCCTGCCCAGCAGCTGCATTTGGGCAGCAGCAGTGCCACAGTGCCAGGCTGCTGTGGCCAGCTGGGATCCGTGCTGGAGTCACTGCCCCCTCCAAACTCAGTCATTGCAGCACAACACTGGAAAAATAGATGAACACAATGGGGACCTCAGTGCACCATCAAAACTCAATGAAAAAATCAATCTCATGCAAATACAACCTGATTAAATGGTAATGATTAATGATAATGAAGAACTTGCTTATTCATCTATAAGCTCATGTATTTGGGTTAAACTTTGACTAAGATCTTGAAAAAGACCTTGGAAAAAACTTGATTTCTAAGGCACTGCACAGTAAGACACACCTTATGAAGTAGTACAGACATGGCAAACTTAACTTCATCAAAGAAAAACCTATTGTTATCCAATTCTGGTATGCTGCTCTTACCAAGCAATGTGAAATCACAATAGCTTTTCAGTAAATGAGAAGAAAACATTGCTGGTAATTTATCGACATGAGAGACAACATGTCTGTTCTTATTAATTGAAGAGTAAAAGATATCACTGACATCTTAATGCCATTAATGATTTCACTTAATGCTTAAAACAGGAGCTCTCTACCAACTCCTACATAGCTTTTTCTGAGGGTGCTGAAAATTCACTATAAACAATTCCAGCTCCAACAGATCTGCTGTAACAAATCTGCACTCAGCAAGGGACAGTTTACTTTCCTTTGTACAGAGCAGTACCCAACACACCACACTGACAACAAAAGTGCTGCAAGTTCCACACTGGGACCGTTTGGTCTCTGAAATTCAAGTTGATAAGAGAGCAGTTCTACTACTGCAAATCTCCCCAGGCTGCTTCCAGGGCATCCACACTATTCAGAAGTACTGAAGACAGAATCCCACTCTGTTAAATGCAGCCCTTTCCATCCTGTGTGTCTGCTGACAATTATTTATTGAGTTCTCCATTAACAGCCTTCCAGAGCCATGTATGCCACTAATATCAGAAGTAACAGAAAGGTTTAGGCTCCCACTAATGAAATATAATGCATCATAAAATCTCAAAAGAAAGATTTTGAAGTGGGTACAAAAGTACCACAGAATCCTGCCCCTTCTCAACTGCTTGAAGAAAATATTTCATCTCTAGTCACAGAGATGAAAAGTATTCCTAGCATTGAGCCAAAGGAAATTACACATTGACATAGAAGTTAATTCGTAAGTAATCTGGTTTCACAAAAGATTAAACTGTTTCAAAACTACAAAAATGAGTCACTTTAATGTTCTTTAAAATGATTGGTTTTATTCCCTTCTCCAGACTATCTTTTTAAAAACGTGTCATCTTGTCTTTTTGTGGCCCAGGAAAAAAAAACAGAAGAGGAAGGGGAGACTGCAAACTCTTTCCCACCCAATTGTATTAGATACTGGTTTCAAATACAGTAATTATGCATCTTGAATATTATTACTGCAACTGAAATCTTAGCAAACATGCCAGTGATTTCCAAGATAGCATCCCAGGACTGCACAGTGGAGTTGGATTCATCTGTGTAATATTTCTTGCTGCCCTTTACCAATGCCAACAGAACATGAAGCATATTCTGTGTGACAGGAATGGAATGGCTTTGCCTCTCTTTCTGCTCAGGATGTACCATAGCTCAAAGTGCTCCTGGATGGATCATCCAGGAATATTAAACATATCAGTAATCTGTCATTCCTTGTTCATGCTTCATGACATGTTAGACTGTCATTTTATTGACTCTATCATCTCTTGGGGTTTTTGTGTTTTGGGTTTTTCTGGGGGGGAAGAATATTTTTGTTTTCAAAGATTAATTATAGAAGCGTGGTGGAACTGCTTATACATCTACACTAAAAAACTCTCACATGCTTGGTGTTTTAATTTGACCACTGTTCACATCCACAGTTTTGAAAATCTCCAAGGAGAAGCCTGTTTATAATGCTGGAGTCAAAAAGAAGATTAATGAATAAAACAACATATGGCTAGATAAGTAAGTTATAGCACAAGAAATCAAAGTCATAGATGATGGCACTGTTTTGACAAGAGTACTTAAATGACATTAAATTTTCTTATTCTTATAAAATGTATCAGGAATATTGTGATTAGCTTGATGGAAATAAGCTCTGACAGAATTTGGTTTAAAAAAGATATGGTTTACACATTAGGGGAAAATTAATTTCTCTATAATATTTTAGCATAGGGATTCTCTGGAAACATGTGACTTCAAATGAGAAAAATTTAACCAATAATAATAATCCTTCTATTTTTATAATTCTTGCTTTAACTGTATGCAGACATCTACTGAAGGAGGTGGACACCACAGAACTTAAAAAAAAAAAAAAAGCCAAAAATAAATTATTCTAATAAAAAACTTTTAGTCTTGCAAATCTAACAAGCTTTTTTCCTTGGACAGACTCCAAATGCTGTTACAGTTGTGCATCACTGAGACTAACGGTGATGTAAGGGCAGTTGTGAATTTTATTACAGGAATATACTAATGTACTGTCTAGCGGCAGCAAGCAAGCACTGGCAAGCATTTCCATGTCCTAATTCCTGGTAACAAAAATTCAGAGAGTTTGAAACTAGTACCTGGGTAGAATATAAAATTTGATATCATGCACTTATTTGACCTGGAAATCAAGAGCACAGGACACAATCCTAAGTCCTCAGATGCACAACTGGTCTCTCCAATCAGAGCACAGTGAAGTTATTTCCGTGCCCTTGAGTTTTACCTTGAAGAGGATCCTGCTGACATTAAAGCTCCTTTGCACAATTTCACATAGTACTTTGATTTTGAAAACTCATTTTGCTGTCATTTCATCTATTACCCCAAAATTTTTTGGGGCTTAGCAAAGACCAACCAGCAGGAAAAAGGATTTCTTATCTAGCCACAGCCACACATAGGCCTGCCATGCCAGATGGCTTTTATAGGGCATATATATTCCTCATGCTTCTGCAATAACATCTCTCTTTTCTGACATCCACCTCCTCCTTCACTATTATTACAATATCACTAGGCAGGGAACCAGGGAAGAGAAATAAGGACTACTGTCCTCTTTAAATTCACTGTATGTTACTTAGTAAATGAAGCATAAATACACCCTTCACACATGAACTTTTGAGGATTCCTCATGCTCCTCTGCAGATTTCAATGCCATCTGTAAGAATCTGGCTGGTGCTGGGCAGGAGTAAGGAGAGAGTGTGGGCCACCACAGAGCTGCTGCACAAGCCAGAGCTGTGCAGTGCTGTGAGACAGAATCAGGACAGCTTCCGTGGGGCAGCACACAATAACCAATATTTATTTTGTTTGCTTTGGATCATTAGCAGAGAAGTCAACATCTCCCACACATACCAGCTGTCTGGGCTGTCCAGAGATGCTTCACTGAGCACACAACCATAGAACTTGGAGATAAAAATGAGCCAGCCCAAGCCTTTTCAGAATGGAATTGTTTTGTGCACAGACCCTCCTTATGGCTTCTGCAGGTTAGTTTTAAAAGCTCCTGAGAATAACAAACTACCTGATATTCAGCTTACCTTTCCCTTTTTCTTAATTTCCTCTTGATACTCCTAATTATTTTACCATGTACCACACTAATTGGTGTTCACACATGGCCAACTCAGCTACAGCTGGTCAAATTTACTGTGTCACACACCTAGCACAATTTCAGATTCTTTAAAATTCCAGTTGTGTTTGTTAAGCACTGTCTATAGGCAGGAAAATACAACTTCACTATTTTCACAGTTTCCTGGATTCCTTTTTTCCCAGAGTTTGTTCTGAAGAAAAGGCAGGTTGTCAATTTGCATTTATCTATTTCCACCTCTTCCTCCCATGTCAATTAACTTAAACTACCACAGATGCATTTAGACATTGTCACAAGAGAAAATCCCAAAGAGTGGAGAGAAGTCTTCCACTCACATCCCAAACTACCTCCAGGCATCCAGGATGAATCTACCAACACTTTTGTGAAACCAGTATCAAATAACAGTGTATTTCATCAAGAAAGGAGCAGTTTGAAAATGTACCAAAAACTCACATAAATATCTGCATTAACACCATGGTAAATGCATTCTAAAATGAGCTATAGTAATTCTATGCTACTAACAACCCCCTCACTATATAATTGTTTTACAAATTTAAGGTATGATTGTGAGCCTGTGTGACATATCTCAAATGCAGGGAATTGCCAGCAAGCCATTCTACCAGACAGGAGGCCAGGTGATGTAACCAGGGTTTTAGGGGCAATCTGTATGAAAAATAAAGCAAACTCATGCTCACACCAAGCCACGGAAAATTTCTTTCTCCAGAAATTAACTTAGAGAATTCTTGTAAATCATACAAGTTATAGAGTATAAGTGAAGGATTGCATAGATTCATATAAATGTCCCTGCACTATCAAGGCAGCAGCTCCTTTCTCACTCTGTGTGATCAGCAAGAGCAGTGATCTGCAGGGCAGGATGTCAGAGGACAGCACACCTCTGAGAGGGGCAGGTTAAACACAGCAACCTCTGCAGCAAGGCTCCAAGCATGCTGATGAGAAAAATGACTTCTGCCTGAGGCAAGCAGGTATTTGTGGGTGTCCCCAGTCCCTTCATCTCTCCATGTTTCCCTGGGAAAAGTGTCTCCTGCATCAGAACAGCTGTACACAACAGGAGACCCGATCAGAAATGCAAGGCTTACCGAAGCACAGGAGCAAGGCTGTGCTGACTTGCTGAGTTCTGTTTTAACACCATGCGAGTTTACAAAACAGGTCATGATCTAACTCAAGTTTCACAGTTTTGTACAGACTGAAAATCAGGCAGAGGAATACCCGGGCAGGGAGCCACAGGAGGGAAAGGTGCCATGGGATGTGGCGCTGTGGCCAAGCAGAAGGCGCCAGAGGACAGATTTTCATCACCACAAATGTGTTGAGTCTTTTTGAGTAACAAAAAAAGTAAATAACACTTAATTTTGTTTACTATAAAAGGCTTTCATTGAACCAAATAGAGAAGATAAATATTATTAATGGTTTCTATTAATGAGCTGTAAAACTCTGAGTGTGTTGCCAGCCCCCCACCAAGACCTCGCTGGCAAAGTGTGGCATCACACCCCAGAGAAAGAAAAACATCCAAATCCAAATTTAAGGGACACTGCTTCAGTGGTTGCAAGTAGAACTAAATAAATAATTCCATTAATCCAGCACTTCTAGCACACTCAGTCCCACAAAACTGTTTGCACAGTTCTGAACTGCTCAAGGGCTGTCAAGTGGATCTGAACACAAAGAAACCAATCCTTTATTTCAATTGTTTCAAAATGCTTCAGAGATTATGTGGTATCTAACAAACTACACCTAAAATTTAGCAATATGCATTTTTTTAAATAATATGGCACATTTTTTGTTGTGCATGCAATATTTGTGGTTTATTTTTTCATTGTAGATGGCAACTGATATTGTATATTATTACAACATAGGAAATATTTACCTATTTTTCCTTCATGCAAATGAGATTTTCAAACATTAAAGACATTTGATATTTCTTTATAGATTTCTGATTATTAGTAGCATTCATTGCCATTTGACTGTAGGGAAAACAAAAAAGGAAGAAATAAATTCACCTTATTGTACTATATTGAAATTAAACTCAAGCTGTAAAACACAAATTATTTCACTTCAGAGGAAAAAACCAAGCTCAGAGCTGAGAGGCAGGATGACATTTTTAAAGAATTATGTAAGAAAAGAAGTGATAATGAACAAAAACATAGCAATAATAGAAATACTGGCCTGTGCTCATTGACACAGGAAATACCTAAACCTGCACATTGCACAGGCCATGGCACAGTCCTGGGAAACTGGGGTGCAGGGGGAAAGTAGAACACTTCTTGGGAGGAGAGCAGACCATGGAATGCACAGTCACCCCATGGTCACCCTGAGAAGAAAGGTGCAGCTGCTGGTTCCAAGTCCTGTTTCATACCAGGATCCCAAGACTTCAAAAAGGAAAGTTGTGCAAAGCAGATTTTGCCTCTTGATCTGCTCTAAGGTCCCTGAATCCCAAAAGAGGCAGACACCAGGGCAATATATAAAGGTCAGTATCTCATGCAGTTGGGTATTTTAAATATTTCTAGGGGGTTGTACTGCCTTCAGCCACATATTCTTACATAATACAGCATTTACCAAACATGCTGGGCTGTGATTTATCAGAGGTGACCCCACAGTTCTGCTGGGGGCAGTTCTTGTGCTGTGCATGTTCCAGTTGACACAGTGAAATTACATTTTCATCTGAATCATCCACGTTTAAAGGATTTTTTCTCCTCCACTTCCCTAGGATGTGTCTCCACACAGGAGCACTTCCAAGGGTAAAGTTTATGTTGGATGTCTCTGAAGTTCAGAGCTGCCCTGAACGTTTAGATTTAAGACAACAAATGTATCTTGATAAAATGTTTTAGTAGATCCAAATTCCAGTTTTTAAAGAGGATTGTTAGCCTTTGTGTCGGCCCGTTCCTATTCTCAAGGCCCAGCCCACCCATCTGTATTTATGTGCAGTTCAGACAGCTTTCAACACAGTGTTGGGTTTTTTCATATATACATATTAAAAAAAAAAAAAAGGCAATTTTAGTTTTAAAATGCAATCTGTCCTTGGTGTAGAACTGGCAACAGTATGGATATAAAGCTAAAACGATCAGACCACATAAACTTAATAATGTGGTGCAAAGCAAGAACATTTAATTGATAGAGTGCAGCTCAATATATAATCACAGTGCCACGAGTGAAGCTGTAAGGTAGCCCATTAGTTCTTGGTGGGCTTTCTCAAGAGCTTCATTCACAAGCCTATTAATTAGCTGGGGTCCTTCAGTGTCCACTATTCAGATTTAAATCACTTGTTTCCCATTAGTGTGTTCTATGCACTGCAGGCCCATAAAATCAGATATTAATACTTCCATCAGCAGGGCTTCTGCAAGTCAGCTTTAATTATTACAGGTAAAACCTTCCTAATCCTTGCAAACAAAAGTGATTAAAATACAATGAAGTAGAAATTCAGCAATAGTATTAAAGACTGGAGTATGTTATGATCAAATGCCATAAAGTTTATTCCACTTAATAGGAAAAATCAATATATTTTTTTAAATGTCAGAAAATGACATGGTTTTTCAAGGAAATTGTAATTCAAGTAAATAGATAAATTTAAGAGCTTTTCAAGTTCTTTAAATGTTGCATTTTTCATCATGTTCTTTCTAGACTTTGTATCAAGTTCACACGAAAAAATAAGCCATACCATAGGGCTAAAATTGACAGCAACATTTGCTGTGTCACACGCACAAAGTAATGATATAAAATTATATTTAATGACTTTTAATATTTAGTTATATATTTAAAGTGAATACTCTCATATAAAATGAATTACTGTATTATTTAATGTTATATTCCTCACTTATATTTGAGCAGAGCTTTGGTTTTGTCATAAGCTAAGACCTAAAGCTGCTACTTAAAGGAAAAAGGTTTTTTATAATTTAACTAAAGACTGGATTTCAGTTGCAATGAAAACAACATTTTGTTGGTTCAGCACTGGGATAAAGTCAGAAAACCTTACAGATGAAAGCGAGGAAAATGCTTATTGCAACACCTCTGAATTAGAGATTGTCTTGCATGAAAAGACACTGCTGGGTAGCATTCAGGAATTGCTAAGAATAGATAAAATGAAAGAGATAAAAATCCATATCCTGCAATGAAGTTGAATGCAGAATTACACAGACGCCAACAGAAAACTATCAAGGTGTGGTAGACTTGGGGCCAGAGGCAGAACTTTCAAAGATACTTTAAAGATGACACCAGATTTTGAGAATCCAAAATTTAAAAACTTCACAGTGACTAGCATGAAACATTCGGTTCAATTTTGGAAACCATGTATAATAAAGTTCTGTAAATTAATGTACAGAATTACCTTATCCTTTTATCTCACTTAAAGTCAATGAAAAGCAGTCGAGAAAAGCCAAATGTTTCATTCTTGCTACAGTGTTATTAAGCACAACACCCAGCAGATGCAATAAATAAAAATCCCAATTTGGCAGCTGACAAACCTCCCTTACACTCAATTCTGGTACCACAGCTTTGCTCACAGATACATTTTGCTGTGTTCTTTCACTTGTAATGGCTGCTCCTGCTCACTGAGAGCTCTGAAGATCTCTGGAAGTCTTAGGAAGCAGAAAGTTATTACCTGGGGTGTGCTGTCAGGACTGAGACCTGCAGGGCAGCTCCACCCTGCCATGTGCCACATCCTACAACAGAGCTCTGCAGCTCCTATTTCAGTGCTGCTCTGCTCAGGAACGCTGGAGAACACTTGTACTGGACACACACCTATTTACACTATGTCAGCCACTGCCTCTCAGTATAATAACAGTAAGCTCCACATACTCACAGGGAAATACTTCTCATAAACACTCCTGGATGCATTTTGGAGTCTGTTTCTCTTTGCAGCAAAGGGTCAAGGCTACACATACCATCACTGTTCACAACAAATAAGATCTAGAACAGATGTTCCTTTTTAGGTGGCAGCATGAGCTCTATTTTTGGGCTTTGAAGAAGAAACCACAGACCTTGAATTAATTCACATAAGCATTTTGACACTGCTGAAATCTATATGACACTGATAAGTTATTTCACTTTTCCTGCTCAGGTGAGAGAATCCTGAAGCAGTTTGTATATACCACCACCACCTTCCACCTTCAGCAAAATCATTTACTGTCTTTCACTCTAAAGGTTTATTAATTTGATCAAGGGCAAAGGATAGGTAGTATGTTCCACCAGTTAATAAAGTTTATAAAGCACTAGGGGATCTACTTGGATGAGAATCATCACAGAAATGCAAGACTTAATCAGACCAAAACCCGCTGCTAATGCCAGAGAGATGTAAAACTCATTTAGAAATTAGAAGGGGTGGCTGAGCAAGCAGACAAAATTGAAAAGTTTTATTATGAGATACAGGTGCAAAGACTTTTAACCTAAGTTAAAGTTAGGCTTTTAAGGCTTAGAAAAAAAGTACGGTGAAATGCATTTGAGGTGAATAGTTGAAAGACTATTCAGACATAAAGCATCTGCTGATTGTAAGAATTTACAAATGGGGGGTAGGAGGTTCTGGCAGAGAAAAAATACATTTGAAAAAATATTTAAACACTGAAACTCTATCAACATTACAAGCTCTGAATTACAATAGGAGTGACAGAACTAGAGGGCTTTAAAAGAGCACTATATACTCCAATGAGGATTCAAAGTGCAGCCTTGCAGCTGGTCTGAGCAGGCTCCCCAGAGGTGTGCCAGTGTTCAGAGTGGTTCTGGACTCCCAAGCACACCCAGGCTGCAGATCCACATGTGCAACAGCATTCACCTGGCAATAAACCAACGATATTCGAGGGCAGCTAAAGCAGGAAAACACTCACTGCTGCACTCCAAGATAACTCCCCTGGTTTCAGTGCTGTGGGGTTTATTTTGTAAGTAAATGGGGTGGTGTAACAAGTGTTATTACAGTGCCATCTAGTGCAAACGAGGCCTTGGGATGAAGATGGCATATGGTGAAATATCTGCACCCAGATCATCACCACTGCCTGGGGAGAGAAGCCTCTCCACTGGGGCCATGGTAGCTCTTCATTAGGAGTCAGGGAATCTGGCTTAATTAGAAAAATATTTCTAGTCTTGCCTTTGGGTGAATTGTCACTCTGAAATCAGTGTCACACATTTTAAGTGTCACAATATTAAGTATGTGGATTTATGTTCTGGGCTACTTTTTCTCCATCATAGTTACTCTCTTCTTTCTCTAACACACAAGTGAGAAGATTTTTGTGCTGACAAACTGAAAGTGGTCTGAACATGAGCAAAATAGAACTCTGATTTGCTGGAATGAGAAAAAGCTATGATCAGCTTAACAAGTAATAGTCTGTGAAATACTCACTAGTTCAGACAGATGAGGCCTTGGGCATAGGCCAACTTTGTACCTGCAACTGCTCACAGAATAGAGGAAGCCCCTTTCTCTCATGATACCTTAAATACTGACAAGGTGGTCAATGCATCAGCTGAGAAGAAAAGAGAAGCAGTGGTTAACTGTGCATGTTGCTTCTGTTAAATTCTAAAGTGAAACTCTTAGTCTTAACCTATGGAGGTTTTGCAAATTCTTTGAGGAGGACATAGAAATTCCAGATGCTCACAAATCTACAGAGAGCCTGGTTAGTTACTGTGGATGCTGGTGACCTTAGGTCATCTCAATCAGATCCTCAGGGGAGCTCTATGCAGAAAGAGCCACTGCAAGATGCTGCCTTTAGTACAGAACTTTCTATCCATCTTTTGTAAAGACAGATTTGGGTCCAAAATGAGAATGTCTGTTCATATCTTTGCTATGCAAGTGACAAACACTCATTAAATCTGCAGTAGTTTCCATATGAACCCTGGAGACAAAAAAAAAAGAAGTTCTAAGGCACAGCTGCCATTCCAGCTTCAGAGCAGTTTTATTCACTTAACTTCCTTCAAAATTATAGTCTTGTATAAATTTTGTAGGCAATACAGAAAAGCATAAAACTTCCTATAAAAATTATGAGAGAATTGCTTTGTGACACATGAGCTGTCCCTGTTCCTTCCAAGGGAAGAGCACCCAAAATCCATGAGTTGAGCAAGGACAGGCTGTGCAATTCCACTGAGAGCAGTGGGAACACAGCTCCTTGCAGCAATGCATGACAAGTTTCACTCTGGCTACACCCACTGCCCCTCACTGGTTGATGTCTGACCTCTGCAGCCTGAGAGGTACAATCAATCCTGCTTGTTTTATACCAAATGAGAAAACTCCTCTTGAAATCACAAACTACAAAGGAGGAGCAGCACACTTCTCTCCTGCCTACACCCCAATAAGCACCCACACACACATGTGTACTTTCTAAGAGAAGTCAGTGATACCATTGCTTTCTTCCTAGCAGCCATGATGCATGCAAGAAACATTTTCTGTATTTCTTTACTTCCTTAAGTCCTTCATGCAGTGATTCATAAAAGTAATGTCTGGGCCCACCATGGCTTTGAAAGATGGTCTCAATGCCCAAAAGCCAAAAAAAAGGAGAAGCTGGGTTAGTCTGGACCTCTCTGATCCTGAGCTGGCCAGAGACTTGTTTTATGCTCTGGTCAAACTGCACTTGTAGCTATCCTTCCTGCATGGAAGAAATTCAACATTTTTCTTCTTCACTAGCTTCTTCCACTTAGATATTCTGTATACAGAAGCCCCATATAAATCCCAACCCCTTTGTTTGGCCATTTATGGCTCCCTAGAGTCATATTACAATAGCTTTGATTAAAATACAAACCAAGTGAGTAATTGCAGGCTTTTTAATTTTACAGTGTCAGTTTGTCATTGTAATGGATATGTTGGAACATGAAAGTCTCTTAATGAATTAAAGGAAATGCTTATTTAGAAGGACTTAAAACTGCCCATGACCAGCAACCTCATACACTCACACAAAAATAAGAGAGGGAGAACAACTTTTCTTGTCAGTGATGCAAACCCCTAATAAAAATGACAAACTGTATGTCCTCCTGATGGCAACTCTCAAAGTGCCCTGAGGCTTCACTGAATATCATTAAGCAGAACTTTTGTGAACTTATTTTGAACATCTCTATATATCCAAAATGCTGAAAAAAAAGTTATTTTTACAACAGAGTTGAATAGAAAATAAAAAGCAAAGTGCTTAGTTAATAAAGTTTATCCCCTCTAATCTGTAACATCTCAAATTAAAAATCCTTACATTTCAGGAATGTTTGTTTCCAGAAAGCAGGTTCTTGTTTTCCCTTCTTTGTGCTGTTCATCACCGAGTGAATTTCACAAAAGACGGAGTGAAAAGCACATTGTAGTGAAGGTGCTGGAACATCATTTTTATTGTGAAGACCTAATGAGTAGATCTAATCACACTTGGACTACCCCTCTGATAAGCAGAGCAAACACAAGTATCATTAAGGAAACTGATAAATTTGTCCTGATGCATACACCAAACATGTAGGAAATTCATTCTAACAGCTGTTGTAAA
The DNA here is from genome assembly GCA_013397375.1 of Toxostoma redivivum. NCBI lineage: Eukaryota > Metazoa > Chordata > Aves > Passeriformes > Mimidae > Toxostoma > Toxostoma redivivum. The sequence continues at coordinate 243,476 of VXBI01001031.1, forward strand.
TGGCAAAATCCATGGCTGAGTATTTTTTGTTATTTAAAGGGCAGCTGAGTAAAATAATTATTATGGATTTACACACATATCACAAAAGTAACACTGGCTGGTAGAGGGCATTTCATAAAGGAGAGACCTGCTCCCATCCCATCCTTTTGAATTTTCCAGTCTATAAAAATAACAATAGGTAACAGCAGATCCACAGTGTCACTGCTGCAGTCATGTCATACAGTATTTATGCAGCATTGTCAGGACCACTATTATTCATCACATAACATGGACCAGATTAAACTGAATTTTGTAACAAAACACCTCTTTTTCTTTCCACTTTATGCATGAAAATTCCATGCATGTGTGTGCCCACAATGCAAAAATTGATTCAAATTTTATCCCTTTAAGGGAAGGCATTTCTGGGCATTAGAAAAGGAACAGAGCTTAAAAATAAAAATAAAGGAATAATAATAATTTTAAAAAGACCAGAAACAAAATGTTTTTCTGCATATTTCAGAGCTACCAAGGCAGGAGCAGAGCATTTTTCATGGCTCATTGCTCCCCTCCCAGTGTCTCTTGGCATAGACACATGACTCGTAAAGATTTCTGGATTTAGTGGTCTCTGCTTTACATGGCAAAGCAATTTCTGCAGTTGAAAAAGCAGAAGATAACAGTACACTAAGCTGTTTAATGCAGCTGTGACTCTTGCTTAGACATCCTCAGCAATTTGTCAAGTTGCACTGTCAGAATGACTCAATTTTTTTCCTGATTTTAGCTTAAATCCTCAGACGTGCCAAGCACCTGAAATTCGTAATGATTAGAAAGTGGGAAGTATTCAGTAAGTTCTCCTGCAGCCCTGACATCATAAGCTCACCATACACTCTGAGGATTTTAATAGCTTTTCCCTGGCATTTATGCACTGACCTTTTAGGAAAGCACTTCCCATTTCTGAGATCTCTGCTTGGACCTGGGCAAACCCAGTGGCAGAGTGACAGTGGATTTTGGAAAGGGAAATACACATTTATACTCTGCTCCTTCCTCCACAGGGCTCCTCTCATTCAGCATCCACACCCCAAGGTGATGTATTCTGCTGACTTCCACCCCATCCCAACCCCACCCTTTGGGGCTCTTTAACAGTGTCAGCACCACTGCAGGTGACACTGCAATTGTTATTTACTCACAGGGAGGACTGCACTGAGCAGGAGTCAGTTCAGCAGAGCCTTGTGCACCCCCTTGCAGGGATGTGTGCCCGGGGTCCAAGTGGCTTCAGTGCAGTAAGAGATGGGAAATGACCAAGGCTGGACACTCACACTGCCTTACTCAGAGAAATGATCCTAGCTGGGCTTTTGTCCATAGAAACGTCCCCAGCCACATCTCTTACACCAATTACTGTGAGCAAAAACTATTCTATGCAGTGCCTGTCAAAACCACTAATTTTATAACTCATGCAAAAATATCTCAGTTCCCCAATCACATTCATTTGGCAAACAACTTTTATATGTAAAGGAAACAAATATACTTTAATAAATTTACATCCCTTCACTTGAATATTTTTTTGCTAAAAATCAGCTCTTTTCCCAAAAGCAGTATGTGTTCGAGAAGTGTAAAATTGACTCTGCTTCCCTTTTTTAGCAAAAGGATGTGTATTAGGAAATAGAAATGCAAACAATTGTTCCTCCTGCTTGCTATTCGTTGCTCAGATACTGAAAGTCTCTTTATGAATAACATGAATTGATGTTCTTGTCAGGAGCAACAATATTTACAGAGCAATGTTACATTTAATGTTACATTAAAGATGAAATTGAAAGCAAAGATGTGATTCCACTAAAAGAGACATCGAAAAATGCAGACTGTCTCACCCTTGCAAAAACTGCTCACCTTCTGTCAAGATGTTTTCCTTAGTATTCATAAACCTTTTGTATTTGATGTTGACTATTTAAATCCATTATTACCTGTCAAAGTGGGCCTCTGCAAACATTTGTGGTACCAGAAGGAAATAAACAGCAAGTTATTACAAAGCATAACAAAAACCTGGGATATTTCATAAGCTCTACAAAATTCCACCATTCAGTTAAGGATGTTCCTTGTGACAAACACAAAGAAAATGTTCTGAAAGGGAAATACAGAACTACTGGAGTTCCTCTGATGCCCTGGAGTGTTTCAGTGCACCTCAGGAGCTCCCAACACAGCAGTTTTGTGCCCAGTGCTACCCATAAAACTGACACAGAGATGATCACAGAGCAAACTGCAAAGGTTCCATCAAGTCCATGGAGCACAAGAGGAAATTTTGTCTGAAGAAATTTATCTCCATGATTTTCAAGGTGGGAAAAACTATGGTGTCAATTCCTTCTAAATATTCTGTTAAAAAAGTAATTCCTTAACTCATGAAAGGAGAAGAATGATACATTGGGCACACAGTGGATAGAAAAATGATCACGTTTTATTATTCACTTGGAGATCAATAAGTACACCCCCACAGCCATTGAAAGCTCCATCAAAACTCACAACTCATAAAATCCAAATTAAATTTCTTTTTTTTCCCCATACACAGAAGAGTAATATACCAAAATATACCACACACAAAAAAAAAAAAATCCAAGAGACAACTTAGATAGGTTTCCAGATGCTCTTTAACCAAGGCAACAGGGCAGAGAATTCCAGAGCCAGACACCTCAGAGCAGTGAGCTTTGCCAGCAGTGGTCTCTCCTCTCTCAAGGAGAAACCAACCCTATTCCCAAAGGAAGGGGGGAATCAGTTCAGGAGATTGTGGAGCAGCCTTGCATAAACTCATCATAGAGAGAAAAAAGTGTAAAACAGACCATTTAACACAAATATTTCAAAATTATGGGCTAGCTGACACAGGCCACTTAACAGAAAAACCCAGCAAAAAACTCAAACAAACAAAACAAACCCCAAAACAACAACAAAAACCCCAACCAAACAAAAAGAACAAAACAGAACATCTGGAGAAAGAGGGAAGGTGCAGGTAATATTTTACCACATATTGCATCAAAAAAAAAAAAAAAAGGAAAACTATTTCAAAAGACTGCTGCAAATTTTAAATATAAATAAATAAAATCCTAATGATGTTGAGTATATGTGGTAGGGACCATGCATGAATGAAGAGTTGATGGTTTAAACAGGTTTTTCTGTTAGAGGTTCATTCAAAGCAGACAATGTTGGAAATAAAAAGAAGGAAAACTCTGTAGAGGAAAATACTTCTCTCTCACAGGAGTGAAAATGAAAACAGCATTCATATGTCTCTAGAGAATTTGGTATTAAAAACTACTAGTGACAAAAGAAAAAACCCAATAATTCAAATGTATTTCAACTATGATATACACCCATTAAGATTCTTATCTCTCAAATTTTACATCTCTCCTTTTTTTCCTCAATGAAATCAAAAAACAGCTCATGAGGAAGAATGGAAGGCTTAAAAAGCAAATCAAATGGAATTGCAGCAGGTAGGTACAAATCAAGCCATGCTTTGAGCCCAGACAACTTTTTGAATGGATTTACATTATTGCATAACTGAAGTACTGAGCCATGATTTTGAACAGATCTGCTGAGGAGTGTATTCCCAAAGCCAAGCAGATGATGCATAGTTACCCAGAAAATAAGAAGTGGTACTAATTTGCCCATAGTAACAAAGCTGTCATCCTACAAAATGCAAAAATTTGTATTTTTTGTGAAAACACTTTATTTTAACATGCTTCTAAACTTCATGCTTTTCTGATGAGTTTACACAACTGGCATCAGCAGACTCACAGCTCATGGCAATATTTGGTAAACCAGGCAGATGCCTAACAACTCTCCTTTTTGTTTGAGGCAAAGAATGTAATTTCCTTCTAACTGCACAGTGAAACGAGGTACAGCCAATAGTCAGATACCTACAGTCAGTGCAAGAAACAAGAGAGTAACAGTAGAAAAACCATTGTACTTTTTTATAATAAATCTGAAATAGCCAAACTGCCCTTAACCAGAAGGAGAAAACCACAAGGGCTGAAGGTTCCATCCCCCTTTGGACGAGAATTGATAGAAATACACCAGTGGCAATGCCATTCTGTTCCTACTGGCACTTGGGACAATGCTGTTGAGAGATTCCCCCTGTCAGCTCCTCCAGGAAGGTGCTGAGTCTCCAAAGCAGCCATCATCCCTTCAGGAGCCCTGCAGCACACAGACAGCAGCTCTCACCCTGCACTTAGTGTGGCCCCTGCTCCCATCTCCCCTTCAATCCCTCCCTCTCTCATCCCCTTCTCCAGAGGCACAGGGATACCTGCACCTTCTCTCCTTCACACCTGTTTGTTCTCCAGGTCAGCCAGCACAGGGACAGTTTGTCCTTGGAACCTCTCCCTCCCAGAGCTGCTCCCTGGCCCCTGTTTTTCACTGAACTTGCCCAGCAGAAACAGCACAACAGTCTCCCTTGAAACTCTCCTCCACTTCTCAGTGCAGACACATGTACTAGGAAAAGAGGTTTACCTGAATAAATGCTGGACATTGTTCAAAAACAAGTTCTTGCTACAAAGAACATAAGCACTAATTTAGGGATATGCTTCTGTTTTATCAAACCCAGTATCTGCTTTCTAAAACCATGACTCCCCTCCTACCAGGCTGTTGCCTAGTATATTCTGTTTCTTTTCACTGAAACTCATGATCATGCTGCGTTTTCATGTGGAGATGAAAATTGGAAAATAGGTTTACAGGTTTATTCTGTTATCTTGACAATCTGATTTTGCCTTGTGATGTTTTAATCCACTTTCCATACTTTCAACACTAACAACTTCTGACGAACTTTTCCTCACCCTGGAAGATAACATCCTCATAAATGACCTTACACTTTGTCTGAGGCTTGGAACATGAATTTATTTCCTTTTATCACTTTGTACGAAAAAGGAAGAGAATGAACCATTATTAAAAAGGGCTTTCCTCACATCCCATTTAATTTTCCTTAGTAGTAACAGTTTCTTTTCCTTTTATCTTTTCCTTCTGAACTACAGGTACAGTCCTATTACTATACTGCTGATGCCTTTAAGCACGCTATTTCAGCTCAAATGCATTCCTCAAATCAATGAAAATGAATTAAATTAGTACCTGCTGGCAAAATAAATTAAATAAAATATACAATAACACAAGTCTTAAATGTTCTTCTCTGTGCAAAAACAGTCATATTCAGTGACTGACATCCAAATAAACTATTTTGTGCCACTAAAATGAAATATCTTTTTTTTTTCTTTTTAAATTTTAAGATTTTTTTAGTATTTCAATAGAAAAAGATTATTATCTGTTTTCCTACAGAGAAAAGTAAGGTAGTAGGGGACCCTCATTTATGTTTGAAAGAATTATACCACTGACAAAAATACTGGTTTTCTAGGAGCTAAAAGTGAATTTTTCTCTTTACCCACAGAAGAAAACAAAATCTGTGGAAAAAGCAATCCATGTTGTTTCCCACCCAAGGTTATGTTATCAATATGGTATTTTTAAGAGCAAGAATTGTTCACATCCTGGGCTCTGCTTGGAGCACGAGTAAGGATTTCAATTTCTGATACAATTATCCTCAAGAAGCAAGGCTGAGCACACACCCACATATAAAATGAGATGGTGAATGTTCAGTAACATTGCCACCTGTGACTTTCTTAGATGAAATTAGAATTTGTGCCAGTTGTTATTGCTAAGTATTCAGCACCACCTCCAACATCCTTGCTTACAAAATCTGAACTATGCGTTATAAACCTTTTCCATCCAAACCACAACCAAAAAAACTCACCTTGATTCAAAATTAAGGTTCACTGCATTAGAAGTTCCTTAGAAAGAGAAATAAATTGTGGAAATTAACTTTTTGACAACTACTATTTGCATATCATTAACAATCTAATCTGTGTGGTAGCCATAAATCCAAAAGGAAGGAATTCTTTTTAGGAAGTAACAGGGCTACATTAGTACCATGGACTCCTAGGTCTAGATCAGGCAGGAGTCCCAAGGGATATTTCACAGTTCCCTCTCTCTTCCTCCAAATTATCAAAAGGGTTTAAGCATCTTCTAGAATTAATTTTCCTTCGAAAAATAAGGAATTTTAGAATACAGGATGAAAATAATAACAAAAAAAGCTTTCAGACTTGCTTTCCTTTGCTCCTTTCTGCCTAAAGCCTACCTGATTACCTTGTTCAGCCCCAGACACAAAGCACCTCATGATTTTTCCTGTATTAACAGAGAACATTCCAGATGGGACATGGACACAAAGTAATTTGCCCAAGCTGCCGCCAAGCCCACAGATTTCTCAAACTCCAGCCTAATTCCAGAACCAACAACCCATCCCCTGGCTTTGCAATAGCTGAGAACCCAAAGCACATTTCAAGAGCTCATTCTGAGTTTGATTTTAGCCCAGCAAATGCTGCCTACAGGAGAGCTCATCTTCTGAGTATGGGGGGACCCTGTGGCTGCCAGGCTGAGCTGCTGACACTCCCCAGAGCCCCTGGACAGTCCCTAGACAGTGGGCAGCTCCCCATGCCCAGAATTCATCCCTCGGCTGCCCAGCAGTGCCTGGTGCTGGGAAGAAACCAAAAACACATCCTGGCCAAAGGGACACCTGCTCACAGGCAGCCCCCCTCCTTTTGAATTAGAAAAGGATGGGGTTTGTGGGCAGCTATTTTTAAATTCTTCCTTTCAAATACCCGTGAAAGCATCTACTAATTTCAGATGATGTCACACATAGAAAGTGAGTGAGCACACTTTTTTTCCCTAAGATTTGAAACAGACTAAAAAGAATAATTATTTCCTCTTATTTTTTAATGAGAATTGCCAGCCCCTCAGCAGGTGGAAGGACACTGCCTGCAGGAGCTTTTTTGTTGGCTAAAAACTTGGTTCATATAATCAGCATGGTAATTAGCAAGCTCTTTGCTATTAAAAGGAACTCATTACTGCTATATTTTGCTGATTGATCCATACTCATGAAGTAATTTAAAAATGTAAAAAGCATTTTGTGAGCCACTTAAAATCTTCAATATGAATATTGAGACAATGTAACTGACAGTTGTCTTTGACTAAACTTCAATCTGTAATTCTTTAGCCATTCAAGCAAATCCAGGGGACCTGGAAAATGAAAATAATTCCCTAAAAGTCATATATTGTTCTCTGCTACTTCTCAGAATTCTCTTGCAAGGGATGGGACCTTTGTATCAGGCAAATGCCCAGCTCAGATTCTGTGACATTTTTAGAGGTGATCTTGCAATCAAACAAAGAGGCCAAGTTGCCACTGAACTCGTTGGAGTCACTGGATTGCCCTGGCTGACTCTCACCTGGCTGCTCTTTGCCCTTGGGGCTCGTGGGAGGCTTGCCCTGCCCATGAAGTCACATAGGGAGGTGGCTCTCTGAGAAGCCATTTGAAGGGAAAATTACCTCCACTCAAAATTAATGATTAGCATGGATCTCAAACTATTCTAGGATGAGTTACTTTCAACTTTGGACCCTCTGCCAGGTTTTCTCATGCTTCAAAAAGAACTGATAAATTATCCAACAATTTCTAATATTGAAATGCCAAGAGGAGGGAGAAGTATGAGGGAAAGATGACAAGAGGGTGGACACATGTCAACTGTTCAAAGAATTTCCCTTATTCAGGGAAATCTTGAGTAAAATTTGGCTTCCAATTAAGTCAACACAGAGCTCATTGAACTCAACTGTGCCAGGATTTCATCCTTGATCTGCTGCCTTGAACTCCATCCTTTAGTGCTTCTAACAAACAGCCTCTTCCTTTCCTCCTGACCAGCTCAGGTGCCACTTCATTTCCAAGCTGGCTCTGAGGCTGACATTGTTCTTTTAGGCATAAAAAAAGAATTGCCATGGCAATGCAATCTGCTATTTATAGGCTCCACAACAGCCCCAAATTATTTTACAACCTGAAAGGACATCACTAGTAACTGATACAGATACATTTTTGACAGGGATCATAAGTAACTATGGCTGGCCCAATTAATTTACTACCAAAGTAAAAAGCAAATTTCAGTGAGAGCTGGGTCTGGCCCTAAAATCATGCGGTGTTGTCACCCAGCACCTGCAATAGGAAGGGAATACAGATTTCAGCTCAGACAGTCATGAGAGTCAGTGTCTGCCCCTGTCCTGGAGGGCGAAGGACAACCACACCCTGTTCATGCACTCCTGTGTAAATCTGATGGGCTCTCGAGATGGAAAAGTGATTTCCACAGCTCACTTGGGCCATTTGCATTCCATGCTCCCATAGGCAGATTTTCCTGCCAGCACTAACACTGCCGAAGTGCTGTTCAGAGCAATTCCTTTAAGATAATGAATTTCAATATTTAAAGATCTATTTCCCTTCTCTATTCCTTCCCATTTCCATATTTTGAAGATGAAAGGATTATGCTAGTTCAGCCTTTGCTCTTGTTTTTTTTTTTTTTTTTTTTTTTTTTTTTTTTTTTTTTTTTTTTTTTTCTGGTGCATTAAGTATTTTTAGGCTCTTTTTTTCACCCACAAAAATAAGTGCTTATAACATTCATTTTGCTTTAAGAAATTTATTCTTGCTTTCAAGCTGCGGAAACAACTCTTACCGAGTCTTATTTTTATCTTTCTTAGAGATGGATGATTTATTTTTAATTGCTTCTTTAGGTCAGGATGCTGCTTACCAGTGTGCCTACATTTACTGTGTTCATTAATTTAACCTTTTTTAAAAAGTAATATGTCAAATCAGTTTTTTCCTCCTGGAAAGGGAAGTCATGGTAGGTAAGAGAGATCAATTATTAATCAGCATTAACCAAAAGTAAAAAAAAAAAAAACAAAACAAAACCAAAAAAACCCCCAAAAACCTAAGAAGCATCTTAAAGACTCAAGTGCTCTGTAGAATGAATTTATACCAGGTCATACTTTTCCAGCAGAGGCACTCCTAGGAAATTAAAGCACAGGGAGATGGAGGTCTAAATCCTCCTATTGAGATCCTCTGTTTTTATTTCAACACACAAAACAAAAATCCCACCTAAAATTTTTAAAAAAATAAGGAAAAAAAGAGAAGTAAACATAAAAGAGAAAAAATAATCTCCAAGGTTACACAAAGATGAGCATGTAAACAGAGACCACAACCTGCTCTCCAAATACTAAACTTCAGTTAATCCCAATTCAGGTGTCCATCCCCTCAGAGTTAATAAATTAATATATTCATAGAAGTACAGGATCCTAAATCCAGCAAATAAATTGATCACCTGCAGCATTGCAAGTAAATTCTCCCTTTTTCATTTCCTGCCCTTTAATTTAGCAAATATGAAAAAAGCACATGTAAAATCTCTTGAAAAAAAAAATCTCTGCTTCTCAGTCCTTCATATTTATTACATGGAGCACAGGGGAGAGCCCATAAACATCCATAAAATGATTTATAACCTGCTCTGCTATGAAGCAGTGTATTGAAAAAAAGCCAGTTCAGAACTGCCTTGAAAATGTGAATCAGTGATCCTGTATTCCCTATGTTTTATATAAAGTACAAAAATAGCTTTGAACTCTAACTAACATTACTTTTGTCTATTCATTCTCTGCTTGGAAAAGTAAATTTGGACATGATAGTGTAAATACTACCCTGTGCTGATGTTTCTGCCAGAGAATAAATTCAGTATACAAAGAGTTCATGAATTTCTACAAATAAATAAAAGCCAGTGTAACAAATAAAAAAATGCCTTGTGTCAGACACCCAGAAAAGAGTCCATAAACCACACAGAAACTTTCCTCAATAATCATCTTTCACTTTGAAGAACAGCATCAGCCCTAGAAATGCAGCCACTTTTAATCCTGGGATTGCTGCTGAGCACAAACACGTTCTCATCACTTCCATTTCCCCAAGATCTGCTTCAGATCACATCCCTGGAATTCTAAGATTTGGAAGTTCTTATCTGTCTGTTATTTCCTGCTTTACTACACTTTTTAAAATGAAGTAATGAGGGTTTGTTTCTTTGAACCAAGGACAAGGCTGTTATAGAATCAGGGTGATTTTACCAATTTTAACGGTGTAATCAGAATATATTGCTTTATTTTTGTTTCAGTCACTTTGGTGCCAGAGGGCATTTTTGTATTTTCCTATGAAACCTGGTTGGTATATTCTACAGGATCCATGGTTTTATTCCAGTTTCTCAGTATATTTTTTGTTCTGCTCAGACTCATTTTCTGCCTGTTTTAACTGTTTGTCTCTTAACAGGCAAGTCCCTTCCTTAGAAAATGTCACTCATGGGCCTTCATTGCTTTATAAACCAATGCTGACTTCGTGCCAGCAATCTTGTTTTTTAAATAGCTAATTTATTCATTACTCCAGGCTAAAGTGGCTTTTATTATCAAATAAGTCTGCACTGTGAGCTGATTTCCTCTTTTATCACAGAGTTCTTATCTCCTAGACCTGACCTTGTGGACAGAAGACAACCTGAAGCAACACACTGAGTGTCAGAACTGTCCCCAGAGTGGCTGACAAATCCACTCTAAGTGACCACAGGAAGCTGTACCTTACTTTGGAGATGCATTCCAGTGTGGTGCTGAGGTCAATTTTCCTGCACAGACAAACCTGAGGAAGATATTTCAGTGAAACTTATGTTGTTATGTTAAAGAACCAAACAGAATCACCCTGTTCATGCTTTCAAAAGCTTCTCTGCTTTATAGTGTTCCTAGAGTGAAATTCTGAAAATACAAAAGCAGTATTTTACAAGACCACATTTTTTCCTGTACCCAACATCTTTGCTGTGTCTGGCAATAGATTAAGCGAGCCAAGACAGAACACAAGACAATTTCTGAGCTCTGACATGTTATTTTAAATTTAAATAATAAATAACTTACTGCTCGCCCTGCTACACTACGTTCATGGCATTCTGTTAATGTTATTTTTGATAATAAAAGAAGGTTGTGTTATTTTTGTAAAGATTTCATATGTGCCCCACTTTAACTAATGATGGCAAAGGAATCAATCAGTCTGAGATTAGTGGAACTGAGAGCTCTGATCTTACATTGCTTCCATTCTGGGCTGTAAACTGCCTGCCAACGTTCACTTGGTTGAACAAGATCCTCTGGCACCCCTTTATGCTCTTAATTTTAAGGACAAGCAGCAATATATTTCTTTTAAACATGACACAGAAATCGAGAAGGACACTGTTGAAACCAGACCTCTTTATAACGTATTTTCTTCTGACTTTTCAGACTTCAGTAAACAAGTGAAAATTTCAAATTCCTTCTCTTCACACAATGCATCTTCACCACAATGCCATGACACACTTTATCACTGTTCAGCATAACTGCAATAACTGAAGTGAAAACAAGAAACAAAAATGAAGAGCCTGTAGCAGTATACAAAAAAAAAGGACTAATATTAATTGAAAGGCAGTACCAGGCCTCCTTATTCTAGCTAATACAATTATTGTTTACTGATAATAATTTATAGCTTAGTAAGACACATGGAGTTACCACTGACAGCAATGCAGGTTCCTTTAACAGGGGAAAAAATTATATACGTGCACTTACATAAGCACTGCAAAAATCACCTTTCTTCTCAGATAATCCCACATCAACATCATTAAACTAATGTACATACCTGGCTCAAGAAAAGTAACAACCCTCTGGCAATTAGCCATTTCCTCTGAATGAGTTTTGAAGCATAATCTGCATTTTTATTCACATCAACTTCCTTTGCTAAACACACAGGGATATGTGTTTCAATAACTGAATTCAGTGTATTTGCTCTCAAGTACACTGCTCAGTTCAGATTAGTTGTTTATTTAACTGAACAAGCATTCCACAGCAATTTGTGGCAACCAAGATTATCATCTGACATCCCTGAGACTATCCCACAGAGACACACCCACTGAACTTTTGGGAAAAGTAAATTTGGCAAATTAGGAAAAACATTTACACATTCAGTGACTCAGGAAGAACTTTCTACTTATGTGGGAGGGGCTTTGTATAATAAAAGTACAATTTCCTGGATCTGCTGAAAATCTCATATTGAAAATCCCAATATCCCACTACCTATTTAACACACACAGCACACCATTATACTTTGATCACTCACCACATATCTAGATCTTTCTTCTCCTATCACTTCAGAAAAAAAATCCGTAATTTGTGGTAGAAACACTCAATGTGAATCTTTAAATGTTCTTGTATTTCAGAATACTAATTTTCACGCTAACTTTAAAAAAGTTTTCTAATTCTTTCCATATTATATTCTGATTTTTCTCCCAGTGCTTTGTAAGTTTGCCTCAGCAGATTTCATTAATATATGTCTACTTCTTGCACCAAGGGTCACTAAAAGTATGAAAATATGAAATATAACCAATTAAAAACTTGGAGTAACTCCACTGGGAGCCATTAGAAGCAGCCTCAGTAGCATAATTATTCTCATAACTAAGCACAAAAAGAGAGGAAAAGGTTTTTATTTATTCTTTCTATATATAAAGCACAGAAAATACAGGCATCACATTAAAAAAAAGCAGATGACTAAAAAAAATCTTTTGCATTATAGGCAAGTTTCCACAAGCGACTGTTGTAGCAGGTGCTTAAAAATAGCCTTAAGATCATTTCGGTGCTGATGACAGTGGGCAATTAGCTCAGTTCAGGCACAGGTTACCCACTTATCACGCACAGAGCTCAAGCTGCAGCGTGAAGCAGGCCCAGCTCTGTTCTCAGCACGGTGTTTTTAAAGTGCTGATGTCCCCTCCAGTACCACAGACCTGCAGCAATCCAGCTCAGACCGAGGCAGGAACGCACACTGCACAATGTTACAGTTTATTGGAGAATCAGCTCCTACAAGTCAACTGCAGCATCCAGATGAGAAAAGGCCACAGGCAAAGCCTCTGCACAGCAATTGTAAGGGAGAGGAAAGGCAGAAAGTTATGGCATGGGGACACTTTCATTGCATTAGCTCTTAATGGCCTGGCTCTGTATTGCCAACAGCTCCAAGCATCACAAAAAAGCTCTTCCTTTGCCATTATCTGCTTTATGCTGGTTTAAAGCTGGTTTGAAGCCAGGGTTCAGCAACCTTGAATCAGGGAAAAGCTCACAGGAGAGCATAAGGATGATCAAGATCTGTACTATACACCATAAAATTGAGACAAAATTATTTCCTTTGTCACTTTTTAAATGTCACCCTCTTTATTCTGCCACTTCACTGAGGTTTCATAGTGGCATATCTACACACAGTAGCAGGTGAGATGTTTTTGGCCCTGCATCAAATAGCAAGCTTAGCTCAGGTGCTGCTATTTCTCTCCCAGCTTCTGCTTTGTAGTCCTAGGAAAATGGTTATTCTGACAAACCAATAATTTATGGTCCTCTGAAACGTTATATCCTATTTCCGTAAGCTTTGTGCTTAACTGCAACTGTGAGAGATTTGCTATCAATCTCAGAAGAGTGAGTTGTTACAGCATGTACAGCTAAACCTTGAAACAACACCTGGGGTTTCACCAACAAAAGGCGGGGCAGTGACATTCAGCAGACTGCAAAGTGCTAATAACTCCTAATCCCTTCCTATGCACAGCTCTGGGGAGAATTTCTTGTTCCCACCCCCACAAACATTGTCAGCTGGGCACAAGATGGATTTCTTCAAATGTATTAATTGCAAGAAATACATAAGCTAGGCAAAAGAAACCAGGATTCTCCTTAGTTCAGCCTTTCAGATTTCAGTCAAAAAAAGTTCACGGTCATGAAGTTGTGAAGTTTTGTTTCCATCTTCAGGTGTCATAAAAAGCAAATAATATATAATAGTGGAAGCCAGATGGGAGTAAAACACATGCCCTTCAAGAAATGTCAGGGATTTTTCATGAAATGTGAAGAGAGAAAACAAGAGGAAGGGAGAAAATATTCTCCCTCCAACTGACATTTGGATGCTGCTCTAGGCAACTTCATTTAGGCTTTAGCTGCTGCCTTGCTGAGCAGCCTTTGATGCTGCCCCAGGCAGTTCTCATCTAGCCTTTGGCTTCTGCATGGTCAGACACCTTTTGGTGCCATTTCTGATTTGTGTGAGCAGATCTTATCAATTTCACATAAATATAACTCTTTTTTATCCAGCTCACAGTTATGTAAATCTTTGATGTAATCTTAAATCTTAGGCTTGGTCTTTTAACTTATTTTCCTTCAATTTTTTTTCTTTCCTCTCCACAACTGACTCAGAAAATCCCATCCTTTTTGTCCAACTAAATGCCTTTTTTTTTTTTTTTTTGGCACAGTGGAGAAATATGTTTTCTTTGTATTTACCTCTTATTTGAGTATTTTATACACAAAATGTTGAGAGCGTGTCTGTCGGAAACAGATATTCCAAACCCTTCTGCTCCAGACAATTTATCTTGGCCTTATTGAGCAGGGCTGTAGGACATCTAGAATAAGATGGCTGCTGAGGCTGTGAACACCTGCTGATTACTCCTGCATTAACAGAAAGTGCTGCCAGCAGATCTCTCCTTCCCCCATGATACTTAAACTTAGTTCTTCCTTGACTGAAAAAGACCTGAATTTAGATTAGACTGTAGCACTGAGGTATCAGCATTTCAACTAATTTGCGTAGTGCAAGAGAAATATTTGACCAATCAGATATTCCTAGTTTTTTTCCTCATTTTTACTATTTTCATTCCTCACATTCCATATACATTCCTTTAGATCACACCCTGTAACTTTTCGAAGTGATAGGCCAATTTCAAAGAAAGTCTATCTATTAAAGGGTCTCCATAATTTTAACCTTAAACAAACTGTATTGCAAACACAGATCTATCTTCAAATTTATATGACAGCTTCCCCAGTGTCACACCACGAGATCAAAATTACTGTAATGGACATTAATTCTGCAAAGGAAGCACTGCAGACATTTGGAGCTGCTCTCAGAGTATGGTGCAGTTATCTAAACCACTGATGAACAATGACTGCTGTACTAACAACACTCCACAGGTGAAGTTTGGTGGTTTGCTTGCTTTCTTGTTTTTTTTATTTCTGAACAAGCTTATTCAGGGAGGAAAAAAAAAAAAAGATCAACAATTCAAATCCAAGAAGTAAATGCAAACTCTGAAGTCTCAAGTTCAGTAGCACTGAGTTTTCAGGGCATAAAAATGATGCAAGATGGCAAAGAACTCAAAGAAAGATAACTTTCTGCTGAGATCAAATTGCCTGGGGTGACCAACATTATAGCAAAAAGCCATCCAAGTTCTGCAGTTTATCTCTAAGGAAGTAAACACAAGAATAAATTCTACATGGAGAAAGGCACTGCACATACCCAAAAGCATGACAATACTTTTCATCTACTTCATGATGCTGCAGCCCTGACATCTTATAGCTTTTGTATTGATGCAAATGACTTTTAACTTCAGGAGGACAGGAACATTAAGCAGTATAAATTTACATGAAGCTAATGCTTGCATGAAGGCACAAAAACAATCATAGAGGTCAGTTTCGATGGTTTACACAATGCCATGCCGGCATCTTACTTTCATATTTGGCTGGAAAATGCTCAGTAATACAAGCTGAACAACAGTTCTCAAAGAAACACCTACACACCAGCATTTGCCCAGTTATTTTAAAATTAAAATTATTCTTTTTTGAACTTTGATAACAGAACGTAATTCCTTTTTGCTGTAATAGTTTAAATTTTTATTCGGTGTCTAACTGCATTGGAATTTGAATTCAGATTTAAGCCTTTAAAAAAATTACAATCATTCTTTCCCAAATAATTATAGAATGAATGGTAAGGAATTGGAAGGGACCTTAAAGATCATCCTTGTTCCATCCTCCCCTGCCACGGACAGGGACACCTCCCACCAGACCAGGTTGCTCCAAGCTCCTTCCAACGTAGCCTTGGACATTTCAAGGCTTGAGGAAACCACAGCCTCCTTGGACAACCTGTTTTGGTGTCTCATCACTCTCACAGTAGGGAATTTCTTCCTGGTATCTAACCTAAAATTCCCCTCTTTCAATTTATACCCATTTCTCCTTGTCCTATAACTACTGTTCCATCAAGGTACCCCATTTTGCCAAAAACCTCCACTAGTAGAATATTATTCCAGTCAGAACAATATATTGTTTGGGATGAGCCATATCTGCCAAACAGCTGAGCTACGTTAGCAAATGCAAAACTTGCATCATTGCCACAACTCAGAATCCTCAAAAAAACTACACTCAAAACCCAACCAAAAAACCTCAAACCCCCCACCTCTAGCAAACCCTTCTATAAATATTAGCCCAGATCCTCGCCTTCATGGCGAAGCACAAAATACCTCCTTTAGCTCTACTACCACTTGATCAGATCTTTGGTGTGACCTCATTGTGGTCTCAAGAAGTGGAAGGGCAGAACCAATCTTCTCACTCTTGTGACCAGTGACAAGACTTGAGGAAATGGCTGGGAGCTGAGCTGGGGAGGTTTACATTGGAGAGCAGGAAAAGGTGGGTAACCCAAAGTGTGGCTGGGCACTGGACAGGCTCCTCAGGGCAGTGGGCACAGCTCCAAGCTTGGCTGAGCTCCAGAAGTGTTTGGACAACACCCTGAGGCACATGGTGGGACTTTCTGGGTGTCCTGTGCAGGGCCAGGAGCTAGACTCCATGATCCTGATGGGACCCTTCCAATTCAGCACATTCTATGATTCTATAATAAAAATTTTATAATCTGCTAGGTAATGGAAAATATGTTATTTCTGTAGCTCTTTTCCTCCTAAATGATGATTATAAAACTTGTGCTGTTAAAAGGGCCTTCCCAGTTTCCTACCCTCTCTACCTGAATACTGTTTATTCCCACCCATATATTCCAACCACCCCATAGCTTCCACAAATTACCTTTGTTCCAGATTATTATTATGGTGTCCTTTAATTACTGCATCATCAGTGACTACCGTTACCAACAGTACAGTAAGCTGAGTTGGGTAAATCATTATCCACTCAGGCTCAGATGTCACAAACGTGCTGGGAAAGAAATAAATTATAGATCAATAGTACTGGGACTGGAATGATCCATCCCACTTAATTAGAACTACCATATTTCAGTACAGTTAACAGTTAAAAAGAAAATGAAAAAGTCAACCCCTTAAATAAATCTTAATAAGGCCAGTCCTTAAGCTACCATTCTACAAAGATGGGGGGTTTAATGCACAATCATAAAATAATTTAGTAGCAATATAATTAGCAAGAGCTGAATTTCAAAATAATAGTTCTCCATATAGCCAGTATGAACCACTAAAGCTTCACAGCCTGGCATGAATGGACTGGGCTGGGTAGTTGGGAAATTGTAAAATCTGTATAGGATGGTTCAGCTTAAATGTCCTCAAATATATCTCTGTGTCAAGTTTATCCTGCATTTTAGGTAATTTTCAGAAGCTTGAACTGGTTAAAAGGGTTGACTAGAGCAGGTATGCATCCACCAGTGTATCCATCTGTACCAAACTAAATCTTACCATTGGAATCTGTAACAAGTTATGCATAGAACTGCTATTATAAAGTAAAATAAATTTAAGGGAAAAAAACCCCAAACCTAAACAAACTGCCAAAAAACTCAACAGATATTTATTTACTTGTTCAAGTTATAAGTGGAATACTGGCTCTCTCCTGCAGCCCAGAGTGATGTATCTATGTGATTTATTTACAGTCCCCCTTAACCTTGCAATTAACCCCTACCCCCACAACAGCCCCTGGAGTGGATTCGGTTGTTGTCAAACACACTTTACACTCTCAAAGTGTAAGTAAAATCTATCCCTCAACCAATTTCTTATGACAAGATAAAAAAATTAGTTTTTTCCTAACTTGAAACTGGTCCAGGACTACCAAAGACGAAAAAATAAATTTAAATGAGCGCGCTAAGGAAAAGAGAAAAGAAGAAACAAAAAGGAGGAAAAATTACGCACTGCACAAGAAATAAAGGGCAAGTATTATCCTAGAAGCGACACAATTCTCTTCTAAGTATCGTTATTACACGGCTCAAAATCGCATCCTAAGAATAGCAAGGAAAAAGCCACACTAAGCCCTCCAAGGTGTTTTGGGGTCACACTGCTGTGTTTAGAAGGATCCGTGTCCTGCAGGAGAGGCACAGGAGCGCTCCACAAACCCTTCCCCGCAATGTCCCGCTCTGACGGAACCTCCCGAGCGGGGATCACCGCAGGGACGCGGCACGGGACCAGAGCGCACGGCCTGCCCTTGCAAAGGGCTACGGGAACACCTCGAGGAGAACTGCACCGAGAGAGGGCAAGAGGAGGCCAAAGGGAAGGGGGAAAAAAGATAAAAGAGAGAGGAAAGGTGGGGGGAAACGGGAAAAAGGAAAGGCGAAAGAAAAAGACAGGAAAAAGGTGAGTAAAAGGAACCGCCGGCCCCAAAGCCGTTTGTTGTACGCGCTCCCCTCAGAGCACCCGACTCCGCGCTTGCGTCATCCCCGCGCGCCGGGGCATGACGTCACCGCGGNCCGCGGGCTCAGCGAAGGCCCTGCCAGCGCTCCGGGCACCGCCTGGCCCGGCGGGCGGGGAAGCAGAGCCGGCAAGGAGACCAGGCGGGCGAGGGGGCTTGGATCGTTGGGGTTTTTAAATGTTTGAGACTGTTGTCACCATTGCAATTCCCCCGTATTTATAATTACAGAGCTTGTTCAAGGGCATTTGAATGCCAGCTTCCCTTTAATGGCTTTCAGAGAACGGGGCGGGCTGGAGGGACTACAGTGGATCATCTCAGCCCAGAGCACAGGGCTGTCCAGGCGGTTCTGGCTATCGCTGTTGAGGAAGGGTGCTCAGGTGGTTTTTATCTTACCACTGAGGAAATGCAGCTAAATTCTGTCATTCGGGAAGGTTTCTAACTGCAAGTGCAGGAGCAGAGGGGTGCAGTGAGAACCCCACCGTGTGTTTTACCCTGTGGTGCCCCCAGGTCGGGGGAGCATCAGCCAGGCAGTGACCCCGAGGTGCTCTTCAGAGCCCGACCTCTGGCCTAAGGGCTGTGGCTCTCGCTGCCACACGGGGCTGCAGTTCCTGGAGAACTGCTGCCCAGCTCTGCAGCCCTCACTGCTGGAACGCTCTGCTTCAGCTAGTACAGAGTGCACACATTTAGTTCTGGGAGGGCAGTGCCCTGCAGAAGATGCTCTATAGCAATTACAGCTGTGTACTTCACCTGACCCTCAGCTGAAAAGGGTTTGTTCAGGTGAAAATTCTGCAAATCTGTAACTGACATAGCTGACATTTAGCAGTGCTGTGCAATTTAATTAACATCAAACATGCTTTTCACTGAGTATAGCAAATTTTTTAGAAGTTTCTCGTACTATTTGTTACTAAATGCGTTAAGCCTTGATACTGAAATAACTTAGTATGGAGTGCTATCTCAGAATTTCGATTTTCAGTTTAANCCCGCGGAGCCGTGACGTGTGTGGGCGCGCGCCGGCGGGGAAGGTCGCCGCGGGGACGCCGCCATGCTGTCCGTGGCCGCCCGCGCCGGGCCCTTCGCGCCCTTCGTGTCCGCCGCCGCGCACGCCGTACCCGGCCCGCTCCGCCCGCTCGCCCCGGCCGTCGCGCAACGGGACCGGAAGGTGCAGCTGGAGCCGAAGCGGGCTCTGCTCTGCCGGGAATCCCTGAGCNCAGAGCTTGTTCAAGGGCATTTGAATGCCAGCTTCCCTTTAATGGCTTTCAGAGAACGGGGCGGGCTGGAGGGACTACAGTGGATCATCTCAGCCCAGAGCACAGGGCTGTCCAGGCGGTTCTGGCTATCGCTGTTGAGGAAGGGTGCTCAGGTGGTTTTTATCTTACCACTGAGGAAATGCAGCTAAATTCTGTCATTCGGGAAGGTTTCTAACTGCAAGTGCAGGAGCAGAGGGGTGCAGTGAGAACCCCACCGTGTGTTTTACCCTGTGGTGCCCCCAGGTCGGGGGAGCATCAGCCAGGCAGTGACCCCGAGGTGCTCTTCAGAGCCCGACCTCTGGCCTAAGGGCTGTGGCTCTCGCTGCCACACGGGGCTGCAGTTCCTGGAGAACTGCTGCCCAGCTCTGCAGCCCTCACTGCTGGAACGCTCTGCTTCAGCTAGTACAGAGTGCACACATTTAGTTCTGGGAGGGCAGTGCCCTGCAGAAGATGCTCTATAGCAATTACAGCTGTGTACTTCACCTGACCCTCAGCTGAAAAGGGTTTGTTCAGGTGAAAATTCTGCAAATCTGTAACTGACATAGCTGACATTTAGCAGTGCTGTGCAATTTAATTAACATCAAACATGCTTTTCACTGAGTATAGCAAATTTTTTAGAAGTTTCTCGTACTATTTGTTACTAAATGCGTTAAGCCTTGATACTGAAATAACTTAGTATGGAGTGCTATCTCAGAATTTCGATTTTCAGTTTAATTTCTTTGTGGTTAAAATCCTATAGCAATTACCTTTTCAGTGCTGAGTTACTTGTAAATAAATGTAATTATTATCTTCATTATACTGCATATAAATCCCTGAGAGCTTAAATACTTTGAAACATCTGTTAACTTTGTGCCAACTGCTAGAAAATATAGAGACTAAATAGTATTCTGTACAAGCAGTAGGTTGTACTTCGGCAAGTAATGTGTTCTGTCCTTGCCATGTTCTTTTCTTTGGCTTAAGGATTTTCAGTGAGGGAAGCAGCTTGCTTTTGCTGGAGAAACTCATGGGAGGCCTTTTTGTTATCCTTCATATCCTGTTACTTGAGCACACAGGTTTAATATGAGGGAATCCCACTTGAAATTGGGTAGTTGTTAGCTTTATCCCTAAATCTTCTCAAAAGTGAGCATGGGGACTGAAGGTTTAAAATTATTTACTGTGTCTTTTAGCTAGGACAACAATTTAATATGAAAGAGGATGCCTGATCTTTTTAATTTCAAAAGTGCTTAACCACACACTTAATGTTATTACAGGTGTAGAAATTACTTCAGACAAAAAATAGCACAAAGGTGTTACACTGCAGATGTGCAAACTTCACTACGTCAGATTTCTTCTTAGCAGCTCTTTACAAGGAAACATTTGAATGGAAAACAGGTCTGTCTTTTCTGAGCTAGTCATGGTATCTTACAGGAGTTTTTTCTTCAAATTTACTGAAAAAACAGCTCACTTTTTTTCTGAGAAGTCCAGAACTTCTCACAGATTTTCTGCACCCTGATCAGGTTTCTTTTTCAAAGAATAGGGAAACCAGTTTCACAGATCACCTGTTAATCTACCAAAAATTTCCTCTGAAAACCATTTTCATACAACTTAAAATTGAAACACTTAATTAATGGAATCTGCCCAGACTTTGGAACAGCTGTTACCCATTATTCCAAAAATGCCACTGAAAAAGTATAATTTTGAGTGCATGACAGTGTGTTTTACCTGCAAGTGGTGTCATCTGCTGTCGTTTTCCGTGCAGCCCCTGCCAGCGTGCGCTGTGTCCATAACGATGTCACAGTCCCCGACTTCTCTGCCTATCGCCGCCAGGATGTGCAGGATGCCAACGCATCTTCCCAGACCAGCAGTGATTCCAGGAAAGCCTTCTCCTACCTGATGACGGCAGCGACAGGTGTAACAACTGCCTATGTTGCCAAGAATGTTGTCACCCAGTTTATTTCCAGCCTGAGTGCCTCTGCTGATGTGCTGGCCTTGTCAAAGATTGAGATCAAGCTGTCTGACATTCCAGAAGGCAAGAACATGGCTTTCAAGTGGAGAGGGAAGCCCCTTTTTGTGCGTCACAGAACCCAGGCAGAAATTAGTCAGGAGGCTCAAGTTGATGTGTCCCAGCTGAGGGATCCGCAGCACGATTTAGACAGAGTGAAGAAGCCTGAGTGGGTGATCTTGGTGGGTGTGTGCACTCACCTGGGCTGTGTCCCCATCGCCAATGCTGGGGATTTTGGTGGCTACTACTGCCCCTGCCACGGTTCCCACTATGATGCCTCTGGCAGAATCAGGAAAGGCCCTGCTCCCTTAAACCTCGAGGTCCCAGTTTACCAGTTTGTTGGGGAAGACACAGTGGTGGTCGGCTGAGAGACAAGGTGCCTGCTCACTTCCATGTTCCTGGGAATGTACACCAGAAGGGTTAACTGAGACATACTGTAAAACCAGAAGTTAGCTATCTAGGTTCTCAACCACAACTGCTTGAATACTGTGTTCAATTTCAATAAAAACTTGGAGTGAGCACTTGTTCCTGACTTACAATAAAGTGTATTTCTTTGTGTATAGATTTCTAGTGTGTCCAGCCAAGGAGATGCTACAGCAGACCCAGAACACAGCCCTCCTGAAGGGCTGCTGATTCAAGGTAGACATTGAGCCACAAAGCGAGCTTTTAGCCAGCATTAGTCCTGCCAATACAGCACAGACCTGGTGCTTCATTGCATGCAGAACAGGAGTAGAAACAAGGTCTGTTGTTCCTAGAACAAAGCAATTATCCTTTGTGTTTCCTTCCCATTCTTTACCACTCGTCTGAAAGCACTTCTACACTGCAGTGATGTGCTCCCTCAGTTGCAGAATAGAAACTAAAATCCTCACAAACTACAGAAAAGTCCGAGGGGATTTCCAAAATGCAAATAATAAAAGCTTATTCACAATAAACTAGTAAAAAACCCCGAGATTGCTAGAATTAAACAGTATTAACCAGTCTACAATCTGGTCTGACATAATACTGCTCTGTGGATGTACTGAGGGAGAGTTCTGTCTGACACGTTTTACAATATAGGTGTCATTCATTTCAGGGATTCTGTCACAATCTATGCAAGTAGCAGTCAGTAAAAATTGAAAACCATTGTGTCCAGCCTGTTGGGTGAACAACTCACATCATATGTGCATGCAGATATCAACTCTAAGGTATATTTTTCTTTGTGCCTCATGAAGAAAAGATGAGATTGCTTTCTCCCTCTCTTCAAATGGATCCAGACAGCACAAAGCTCCTGAAGCTGGAGCAAAGGGACAAGTAAAGAAAGGGTGTTGTCCATATTACAATAAACTCAGGAGCTTGTAACGTGTGTGTGGTTCAGCCAAGGTCCAGGGTTCAAGGCAGGTGAAGTTCAAGGCAGGTGAAGTTCAAGGCCGAAGCTGCATAAAGACAGAGATTCTGACTTGGATCCCATAGAGCCCACGCAGAGGAGCCCTTCAGGACTGCTGAGGAGCCAGGGGTGGGTGGGTGGTTACACTGGACATTTGGAGCCATAGTGCAACTTTCCATTAACTCCCAGTTCTGCCTCTGACTTGACATCCCCAGAGATGGTCAGAGTCTGCCAGGTTCTAGAGGGGACCACAGCATGAGAAACAAGGGCAATAACTCAGACATGTCAAACAGCAGCTCTGTTTAACATTACCCAGCCTTAGGTGTTTGTGTTTTAGAGGAAGATACTTTGTTTTTCACATATCTAGCACATTAGCAAAATAGTAACTGAGAAGTCAGACAAAACTGATGGACTTCAGGTGAATGTCATCAAGAGAAATGTGTGTTTGGAGCCACTTCCATCTCCAGCCTCAGCCTCTGCTAATACGGGGCCTTGAGGTACTCCTCAGTCCAGGGCTGGTAGCAGTGGCACAGCCAGGAGCAGTTTGCTCATTCCCACACTCACTGGATGTATTCCCATTATTTCTTGGTAGTGTTTGCAATGAGAGAAGGAAAAGGGGACCCTGAACACTTCAGCAAGGCTCACTGTGTTTAGAAAATTTGTGTAGGAATTTTAAAAGGACAGAAGTTGTGACACATAATATGGTCCCTTCGGTAAACAGCTGTATTGATAATAAATTTTCAAAATTAATGATGCTTCAATTTATTAAAGCCTCCATTTATATTTTATGCCTATTAAAATACATAATGCTATAATCCTATTTGTAAGCAGAGACAATACTAGAAGGTGGTAAGTAATAGCCTCCATGGATTTATCAGGAACAAATCAAATCAATGCAATCACATTTGTTGTTATAATAGGATAGCAAGCCTTGGAAACCGGGGGATATTAGCAGTAGCTACCAGAGTTTTAGATAAGATTTTCACACCAGAAAACATTCTCATGACTATTAAGGAACCTGGTACAAATTGGAGTATTGTAGAGAACAACTGTTCCCAAAGCAGTGCTGATGGATGAACTACCAGCAATTCCCTGTTTGAGCAATGAGTCGTGCTGTGAGGAGCTCAGTGAGAACCTGTGAGCCCAGCACTGGCCACTGTGTTTGTTAATCAGCTGTCAGAGAATGAGCTTTGTAAAGCTGTATATGTGGTGAACTGGGTACAGCTGGGAACTTTGATGCAAAAAAGATTAGAATTAAAAATAACCTGGACAAATAACACCCTACAAGGCCAGCATGTGTTGAGATAGAAATTAATAGCTAGGGAGCACGTCTACAGAAAAGGATCTGGGATACCCATGAAAACATGATGGTTTATAACATTGTCAATGCATCATATGTTAAAATAACTTTGAAAATTAAAATCTATGGGGATAAATTATAATGGGGAAATGAATGGAATTCTTTATACAGGAATAGGGGAAGCTGAGGGACTGGACAAATTAATGGAGGGGAAAAATGACTGATTACAGATTCCTCTTGTCAGAAAGTTGCAAAAGAGAAAATTTGAGGGAAATATCACTGAATGCATGCGTTATACTGAATTCTTTTTAAAGTGTCAGTTTATAGCCTCAGTCAGAGGTAGGTCACTGACTATTTGGGCTTTTTTTCTGACTAATTAGTCATCCTTGTATTGTTTAATGTGCTGTAGCACCAAGAGAAATAACACATTACAACTTGGTTGGCTCAAAGAGACACAGAACTGTTGGCATTTATTGTCCTAGCACTACTGGCAACCACTTTGTGTCACAGCTGTGATAGATTTTCTTCATTAACTATTTAGCATTATAATGTTTTAATAACCTCAAGACATAAATTATGACATTGCCTTGTTCTAGCAAGGCCTAATCAAAATGTAATGTGCCACATTATTTACTAAATGCACTTTCTCACCCTGTTATGTTAGGAATTTAACAACTCTGGAATTAAAGCACTTTCAAAATGTGTATGTTTGTTGGTTTTACCCAACTTTTACAGGGGCTTGGAACATGAGACAGGAGAAGAGTGTCTTTTCTGCCTATAAGTAAGAGAGAATTAGCAGGAGAAGAAAACTTCCATCTCTAACAACATAACAGAGTACTGATGGCTCATGTCTTTTGTCAGTCAGTCAAAGAACTGGCAACTGTACAATGAGTTCATCTTCTGTCACACCAAGCAGAAGTTACACTCATGGAGACAGAGCTGGGATCAGAAGGTAAACAGTACAAATGAAAGGGTCTTGCTTCTGGACTTAGCACAAGCCTATGTTTGAGTTACCTCTAGTATAAAATCCACAGTAAAAATTACCTTTTAGCAAAGATTCTACAGTAAAAATCCCCAACTTGCAGGTTCTGTGCATAGCTTTCTGCAAGCAATCAAATGGTGGTGTTGGACTGAGTTGGTTCATTCCCACCACATAACACAGTAAGAGAACCCCAAATACTCCTCAGAGTCATCATATAATCTACAATTAATTGCAATACACAGAATCAGAATCAGTAAGGTTGGAAAAGACCTCTAAGATAATGCCAGCCTCTAGTTCCCATCACAAAGAAAAAGTGCCAGCTTCTTGAAAAACTGTATTGGTTTGCACAGCCCTAGGATGATCAAAAGAGTTTTTGAGAAATTCATCATTTCCTAGCAGGTCCAGGAAATATTATATGTATGGGGATTTAGTGGTTAAAAGGAGTACTTAAAAACATAATATAAACTATTTGAGTATATATCATGAGAGGGTAGATTTGGAATGCACAGAAATTATCTTTCCTTGCTTACCTTTATAGAAGTTAAAGAAGTAGCAAGGAAAAGGAAAGTTTTATTTCACAGGTTAACAGAAGCAGGGCTTTTTGTCAGTCTGTGTGGGACCAGGAAGAGGGGGATGCCAAGCAGTTGATTTTGTAACCATACTTGTGCATAATCCACACAGAGCTGGTGACTGACTACAGCACCATTTAGGCCACATTGCTATCTGAAGATAAATCAACCCAAAACTAGAGGTCTCCATCTGGCTTGCAACAAGTATGACAGAGCATTTCAAGTGTGAGCCTGAGCTGTCCCCTGGAGGATGTCACCTCTACACAACAGCCTCTCAGTTGTGTGAGGGCACAGCTGTTTCCCCACTATTTTCAGATCCAACTGAACTGCAATTTTGAATTAAGCAGTAAAATATCAGAAGCTACAGTGGCCTTTCCAGCAGTTTACCTGGGATTGTAGTTACCCCAAAGGTCCCAGATACACCTAGTGCAAGCTAGAATTTAACACACAAAACAAGATGGGGCTCAGATTTCTCAGTGGAGTATTTAGAGTGGCATGAAACTTCTGACCTAACAGGAGTTCTTTCTCTATAACAACATCAATTTTGATGCCTGATTAAAGACTGCATATATAGGTCAATAGGTTTTTCTTTTCACACTTGTAATATGCTTAGATTTAAATGGCTTTATTTGGACTATAATGTTTCCACAAACAGAAACTATTTATTCTTTTCACTTCTTTAAATACCTCTACTTCAGATTACAGTACAAAATAAAAATCTCTCTCTCCTAGCCACTGTACTCGATAAAGACTAGGAAGATAAATAACTGCTTCAAAACATTAGTGTTTTTTCCAACTAAAAAAAAGCATTGGTATTTTCTCCCAAGGCATATCTGACATTGTATATCTGATAGAGAAACTCTTGCATTATCATAACAGAAAAGAAAAAACTTACCTATATGTTTATATGTTTACTGTTTATATGTGTTTATTGTACATGCAAATAAGTATACAACAGATTGTTCAAAATTTATCATTTAATATTTACAAGGGTATTTTCTATTTCAGCTTTTGGAAGGTTGGAATTCATCTGATAATTTTTGGGCCTAATCACAGTGGCACTCAGAAGAATTGTTCATGATCATTTTTCTCTCCTCACCTTCTGCCAATCATTTTTCAGAAACATTTGTTTTTGAGGACAGCTTTGTATTTTGACAGATAATGTGTTCTTACTTCTAATTCATAGTCATAGATATGGGCCATTCTTACAAGCAGTCTATAAATCATCAACTTTTCCACCCTGAATTTCTTGCCATCTCTAGGCTGTTCCAACTGAGGTCGGTAAAGGTTGGCATTTCCACCACTATTTGTCTTCCAAATTTTATCTTGTCTCTGCCTTTTCCTTCATTTCGTTTTGCAGGCAAACACACTTCCACTTATGCCAGCAGGCATCACATCCATCAGCTGCTCTCAGACAGGAGGGACTTCACAGGCTCTGCACTGTGAGCACACACACTGTGAGCCCTTCACCTCAGCTGCACTCACAACCCCAGGGAAACAACCAGGGATGGATCACTTGAGTGGGCAAAGAAAAACCTGGAAGATCAGCTATAAAAATCACAGAGTCGTCTAGCTTGTGGTTATGGATTAGGCAGCCCTAATGTCCAGGGCCCATCAGCCTAGAAATAGCATTTGTCTTAATTAATCCAGCATTTTTTCTACAAAGGAAGCATAAATATCTTCAAAGATATCTCAAGTCAGCATGAAATAAAGCTGCTGCAATCAAAGCATAGCACACAGGAGGAGGCAAAACATCCTACAGGTGCAATGGTACACTAAATATGCCTCATTTATGTACTAAACTGAAGAGTGCTGTGAAGCTTCAATCTTTAGAGGCAAAATAAATGCCTCATGAACAGTAATGAATTACAATTTCTCAATTTCCAAAGCCCCACTGAGCACAGAATGGCCAGAGGCACAGCCTCTACCTTTGGGCAGAGAAGATTCAGCAACCTATGAACAAAAATCTCTTGGATCTGTGACTGTATTCTTCCCATCATGTTCGTGATGTTTAAGTCATTTTCCCTTCCATTTACCTTCCACAAAGCTCAGAGGCAGCAGAAATTGCCTCATTCTGTGATTTTTAGCTGTCTTTCATTCATCAGTAGTCTTATCAGCAGCATGTTTCTCCCAGGTGAGATATAATCTATTAACATTTTTGGCAGCTTCTTGTGTGTTGCTTTTTCACTGTCTCTAGCCAAGTGGGCTTTAATGGAATGCTTTTTAGCTAAAATGTGTTTGTTTGGACAATACAAAGGTTTTCTCCACTTTCTTCTGCAATTAGCTTTATCAGTACCAGAGGGAAAAAAAATCCAAACACTGTACATATTTGGTCTCTATCTTATATTCTTTGTACTTAGGTGCAAAACAATTCTTGTTTCTGTGCATCTTTTGGAAATATCTACATTTATCTGTTCTTTCTACTTTGACATAAATTACAACAATTAAATAATACTGAAGTCCCTGATGAAAGTTATCTTTAGCAACCCATTTAACATCATCTAACAATCTTAAAGTGCTATTTCCATTATCTTCTAAGCTGCCTCCCAGTTGCGCTGCAGTATGTATTCTGAATGACACACTGCTTTGAAGTCTAATACAAAATGTCTTGGCTTAGGGATGCTTTTGACAACTAATTGTAGTTTTTGATAAAACTCTTCCAACTCTGTGAGAACATACATGTCAGTGTTTTCATTATTCTTGTTTCATATTTTATTTAGAACCATATTAGCTCATCACTCAGTCATCTCCAATCTCTGACTCTCCAGTAATGCCTTTCAGAGTAACCACAGAAACTTCATGTGCAGCATAATTTACTTCTGTTTCAATTATGTACTAATCTTACATATATCCAACTCATTCCACCAAGTGGTTATACTTGTACACATCCTTCAGATGGTTTGAAGTGTGTTGGTTTGAAGTCAGATTTCCTTGCAGCTGTGGAAGGCAATTCAGGTATGACACAGCTTCTGTCAGGACACTGCTCTAAGTCCTGTCCTTTCCCCATGGCCATTTTTAACCCCAGCAGAAGGACACTGACTGGCAAGGAGTGGCAATACTAGGAATACAGTTCTTTGCAGAACAGCACGAGTAACTTTAAAACAGATTAAGGTTATGTAGGGCACCCCTGTACAGGTTCTAGTAGTTCATAAACTCCGTAGATTGGTCACAGACTTGCACCAACACATTTGATTGGTGTTTGACCTGAATTTAAATTCTTTTAAACTCCTGTTTCATGCAGTACAAGTCAGAAGAGAACATTACAGCAATACAAGTAATTGACAGAAATCTAAAGACATATGTTAGAAGCAGACTGTACTTTCTGCCAGCACAGTATTTAACACAGCCCTTTTCTCAGCTTGCAAATTTTAAGTGGATGAGTCTTCCCTCACAGAGAAGGAAAATAAGTGGGTAGGAAGATCTTGGGGAAGCATTTTAAAGCTCTGTGACTGCACAAACACTGCTCAAAACAGTGGTCTTTTAAAGACATTTGAGGGAGCAGAGGAGAATGTTCTGGTGTCAGGATGAAGTACATTCAGTAGTAACATTCAGCTACCTTAAGTCTTCCCAATGCACTATTTAGATCTTCTCCCAAATCAACAATAAATAAAAGGACAAAGAAGAGATAAAAAGCATGATTCGCCAAAAAGCAGAATAATCACCAAACTACAGAAGCAAAGCAAAAGAAAGGAAATATGGATTCCACATGCTATCATTGCTTCAGAATGTCGGGAAGGCATAAAAATACAAGTGCAACAGAAGTTCCATGGAGTAAAGGTCCATCTGTGGATTTTGAACTCAAAGCTTCCTGCTCAATCTCTGGTCCAAGAGAAGCCCAAAGCAGATGGGTGCTGGAAATTGAGACTAGAAATCCAGAGGAAAGATAAATCTGGTCTTGCATGTTTCTTTTTCTCTTTCCGAAAGTATTTGCTACTGAAGACATGGTGGGCCAGTCATGACCCCACACAGCTCTCTCAAGGAGCTCAGTGGCACTGGAAATTATCTATCTTGGTGCCAATAATCTGCCTTTCATTTTACAATATCTGTGGTGAAGCATCAGATTGCTGCAGATTTGTTTAGGACTCTTGGGTAAAGTACCCTCTATACAGCGGGTGGCAGTTACCAGTAATGTTGTTATTATTACTGTAGAAAAGCTTTCAGTGTAAAAATGTTTATGGAGGCAAGGTTTATGCTGACTGATTTCACATGCACCTCCTACACTAAAGATATTCCACTGAATGGAAGCCACAATAATTCCATGATATGCTGCATCCAGAGGTTTGAATAGCCACTGTAATGTCTCCTTTAGAACCAAGCCAGTTCCAGAGCAAATAGACATTCCATCTTGCAAATGAGACAGGAGAAGACCAGTAAGAACATCCCTCACAAGCAAAAACATTTAAAACTTACATATAGTCTTTTAAAACTGGCATATATTTTAGCTTATTGGTACTTGGATGTCCTGCAATGAATGCTGTGGACAATAAATATCTTTGGGCAAGGTAAGGATGATCTTGGATGTACTCAACAGCTAAGGAGGAACAGCAGCATAGGATCCTGTTTGGGTTTGCATCAATTAATTTCTACTGAGCTCTCTGGTAAGACAATAATGCTCTCATTTGCTTAAAAACATTTGTTGGTAATGTTACACATGGATGCGTCATTTCATTACAGAATTTACTAAGCTGGGTTAATGTTTTATAGATGTTGCTTATGGAAATGATTAAATAAACTTTGGACCAATCCTGCAGTACAGCATCAACCTCCAAATCAAGGGGAAACAAAACTTCATCGGGTAATACATATTTTTAGGAACTGGTCCATTGTTTTGAACAAAAAAAAGTATTTTTAAAAAATTATTCATTATTTAATCAAGCCTATTTACCTTAGAATGATTATCTACTTATTTAAATTTTGTTAATGCAGTTGTAATTCTTCAAGCATTTACAAAAATAAATCAAAAAACAGGTAAGCTATCTGGCTTTTGTAAATCATATATTAAATTTTCTTCAAATAAAATAATTAATTCTGAACAGTAACACTGCATAATAAAACAATTCCCAGTAAAGCAGTCTATTATTATAATTCAAAAGCTCATACTATTTTTGAAATTTGTGTTGACTATTTGATAGATAATAAAAGCAAATTACTGTTAGTTTTAATAACAGTTGTCAAATAACACCATAATGCCCAGCTGATGACTAATCACAATGTATAATTCCCCATAAAAGCTAATTGACAATTGATTTTCTTAAATACTGAAAGAATTCATCATGATGAACACTGCTACAATAAAATCCCAAGGAATTAGAAAAGATTTATCTCTATTTGAGCATTTCTGCAAATGTTAGACCTCCTGAAGAGAATAAATAACAAAGGTAGGTTGGAAACACAACATCCTGCTCGTTCACAGCCAGAATATGAATTATGAGGATGTAGCTAAGGGGATCAGTATTTTTTGTAGGTGCATTGTGGTTTATATTCATGTTTGGTGCCTTTGCTCCCAAGCCCTGCCAGTACACAGCTCTGGGATCATCACCATCTCATTGCTTGCAAATATATGACAGAATTGGAAAAATATAAAAATATGAAAAAGAAGACAGCAATAATATGGAACACGAGAAGCTGAACCCAGCAGCAGCCATGCAGGTGATTTTTAGAAGTGGTTGATGTGAGCACGAGCAGGTGGATTTCAGGATGGAGGGGAGCCACCAAGGGAGGCCACAGTTCTGGCTAAGACACCCCCCCCACACACCCCAACAATTGGAACAATAAATTGTTCCATACCATATTAAACACAGAACAGGAAAGCCAGCAAACATGATTATTATGTGTCAGGTTGCCTAAGGATCTTTAGGCAGTAATTAAAATAAAAAGACATTTCCCTGCAGTTCTGCAATGTCATGGGGATGACAATTTGGCAATTTGTGTCCTTCACTAAACTTCAGTGGGGTTTTAATGGGAAACTTTAGGTTGTCACTTTAGGCAGAAGGTACAAATGGCACAGAGTGGAACAAAATAAGAAGGTAAAAGGCTATTGCTGTATGAGCACGTGACAATTTAAATTAGTTATGCACTCTGTCCAGCCCAGAGGACCTGTGCCCAAGGGCAGGAGCACACCAGGCTGGTTTTTAAGCTGCTTAAGCTTCTTTCCTATGATTTAATACTAGAGTTGCCAGGGTCATTCAGGCAGTCCCTCTTCTATCCAAAATATTCTGATTTTCCCTAGTGTTTAAGTAAAAACCTTTTGCTTTACACTTTTTACAGCATGCATTGCATTCCCAGCTACTGCAGCAACAACTTTTCTATAGGACAAGATTTTTGCATTTATTTGATTAAAAGTTAAACTAAATGAGAAAGGATGTTGCTTGTACAACTGATAAGAAAAAAAAATAGAAAGATAAGGCAATCAGTACTGAAATTCTGAGGGTGGTAGAACAGGTTACCCAGAGAAGCTGTGGCTGCCCCAGCCCTGGATGTGTCCAAGGCCAGGTTGGATGGGGCTTGGAGCAACCTGGGATAGTGGAAGGTGTCCCTGCTCATGGAAGGGATTGGAACTGGACAATCTTTAAGGTCCCTTTCAACCCAAACCTTTCTATCCCTGTAGGATTCTATGATTGAAATGATCAGCTTAGTCATATAAACTGGAACAGTTTTGGGAGGTGTCTCAGTTCAGTAATACTATGTAACATTAAAGAGGAAACTCAGGTAACAATATCTAATTAATCCATTTGCTTTTCTCATGGTTTTACCACATGCAAATTACTAAACTACAGTTTTAAAATGTTCTTCGTTTTCCTTACAGGCAGAAAGAATGATAAACAGAGCACAGAACTAACCAAGCTGCTCAGGACCTGGAAGCCACATTCTACACTGTGATGCACAAACAAATCAGTCAATAAATTATGCACGTGAAGCAAACCAAAGAAAACCTTTGCCAAAACAACAGCAACAAAGACAACCCCCACCAAACATAAACCATATTGGTAAAATAAACTAAAGTATTCAATTATTGAATGAAACCATTTGTAGTGGGCAATTTTGAGATAATAGGCTGAAATGTAACAGAAAGCACACCATTGCCTGCTCAAAAACTTATCTGAAAGGAATGCTAAACTGTCAATAACACAAACAAATAGTAATCCATTTATTGTCCAATATTCCATAACAAACTTAGAACGGGCAGATCCTCTGGGAAAAGACACAGAGCTTTGTATAACACACTAACTATAAACCCATAATCCTGTTTACTGTTGTCTATAAAACAAGAGTATGGAAGTATTTGCTGAAATGGAAAGCCACAGCTCTGAGTGTAAGTGGATAACAACAGCCAGACTTCTGGCTTCCTCTCCCCGGTCAGGAACTGCCTTCAGTATGACAGTACTAAATAATCCATGCTAGTTAGCTCTTCTTTGCATGGGCCTTTGCATCTGCCACCTCAGCTGAGGCAAATGATCCTTGCTCTAAATCTCTTTTATGGCAAATACTGGGAAAGGCTTAAAAAATTAAACAAAACCAAAGCCCAGCAGGTTATAGGATTTATTTATGGATGTCACTGTCAGGAAACAGGAGTGAGAGGAGCAATTCATTAGGTTCAGTTAAAAGGAAGCAGAACTCTGGAAACTACTTCCAGCCATGTAGAACAATATTATCTATTTAGTACCACTAGTCCTCATGTTTCAAATTAATTACCAAATCAAACTGGGAGAAGAGTCTTCTCCATTAATTGGGAAAAAAAAAAATAAAAATCAGTGAACAGCTTGCTGGGTTGCCCTCCTGCAATCCCCTTATTGGAATCAATGTACTGATCTTGCTGGCAGCTCAGTGTGATTATCCACGGACAAAACAGTTCCTGGATTTACATTAAGTGATGTGCCAGCTGTAGTTGGTGTGTTTGTGTCCACACAGGTAGGGAATTCAGTTTTCTAATGTAAACACTGCCCGTGTTACTCTCATGCTGAGGGGTGAATGTGAGTGCAAATAGGAATTTCCATTAGAGGATGTGGTTGCATATTTTCACAGGACGATTTGTGCCCTCTTGAAAAGAATCTGACCTGCTGTGTCACATGAATCCCACACGTGAGGTCACACTGCTGCTTCCACACTGCCTTGTGTTTTCACTGTTCCCTGTAGGGCTTTTTCTGGCTATAATTAGAGTTAATCACATTTCAAAGTACCAAGATAATTATCTCCATGTCAAATTAGCTCTTTTCAAATTAAAGACTGTCTCTACTTAATTTTTCCCATTTTGAAAGAAAAGCAGTGATCCCCAGATCTTTTATGTCATTTCTTCATGAACATGAGGTTACGATAAGCTACTTTCTGAACCACTGCTTGAATGCAATTTATTTTACATAGTTTTGCATAATAAAATAGCATTTTAGATAACTTATTCAAAGGGCAGATAGTAATTCTCAGAGGATTTCATTAAATCATTCTTTTCATGTTAAATTAATGTGCCAAGTTAATTTTGGAATAAACAAACCAAGATATTTAATTGCTTTGTGATAAATATGTACTCCTTGCCTGAATTTTATCATGTAGTTTTACATTTTTAAACTCCACATATTTGTGTGCCTCTCAAAAGCCTTAAATTTATGTATTTACTGGTACACACAATAAAATGTATTCAATAAACTGGTAACTCTGCTTTCATATCAGATCTAAATTTCTCTTTCATAATTACTTTGTATCCCATGTTTTCCTACAGCATGAATGACAGAGGGGAATTTTTGGGAAGAAATCCTGAAGGAATTCTTTAGGTTCTAAACAAATTGACACGGAAAACCTGAGTGATAATGATAAATGCTGACAAATGAGAAACAAGCAAAAAATGCAGATGCACAAGAGCAAGACAGGAAAAACTCAGGACTGAAGCCAGATTTGCTTTACCTTAGATTTTACAAGCCCAGTCCCCTCTTTTTTTGCCTTTAGTCAATGTTTTAGTAAAAACTGCACCATGCAAAATATAGTTACTGGGAAACGAGCTTCACTCATGGTTTGAGTTTCAGCAAACAAAAGAAATAAAAAAGTCCCCTTGAATGGTGCCCTTGCAGAGTGCCCAGCCCCAGGGCAGGGCTCCACAGCCCTGCTGAGACACTCTGAGATGTGAGAGAGGGTGAAAAATGACACAGCATCCCCAGGCAGTGCAAAGGAGAGCTGCTTTATTGCAAAAACCAGGCCTTTATCAGTTACATCCTTCTAAATCATTACAAACGTAATTCAGCCACCCTACACCATGATGTGAGCACGCAATGTTATATAACTTGTTTTTCTACCCCTAATTCAGCTGAGTTACTTTTCCACAGTCCTTTCCTACTTAGCCAAAGTAAAGTGCCTGAGCCATGGCTTTACAGGGCCTTCCCTTTGGAAGGTTTTACCTGTATAACAACAGCACTGAGACACTCTGTGCACCGCTGATCCTGCAAGGGCTCCTTCCAGCCTTTAGCACTGGGAAAACAGCACCAGCACCCCCTAAACCTGGGGTTAGAAAGATATATATGCACTGCCAAGCAGCAATTAATGCAGTATCC
This sequence comes from Toxostoma redivivum, assembly GCA_013397375.1. NCBI lineage: Eukaryota > Metazoa > Chordata > Aves > Passeriformes > Mimidae > Toxostoma > Toxostoma redivivum. The sequence continues at coordinate 278,751 of VXBI01001031.1, forward strand.
TTAATGAGCTGGTGGTCGAGTAATAGCTATTTACTAATGCTCCTAACAGGGAGAAAGATTTAACTTGAGATTTTAGAGCCTAAAGGTACCTTTGACAGCCATCAGCAATTATTGCTATTGCTGTAACAGTACAGTTGGATGCATACTTTATTTCTTGGCAATATTTCATGTTACTTTTGAAGGATACAAAATCCATTGCAATTCTAACACTTCACACTCATTTATGCAAGATAATTTTAGAATTAGTGCTCCTGATGTTTTCTTTTGATAAGGTTGTAAAACATTCTTGGGAGTAACTTCAATTTATTTTTTTTTTTAATCTTTTCAAGAAAATTATACTCAGCTAGAACAAATTATTGCAGTTCTTCTGCTACCAGTGAAGAACAATCTTATTTAGGGCAGTTTTTCAGCATGTACTACAACTGGAGAAGGAACACCCAAGCTGAACTGTCATACAGACACAGCACATTCTTAACTAGAAAAATTAGTTATTTCACAGTTTCGTATCTGTAAGGTTTCTAGTGAAACCTCTGTAGAAAAAAAAAGTGGCAATTATATTTATAAAATTATTTTCATGTAGAAAAAAATGTCTGCTGAATTTATTCTTAGTAGTTATAAGGTCTAGGAGAATTTCCCCTCCTGTGCATCCATAATTCTCCAGCTGATCTCACTGCAGGCTTTTGTGCCAGGTGGGGACACAAGGCTCCAATGCCCTCCAGTCAAGAGCACATGGAGGAAGAGAGCCAGACTCTCCTCATCCTCCCAAGATTTGTCATCAGTTTTCTCCTACACCAGCGTTTTAGCAGAAAAATTATCCATTTTATTTCACTTCTCTTTGTGACAGTATTATGACAGATAATAATTCCTCACTCTCAGGAAAAAAATTAAAACATGTTTAATTTTTAGCAAAGGCCTAAGACTCTCTAAATTCAAGAATAGTAGAGCTCACCAAGTCCAAACCTCAGTAAACTAACAACTCTACATAACCCAAACTTTATTGACAGTGGAGCAGCTGCCCAAGAGCTTCATTGACTCAGGCTTAAGAAATGTGTACAGGGAGCTCATGAATTATATTACCTTGGATTCTGACACATGAATTTGTACTTTTACAATAAGAAACTAATATTTCTTATAACCATAGAATGATATGGGCTGGAAGGCACCTTAAGGATTATCTGGTTCCAGACCCTCTGCTGTGGGGAGGGACACTTTCTACCAGATTAGGTTGCTCAAAGCTGTATCTAAATATAATTTGCCAAAATATTTCTTCTTTCCAGTGCTAGAAAAATGTGCAAACACATTCAAATTTTGGGAATTGCATGCAAAAGCAAACCTAGTTTCTTCTGCACCCTCCACACACTAAAGCAGAGTGCACTTTAAGTGGAGTACACTGTGGGAGTAGAGCTGATGCAGGTAAGTGCTCAAAGGGTCAAGCCCTTGGCTCATTTTCAGTGGTTTAAAATTCTCATCTCACTTCTAAAAAGTCATTATCTGAATGAAGAGGAAGAAGGAAGAGTAGATGGCCCAAGCAAGAGAATACATAATTAATGCTAATGTATGACTGGGTCCTGACCAGCACCCAGTTGTGACCAGCAGCGCTCCTCAGTGGGGTGAAAATTTGATGATAGGCTGCATGTGCAACTGAGCTACACAAATATCTTCTTCTCAGCTGCACTACAGGCCTAGGCTGCACTTCTGAAAATAATTTTTTTTTAATACATAATTTTGAGGGTCATTGTCCATGGATTGCTGAAAATGCTCTCTCTGGGAATCCAGACTTATTTGTTTGGCCATGAGTTTCTATTTCACAGTGCAAGATAAGGCCTATTTGCTGCTATTGCTCATCACTGTGTAATCAGGTTCTGTTATTATCATCAGTTTATTCATTCTTCTGTAGCACACTGTGCTGTGCTCAGGTTCAATCAGAAGAGATTTATGGGAGGAATGACTTGTTTGTTGATTTGCTTGCTTCCTCTCATCCCAGATAGATGCACGTGGAGCTACATAGGTAAGCTACAACCATTAAAGGCTTCCTAACCCTAAATTGATGTAGCCTCTGGAAATGTCTTTAAACTGAGTGTCCAATTCTCAGTTCGCAGAGGAGCATTATTACCCAGCAGCTCCCGCCTCTTCACATTACCACAAATTGTTTCAGTGCAGGGTAAACAAAGTGAGAAAATGAGGGCACTGCTGCCTACATTTGGGAAACACTGCCAAGGGCAGCAGGCCAGGGCCAGAGAGAAACTCAATTCTCCTGCAAGCAGCCAGCCCTGTGGAGAAGGCTGGCAGTGGGACAGCCTGGCTGAGCACACTGTGATCTTAGCCTAAGTGGCATTTCCTGCTCTGAGTTTTATCAGACTGTAAACCTTCCTTCCTATATTTACAGCTACCCAGGTGCTTTTTCCTATTACCAGAAGCACTTCAGGGGTTTGCTAATGCACTGGAAGTACCTTTCTGATAAGCCGACATAAATTGGTACAGCAATAAATCAGGAAGCATTATGCTACTCCAGGATGTGGAGGGGGATCATTTCATTACGCTTATAAAAATAAAATCAAAAAACAATACACATTATACTACCATATGAAGGTGCATTTCTACACACAGAGAATATGAAGCTTAATCAGAGAGGAAAATAATTACAGGGTATTCTACTCACCAAAAGCAATCAGGACCACATGACAACTGCCAGGACAGGGTTATTGGAGAGGGTTGCATTAGAAGACAATATGCCTTATGAGGAAGATGGAGGCATTATTAAAACATAATGCACATGCAGAGTGGTGCATGCATTACACACTGACAAGTTAATGCTTCCCAGGAATACAGATTGCAGTAAGCAGAGCTTTAATTATTTAATTTCCTTGTTCAAGAGTGCAAAGCTCTAGCCAAGAAAGCATCACCTTCCATATCAATTCAAATAGCACCTTTCTCCTATCTATTTGGTACTGCCCATTTAATAAGCAATCGCCACCAGAAAAACAGACGAATTTTCTAAAAAAATTACATTAACAGGTGTTTTATTTTTAGATATCTATAGTAAACTGAAAATTGTGCTTGAGAAGTTAGACCAACATGTTAATGCTTCTACTTTATTTTTTATTTGGCGCATTCATTCAATAAAATCAGCCTCTTTTTAATTAAATACGTTTTATCCCTTTATTGACATTGCATAAAGTCCAAAAGTCACAACAGGGAATATGTTATTAAGCCATTCCACATTTCCTAAATAACTGAAAGCACTTGTTTTCACCTCAAACACCACAATGCTCTAGAGGAGAATACAAGGGTGATTATTAATAATAGTAATCAGCCAGTATTTGCTTTTACAGTGACAGTGACTCCCACCAGCCTGCGTGCAGCTCACCACACCCTGCAACTCAGCCTCCAGCTCGTCCCTCTGGAGAGCTCCTCTGCAGGGACAGAAGTGTCCCCAAGCCATGGGGACAGCAGCCAGATTTTGGCAAGACCCAGCAGCAAAGTCAGGCCTCAACTCAGCTTCAGAGAGTTCTTAACCTCGAACAAATGAACTATTAGAGGAAGATGACTCTGTAAGTTTGAATTAGGCTTTGAATCAACCCAATGGAGCACAGAAACAAACCCAGTGCAAGCAGTGCTTGGCAGCCCCTGAGAGCACAGAAAGGGTTTCCTGAACTCTGGGAGGATCCTCCTGACTAACACATTGCCGTGAAAGGAAGCAGGAAAAGAAAGCATGGAGAGCATCATCCAGATTTTATTTAAGATACCCAAATTCTCCCTAAGTCCCAAGGGTACAAAGGAAGCATAGAGCCTTCCTAAGACACAGGGATGCTCAAAGATTTTGGTGTGAGCTTGTACACAAGTTTTACAGGGCAGCATCCCAGGCTTATGGCAGCCTCTCCTCTCAGCACAGGAGCACCCTTGTTTTCATTATCTGAAACACAGCACTTCCAAGGCCTTTCCTCTTCTATGGCTCCTTTCTACACCAAAGTGTGGTCACTATCAGCTCTTCTCTCTGTAATAGTTTCTTGGGTGATTAAGCAAAACTTTCTAACAGAATCTTGGAGGTCATTTCATCCCACCTCCCCTCCCTCTCCCCACCCCAACACTGCATTTCTTTAGGCTGTAGCACGTGTGAGTTTTCCTCTGTTGCTCTTCTAGCTGTCCATTACCACAACTCATTTTAGAGTCTCCCACATCTGCCACGCAGTCTCCCAAATGCAAGACCTGCTTCCCATCACATCCCCCTCTTCCTGCCCACAAACGGTGCAAATGTTTGGACAAGCACAGGAAAGCTCAATCAGTCACATCATGAGAGAATGGGCTGACATACAGCAGAAGTAAAAGGAAGGGAAATAATTTCAATCAAATTGTTAGAGGTTGGTTTCGGTTTAAAAGACAATCTCTGAAAATATCTATATCAATTATAACTTAATCTCCTTTGTGATCATTTAAGATTCCATCCAACTAAGGCAGTTTTTGCAAAAACCTCAAAAAACTTCCTATGTGAAAAATTTCCCTCTATTTATGCACCCTGGTTCTAAATGCTACTGCTCTATTGATTACTGTAATTCAGCTCTAATTGCACTTTTACAAAGCAGGATGAATAGATTACAGTTGAGCTAGGAGGAAGCCAAACATCAATTATTAATATAACAGAGCTGGCCTTTACCATGCCTATATTATTTACCTTGGGGAGTTTAGGAACCTGCTGAATAATATTTATCCTTGTAAATTAACCACTTTAAAATATTTGCTTTCATTAAGAAAAGCAATCAGAGTAATGAAATATTCTTTCAGGAAATGCAAACAAGCCCTCAGTGTCTGTAGTGATACATGAAAACCCAATGCCCTTTCTCAGAATGGGGCAGCCTTGGTGTTTCAGAAAACAGGTTTACATTGTTCACTGAAGATCTGCAGACTGGCTCCAATGCAGCACAGAGTCTTTGGTTACTGTTTGAGACATTGCTCTTGTCTGCACAGCTGGTTTAGCCTCAGCTGGGATCCTAAACCAGACAGTTTCAGCAATGAGAAAAAGCTAATGGCAAAGCTGGTCTTTCCTCAGAGCAAAATTCTAAAAAAAGGCCAATATAACCAAGTCCTGTTTCCCAGGCCCATTCTGGCCAGCACTGTGACCCTACACCAACCTCTTCTTTGCTTTGCTGTCACTCCCTTTCCTTCCAGGTCTTGCCTGTGCATCTTCTGCTTCATTGCTCCAGCCATCTGCATTTCCATTAGCAGCAGTTAATATTGACAGTTTATACTCTAACCTTGTGGCCTATGCCTCTGGCTGATGATTTGGATATATGGATTTTAGGCTTTTTTCAAATATATATATTGCTAAGCAAGGAAAATTTTAAATTATTCCTCTGACCTTTGCCTCTTCTCTTTGGATGCTTCACCTGCTCAAAGAACAGTCATCCCTTTGTCACAAGTTTGATCACCTGCAGAATGATCTGGCTTAGTACAGAGCCTCCCTGGCCAAAGCTCAAGGGCTGCCAGTTTGCAGCCACATGCACAGACCCACCAAGATTTTCACCTTCAGAGTGAATTTCCAGATTTTCCACAGGCAGATGGACACACACAATTCCTCTTCACTATTTAGCTGCTATTATTAAGGTAGCTGGTGGGCTGCACAGATTTTGTGGTTGTTCTGTAGGTAGAGGCAAATTTCCCCTGATGAATAAATACTATTCTTTAAAAGCTATTGTTTCTTGAATAAAAATATTCACCAAAGCTAATTCTGTAAATTTCCACTGTATCACAATCAAAAACTCACTGTACAATATTTAATTCGTTAGCCATTTGTAGCTAGGGCTGGAGGCATTCGTCATCTTTCCAAAAACATGCACATCACCATCTGTAACATCCAGTCAGTATTTTGGCTCTGAACAAGATAAAACATTTAACACATTGGCAGCTAAAAGTTCGGTTTGCTGCCGAAGCATCAAATGTGAATTCTGTTGTGCTGCTCCTTTGAGGGTACCTCAGCATTTGCCACTGTGGGTAGGCTCTAATCAAAAAGTCTGGAGGGAATCCAATGAAATCTGTGCCCAACATTCAACTGCAGGAGTATTAATCCAGCTTCATTCTATATCTGATTAGACAAAATCAGCCCTTTCTACCCATTAGGCACCTTTCATCTGCTCCTGCAATATATGTTTTTCTTTTCAATCCTCTGGCAATAATATCAGTGCAGTAGTAGTCTAGCAACTGCTAATCTCCGATAAAACTTAGGGCTAGATTGTTCCTAAGAAAAACAAGATACTTCTTGGATTTGCTCAGGAGCTGATTAGAAAGCCCTGGAGCAGTCTTTGGATGTGAGGGTTCTCATGGAGGAGGAGCAAGGAAGACTGGTGGCTGTGGCTGGGTCAGATCCCTGTCCCCAGATCCTTGCCCCCAGGCAACTCTGAGCCTTCCAACTCCCCCACCCTGGCTTCTGGTTGCCAGGGGCTCACACAGCCCCACACTCCACATCTCTAAACACATTACAGGCAGATTCCTAGAGCTGCAGATTCCCCTTAGCTCATTCCAGAGTCAGAGTTTCCCAGAATATAATCCCTACTGTGTGCCCAACACTCTGCTTCTTCCTGGATGTTTAATGTTGAATTTGGCTGTGCTAAAGCCCAAGGGAGCTGGCTTAACCAGCCAGCAGCATCCCCTGTCCTCAATATATACCTTCCCTCTTGGGTCAAGTGAAAATTGAATTATTAGCAATTTTTAACTTACTTCATTATTACATGCAAAAATGCTGAATAAGATTATTTCTGATGCTGATTCATGAGAACACCCACTCATTGATTCCTCCTTGACAAGTATCTGTCATGAACTAAGGGTCTGGCAGTCCTAACAGGACTTTTCCCTGTTTTAACCATGTGGCAGAGTGCTAGTTTTCTATTAGAACCCAAAACTTAAACCCATCCCTCTATCTACATTACCCAATGCCTTCAAAAGTTTGGAGTTTATTGAGCAACTTCACAGATTTCTCTTTTATAGTCCTAAAGACCTGAAATGTATTACAAACCTGCAGATTCTTGCAAACCAGTAATAAAAATGAGCAAAGCTCTTCCAAAAAACTCAAAAAAACCTCCCATGGTTCAATGATGAACTTTACTCCTTAAACACCATAGAAATCACACAAGAGATCAAAATCAGGATAAAACATTGCTAGGAAAGAAGGCTGCACTGTCCACCAAAACACCTGATCAACAGCAATATTGAGCAGTGTCACCAAATTTAAACAGCTATGCAGGTACTTTGGACATAAAGAATGGCAGCAGCTTTATCTGAGATCTTCCATTTTAAAAACAGTGTAAAAACCATACATTAAATAAACACCAACAATTAGAACTAGTCAAAACAGAATTACTCTCTCCAGATTCACACATTCATGTGTTCCCTTTTTCTTGCTACTCCCCTCATATAAGAAATCATTGATTTGATCCAGGCAAAAACTTTCATTGCAGTTTTCTCTTTTTCCTATAAGCCTTAAGTATAAGTATTAGACAAATGGATCAGTGAATGTTCAGTGAAAGTTTTGTTTTCCTTCAAGAAACTAAGATGAAATGCACTTTAGTCTTAAACTCAAAAAACCTCCAGTAGAATGCCCATGATCTTTTTAAAAACAAAGGAACAAACAAAGAAACAAAAAACACTACAAAAAACCTCAGGAGATAGCTATTATTTTAGAGAAGCTTTAAAGATATCTATGAATATTCACTTTTTCATACAGTGCAAATCACCTTTATTGCAACATGCAAGCAGCAGCCTGCTATATCTAGACCAGATATAATTTTATTAATAGAAAATTCCTCCTCCTAAATGAAAGCCTGCCATGAATATTTATCTACATTCAAATAGGAATGCCTCTCATCTCAGAAAAGGATTCATGAACTTTAATGGCAACTTCAGACAATTTGATAGGTTTATATTTCCCTCATGTAAACAGCTTTGCATTAGCATATGAATGTTATTATCCATGCTTTAACTTTGCCAGACACTGACCACTTTGTTGCATTTTTAATGGCTTACCTATGAGTTTTTTCATTAAACATTTTTGATCTACTGTTAGCTTTGATGTCTGCTTGAGAAAGAATTTTGCCTGTTTGCATATCAGTGAGGTAAAAGTTACCTAGAAACACTTCACACCAGCCTAAATTACATAGCTAGACTTGCTTCTCTGCTGTAACACAGGTATCTGAGGAAAACACATTAAGCACCACAAAGGGTGAAAAGATATTTGGATCTCTACTGCACATAACATCATTCTCATTCTTACTTACTGCAGTAGACATTTGGGAAAAAATTAAATTCTTATTTCACAGAAAAAAGGTACTTGAGCATGTTTTTTTCTAAATCCTAAATGAATTCAAATCACATCTATAAATGTGGGCTCACATAGAGAGGGGAGAGATAGAGATCCTCCTGATACCTTTAAAGAACAAGGAACTTGATTTATATCTTCCTGTTATCTTTTTTATAATGACCAACATGTGCCTGACACCAGAGCAATGAAAAGGATTTTTCCTGTACAGAGGAAACCTCAAATGTGGTAATTATTAAGGCTCCTAATGGATCTCTAGCAGCAGAAGAGATTGTGCTCTTCAAGTTTCCTTTTTAAAGTGTCTATTGAAACTTTTCCTAGAAAGTGAAAATAGAGGAATAAAAGGATTCTTCCTTTCCAACTTGTTTAACTTTTATTTTTACCTTGGCGATTCATCTAGAAAAGAGTAAATAAGAGATATTGAATTGAATCAAGGCTACAGTGGTCATCACTTGGATTATAAAAAAGTCTATATTTTTACATGCTTGATAAAACATCTCTTTTATTCAGTATTTCCATCAGTTGAAACTGATTCCTATCTGCTACTAATGGTGTATATTCTCATATAACACTTTGTGCTACATTTCTTCAACTCTCAGTTTAAGAAGTTAATGAAAGTGACTCTCTCCCACGAGAAATCCCACCAGAAGACATAATCAAATGGAAGCCTTGGAAGGTTGAAATAATTAGATAATCCACCCTGATACAGGAAAACTGCATGCATTGTCTTTACACCTACTGGGATAGATGTAGCCCCGGAGCTTTCTTGGATTAACTCAATTATTTGTCATCATCTGCTTATCAGTCTACTTGTGCCTGAAACAAATTCCAGAGTAAAATTAAACACAAATAACTTGCTATGTCCGTGGACTGAAATCGCTCGTGTGATTGCTCCAATCCCTGATTTACACAGGGCCAATGGGAATTGTCATGGGAGTCAGGCTAATCACCAATTTTATCCACTCTATCACTGTGCCCTAGAAAGGAACAAAATGCTCTGCAGTAGGAAGAGTTGGGTAAACATTTAGAGTCTTGTTCCTGTTCCACCCACCCTCCCAGTGAAACACTGCTTCCAATTAAATGTGAGAGTTTACACTCTTTCCTGAAGTCTGGAGTTGAATTGTGCTGGTTACTATTGTGGCCTTGGCTAAGAGCTGACTGCAGCCCAACAGAAGTTTTTCACACTTGATGTTTCCCGTTCTGCTCAATATTCCTCAATTATTTTCAGTACTGAACTAAAGTGAACCTTTCAGAATGTAGATCACACAATTCCTTCCTATGATTTTTCCTTTGGTTATCTGCCCATTCCCGTACTTTACAAATGTCTTTAAATCAGTGAAATCAAGGTAAAACCTTGACAGAAATGCTGTTTCCCCTGTTGGCTCTGTGCATGTACCTGGAGAGATCCAGGATGTGCTCAGCTCTTGGAGCTGCCAGCAGGCTGTTTTAACTCATCTCACAAAACTGTTGCACTCAATTGACAACAGGAAGAGTGAAACAGCTAAAAGCTGAAGTCTTCTACAGTGATTTTAATTAAGAGTCTGTCACTATCTGAATTATTATTGTTACTTTAGGAATTACATTGCAGCATAAATTATTATAATAAAGAAGCCTGGCAATTGTGATCTTAGCCAAAGTGCCTGAAAGAGGTTTCACTTGAGTTGTGCCTTTTGGGCCACTGGGGAGAAAGAAATTCAGGGATTGCTTCCACTTGGAAGAGGAGCTGCCACGTTGCCAAATACTTCCATAATTAACAGCTGCTTAACCATGGAGGCAGTAAATGCCCTGTCCCACTTCTGAAGCCCACATCCTTCCACCCAAGTGTTTATTCCCCTCCTGGGGCTCATGGTCCCCACACTGGCTCTGTCACTGTCTCCAGCCCACCAAACCCCCTCAGTTTGTGCAGTTCTCTCTTACAAACACACATGAGCAGAATGAAACCAGAGGAAGCCTCCCATACACGTGTACATCCCAAGTACAATTTGTTTGAAACATGAGGGCTCCTCTCTTTGGTGTAGCTGGGTGATGTTATAAAACAACACCATTATCAATTGTTCTAAGGGGAAAATCAGCTATTCTGGATCCACAAGTGTGCTTTACCAAACCCTGAGGAAAACCAGATAGAAGCCAAAGAATGAGTCTCAGCCATTCTATCACACGAGTGGTGGGATCCCTCCTGCTGTCCCTGTGGATGGTGGCAAGCACTGTTTTGGTGGCTGTGGCAGGGCCCTGTCCCTGGCATGGAGAGAGGAGCAGGAGGAAGCCCCATCCCCACCTGGAGCAGGTGTGCAGCTCAGCACCCGCAGGAGCAGGGGGGCTCTGACCACGGGAACCTCTGCTGCGACCTCACTGCCACATCCCTGCCAGCTCCTGGGGAAAGGATCAATAAAGGCAGTGCCACATCCCTGCCAGCTCCTGGGGAAAGGATCAATAAAGGCAGTGCCACATCCCTGCCAGCTCCTGGGAAAAGGATCAATAAAGGCAGTGCCACATCCCTGCCAGCTCCTGGGGAAAGGATCAATAAAGGCAGTGCCACATCCCTGCCAGCTGCAAGGGCTGCCTGCTCCTATGCACTGCTCCACTCCTAGGGAAAGGATCAATAAAGGCAGTGCCACATCCCTGCCAGCTGCGAGGGCTGCCTGCTGCTGTGCCCTGCTCCACTCCTAGGGAAGGAAGGATGAGCACCGAAGCCGGGAGCAGCAGGGTCCGGCTGTCCCTGCCAAGGCAGCGCTCGGCAAGGGAGGCGATGGCCGGAGCGGAGCTGTGGTCCTCAGGCTCCCCCTGCCTGCATCCGCGGCAGCACCAACGCTCAGGAATTGTTTCCTGCTTGATCCACAATCTTCTCGGACCTCTGGGCTGAGATTCCCTTCCCTTCGCATCAAGAATCACATTTATTTAATTTACAAAAGCCTGTCTCTTGGCTGATGTGATGCAGATGCAGCTCGTTTCTCAGCAGATGGATGCCATGTTCTTATTGTGTCCCCAATACCAACCAAAACTACAACAGCAAATAGCTGAGCATAATATAAAATTCACACTCTGAGAGAGAAATCTTGGTGATGCGTTAAACAGACTTGAGTGACTAACAAAAATGTAGAAGATTAAATACATTTTCAAGAGAATTGAAGACTTTTTTGTTGTTGTTATTTAGAGTTAGAGCTTCATTATCTTTTTATCTTTTTTGCTAAGCTGCACTTAATTCTACAACTTTTCTAATTTTGAGTATGATTTTAAAGTCCATGTTGGGATAAATCCTTAAAAACCACACTTTAAGTTGTAGCATTTAATTCTAAATAGTCAGCAATGCAGCCTTTAGAAATACAAAGCTTGGGTGAAAAAATATCACTGCCTTAGGCTAGGACCAGAGTTTCACTCCTGCTTGCAAAAGTAAAATGATTTGCATCATTTCTTTCAGACTGTCATAGCATGTCAAGATGTGGAGAACATTAGAGTGGACTAACTTAATAATTAAGCTTTTTACGTGTATATATATATACACACACACACACACATATTTATAAAAAGCTGGATCTTACTGCATTTTTTGCCAAGAAACAACAGTTTACATAATTTGTTATTTTGATATGTTTACCCAAGCTTCACCTTAGATCATTTATTGTCCGAAAAAAAACCTGTTAACATTTAAGACACCCGAGGTCTGCCCTGCATTACTTGGGTTTCATTCCAAAAGCAGCATTATGTGTTGGTTGGAAAGCAAATAAAACACGTTTGTACAGCTGATGTCATCTTTCTCCTTTGTGGGTCTGCACAGTTCACACACACCACCAGCACCATCAATTCACAGCTCTCACCACAAAATAGATCTGGCAAGAAAAGCCTAAAGCTCATTTAGGAAAAATTGGGCAAATCTTCACCTTTCACAGCTGGGTCTCATCCAGCAGGTCTGATTAACTGGTTTGGCAGCCACTCCACCAGAAAGCCACAGCACAGTGTAACACAGTGCTACTCTACAGCTTTATCTTCATGCAAATCATGAGGTTGTTTACAGGTGCTCAGAAAGAGATAGATACTCTTAAGTCCTCAGGTCAGAATCTCTTCAAACCAGCATTAAAATAATGGCCCTTCTCTCCTCTACAAACAGATCCAGGCACTGCTAAGACCCCAAGAGTGGAATTCACCCAATGTCAAGGACCTTCACTGAGACTCTCAGGCACAAAAGGGTGCCACGGTCTTGTACTTCCATCGAGCAATTTTTCCAAAGCAATACCTCAGTTTGCAGTTCCAGAGCTATATCCTTCCTAAATGCTATCCTTTCAAAATCTTTCTCATTTCAACCACATTATTTGTGTGGTCAAATTTTCTGGTTTGCTTCTGTTCTTCACACAAGGGACAGCTATATTTGAACAGCAGTTGAAATGTCTCCATGTATTCTCTGTATACAGAGCAGTATGGCATCTTGAGTAAGTTTTTTTTCATAGTATCATATTTAAAATATAATAAAAATAATCCCAAGGTACAGGATTTGCCCTCAGGTTTGTGAAGTCTGGTTGACCATTTTTATAGTAATTTTTAAAAAAAATAAAACCCCAAACTAGAAATTCGTTCTTTAAGCAGTGTTGTTCCTTGTTTTCTATCCAACACCAAGACCTTGAAATATAAATAGCACCAGAGTAAACCAGGCATTGAAACATGCACTAACTCTTTCTGCAGGCATAAAGAAAAGTGACTCACTTGTGACAGGTATATCCATTTGATCATTACCTGAAAGTATTCAGAACATTCATCCCTGGGAGACAAAGCATCCTGCTAGGGCTGAGGGCTGTCATATTTTATGCAGCTCATGCCTTTAGTGAATCAAGATTATCACATCCACCAATGAAAGCCTAAAGGGGAATCACAGTAGAGAATTAGGCTGCAAATTTTCTCATTATAAGGAAGTTGAAAATTTTGATCTGGACCCAGAATCTTCCCCTAAGCTATGAGGCATTCTAGTACAGCATTCTCTACATATCTGTTATATACTTCATTGCAGTGTTTTCTGAAACTCAAGTTCCATGAGACTCCCTCAGAAATTCTCACTTTCACACCCCTCACTCCACACTATGCAAGAGCAGCATCACAAGTTAACACATCTAATAAATACCAGAATCCTTTGTACAGGGAAAGACAGACCAACAGGACAGTACAAAATAAAGAGCAGCAGCAATATGCTACCCAGTCGTGGTTCCCAAAACAGAAACTAGAAATTCCCAGTTCCCAAAACATCAGAGCTATTCATTCTCTATGGAAGCAAAGGAAGGATTCTGAGTCAGCCTTGTGTTTAGCAGCATTTCTGTCCCAGGCTCAGCAGGCACTCCTGCAAGACTCAGCTGGACTCATGCTGAGCAGCAGGAGGGGAATGCAGGGAAGGAATGTTACTGTTGTGCTGCACCTCTAATCTAATCAGATCCTTCCTCAGGATCAAATTGTACACAAAACAATTTATCCTGGGTTTACCAATCTACCTAATCCATGTTGTCTGGATTTGCATCTCCTGCCAGAGCTCAGTGTTACTGCAGCACCCTGAAGCCCTGTCAGAGCAGGGGTCTGCATGAATCCCTGTAGTTTTCATTAAAATATCCATCTTCTAGTTCTATTTGGGAGTTTACTTTTCTTCCCCTGCCCTGTCCAGCACTCTCCACTCTCTCCTGCCATCCCAATGAGCACGCAACTCCTTCAGGGGGCAGAGGTCAGATGTGGCAATTGTGTCTCTTTACCAACAAAACAACACTGCATAAACACTTGGGAAAATATGGAAGAGGTGTTTACAGTAGCTGCATTTCATAAGAGAGATTTATAGACCTATTAAAAATTATTAGGCTTCACTTCTTCAGTGACAAAGCTGCTTTCATAAACTGCTCTCGACAATTTCATATCCAGAGTCTGCAGGATGCTTATTTACACATTTTTGAAGTGCCATATTTCCTTCATCATTAGGAGTTTTTTTGTTTTGGTGTTTAAAACAGCAATTCCCTGATTCTTCTGACTTAGCAATTCAGTTTAAAAATATACATTATACTTATGGCATGGATGGACAGCATGACTGCAGACACTGCTGTGAGTAATGCTGAAAAGTGCTCCTAAGTGTCCAAATAACTAAAATGTGCATGTGTCAATTGCTGATATACTTTGATTTGATTCAGGGACCTGGGAAAAGACTGGGAAAGTCTTTTATACCCATGCATGGCAAGCCTGGAGGCAGGACAATGAAAATGTCCTTTTCATATTGGATACAGTGCCAGATCTCACCCTTCCACCCTCTAATTCACAAAGAAACAGAAGGATTAGTCCCATCCTTCCTTACTCATGAAGGCAATGATTCCTTCCTTTAGCATCCACATATCCATTCTCAATGGCTACAAGGAGAAAACAGGACCATAATCCTAGATTTTGCTTCAGTTTACTAAACTGATAAAACCATTTGCATCCATACTTTTCTTGGAATTCAAATTAGGAAATCATTCCTGCTCTGATACATGAGCTGTAGATGATACAGTGGAAAAAGGGTTAAATTTAGGAGTAGTTTCATTTTAATCTATACAATAACAAATTTTTAAAAAATCAATATTCTCAGAATTTTGAGCTGAAGCAATAGATGGAAAACGCCCTACCCCCAAGTTTCATTTGGCTTTGCTTGGGAGAAAATTCATATCAGAACTTTCTCAGCATACAAAGACCTTTGAAATGGGCTTTTTCTCTGTTTAAAAAGGCAATCCTTCGTGTGATACATTTCGAACTACGACAAAAAAATGTATCTGGCTGGAATCTATTACCTGCTTCCATAAATAATAACAAATCACAGTACTATGATTCTGTGCTACAATTGCCAAAAAAGGGATTGTTGCTATTTCTCAGGGGGATACCAAAGCTCTGTTTTTGCAGTCCGGGCATTTTCAAAGATTTCTGTCCATCACATCCCTGGAGTCTGCAGTGCTGGTCAGGTACTCCAGGTTATAGACAGCAGTTACAGTCAAATTGTGTTTAATTATTAACACAAGGCTGTACAGAAGCAGCCATCATAATTTACATGCTAAAACAGGTAAAATCTCAGTGGTAAATCACAATGACAAAAAATGGTTTATTCAGGTTAATCCTAGTTAAATCATATAAATGTTTCAATATATGCCAGATGTCTTTTTTAGAGGAAAGATGAACATGACTTGAATAGGAGAAGACTGATTTCACACCTAGCTGAAGCCATTTACAAGAAGAGGGGACAAAATTCCAAGCTGGCAGGTAAGAGACAAAACAACTTGTTTTCCCCTAGACTTTGGTGGCCCTCTCCATGGAATAAAACCCAATAACATCATTCGGCAACACCAGCAAGTCATCGCTGACCAGAAAAGAAATCAAAATTCAGCACTAGCTGAAATTAGCTGCAGTTTGCTAAAACTGGAAAGATGATGCAAAACAAAATGTTGCAATACTCCAGAGCAGTGGAGTTTGTAAGCTGAATGACAATGACTTTCAAGATCCCTTGCTAAAAAACAACTGGGTGGGACCAATTCCTTCATTTTTTTATTGCACTGAATGCAACTCAACCCTGCATGAAATGGGGCATCTTTCTTTACTGCAGCATCTATTATTTCCAGTGCTGATCTGCTGGAAGGAAACTATCAGCCTGAGATTATCTAATGTGTACCCAGTTTCCTGAGCAATTCTGGTTTTTTCTCTAAATACAAAGGAAAATAAATATGTCTGGAAAGGTACTCTTGTGTGTAGGGTACACAAGAACAAACTCCTTTTTCCCTAATTAGCTACCTTGGAATGGTTTAGCATCATTGATGAAAGTGGCATGACTCATAGGAATAATTATTTTTATGGGTACAAACACTCTGCAATCAGGACTGGAGCCTATATAATTATTCCCAGTAAGTGCATTGAGCAGATATGGAGTTTCTCACATGTATGATTGCAATATATAAACCCATACTTGTATTTTTTAAATTACTATTATTATTGTTGTTTTTGCTTTAAGCACTGTAGACATAAAAACTTGGGAGCTGTTCTGTGCTGTGTAAAGCAGACTGCAAACTCTGAGATCACAGCTGGGAAACAGAGCTGTGCTCACTGAGGGCTGTTATAAAATTAAAATACAAAGTCAAGTGAACGAAAGAAAGCAATACTCAAATCAGACACATGCACAGGATTTGGATACTTTCAAAAACCCATCCTAAAATATCATCTGGAGTTTTAGAGAATGTGAAAAACCACGTAGGGAGAAAAAACTGCCTTAATGCCAAGGATCAATCACTAAATTCTGAAAACCTTTGATGAGCTAAATACAAGGCAAAGTGATATCCTATGCCAATACTGCCCATATGCATGGACATTAAGAATGCACAACATGTCAAACATTAGCAACCAATGTTCCAGAGCAGCTCCAGAACTGTGCAGCTTTATTCTTGTCCCTGCCTAAACCACATGCTCAGTTATACTCACTTCTCTGCACACATGCAGCAGGTGCTTTTAATGCATACGTTGGACTTTTTGATACAAACTTTAATTTACAGTTATTGGCACAGCTGCTGCTTTCCTCAGTCAACTAATAGTAAAAGAGAGAGAGGCTACAACTTTTGAGATGCCAGTACTTTCACAAGCACAGGCAGTGTACTCACAGCATCAGATACCAACAATATCAACCAGACCATCTTCAGCAATAATTATCTGCAGTCAAAACTGAAGCACATAACAGAATTAAACATTTCATTCCACTGAAAAATGAAGGGTGGCTAAGAAAATCCCCCTGTGGGTGTAAATGATAAACTGTCCAGAAACACAGAACCCACAACAGCCATACCTGCAGTAATAGACTCTGCTGACAAGCACAGCATGAAAGCATGGAACAGAAGACAAGTTTTTACTCTTTTTCTTCCATGTCATGGTCAATAGGCAGCACCCCAGGTATCTATTTCTGATGGTTTCACAAAAAGTTCATGCTTACGTGGCTTTGGACTACAATTGAAATAAGCCAAGAAACAATAATTAATCAAACAATCCAGCCATCTAAGCTCAGGCCAAATGTGGTGAGACCTTGGAGGTGTCACATAACATCCCTGATGGTCCAGGACCAGGATAACATCACTGCAAATGTGCGTGCCTTGAGCAGAATCCGTGCAGGTCTGAAGAAGGATCTGTGCAATCCCAGGACAGACGAGCACCATGAGACAACACAGCCTTGCATTTCTTTAAGCATATTTCACCTCAGTTTTATCCTAAACAATCTTTTTGTTATCTAGCACCTTCTGAGATGAGTGATCAAAATCTTTGTATAGCACTTTGTGGGCAGCTTTTCCTTCTCTGTTTGCCATGATTTCTCCCACATGAATTACAACAGCAACTAAAGACATAGAGGGGAAATTCATCAAATGTGTTATAGATCTTCCTTTTTCTTTCTGAAAAAGTCTTTATAGAATATAATCTTGTGTTAATACAGATATGGCATCCCTAAAAATTACAACAGATAATTAGATCATGGACACCTTCAACAGCAGGACAATTATTTTTACATTGTCTGCAGTTAGTAGTTAAGAATAGCAGATAAGCTATTTCTAGGCAACTTTAATAAGATTGTGGCTTTATCTGAGCCCAGAAATATCCTCTTTCCCTGCAAGTTGCTTAGAACCTGAAGCCCTGATAGATGCACGTGTTAGAACCTTTTCATAAATCCAGTAATGAAAAGCAAAGTCATTTTAAAGGCAGCCAAGAGAGATTGGCAATGCCAGCATTTAAAAGTAATGCCTGAATACACTAAAAGCTTTGTCACTTGAGTCTCTGAAAAATTAGCAAATAGATAAATTTCCTTAATTATTCCATCTTCCAGTCAAATTTCATCAGTGCACTAAAAGTTTTCCTAGGCAGTCTTTGCAATTGAAAATTACTTCCTAACTCCACACTTCAGTAGCTGGGCTTAGGGGATTGTTCATGGCTGTGTCAAAAGCTCGGCCCAAATTTACAGGTTGTATCTCATGAGATTCTTCCAAGCAAATCCCTGATCAGACCAAAATCCTGCTGTTTGTCTTTATCTGAATCCTGAACAGTCAGTTCACAGTCACTGCAGCCAAAATTGCCCCCAAACTTCATTCTTTCTTCATAAAATAAAAAAATAAAAAAACCTCTTCAAATACTTTGTTCTAATGTTGCTTCCCTCCACCTTTACATTGTAAATTATGCCACAGCATATTTAGTAAGATTTTAAAATTACATATCAAGCATACAGCTTTTCAAAGTTCCTTAAAGTTATTAAAAAGTAATCATTCCAAGTCACCTCTTTTGTCAGACCATTTTGATATTTTCCAAAGAAAAAGCCAAAAAGACCACTTTATCAGGATTTTTCTTAACAAGTTCTTTCTTTGGCCTTGAAAAACAGAATAGTGCCAGGCTATAAGAGCAGGCCCCAAGAAAAAACATCTCCCAGTGCAAGTTCCTATGCACAAACCAGGCCTTGCTCACAAGCAGCTGCACTGCCTACTGGTATTTCTTTCAGAAAACATAATTATTCATGCCTAACCAGACCAAGAAGCACCCCTCTGAAAATGCAAGATTACTTTTCATCAAGTTTTGTTTCATATTCTAGAAAGAGCCCAGCAGTAAATATCTCGCCCTGGGACCAAACATGGAACAGTGATGCTGGGTTTTGTTTGCTTGGAGCTCATCAGCCTCACCCTGCTGTGCAGGGGCTTTAAATAATTATTTTAAAGTTTAATTTGAAATTACCAAGTTGCCATCAAAGTCAGTTTTCATGGGTACACAGATACACCCCAGGACTGTGTCAGATGGGGAGAACTCAGATCAGGCACTGCTGATTTCTTCTGCAGCCTGGCTGCGCCTGCCAGGCCAGGTCACGGAGCAGCTCTCAGAGCCCACAGCTCACAGGAGGGCATGGGGGGCCCTGCTGGGGCACCCAGGCACTGAAATCCTGCATCAGATTATTGCTGTAAATCAGAGAAAGAGAGGCTGGTGTTGAGGAGAGGAAAAGAGGGAAGTGGCACAAGCCACAGGCTCCAGGGCAGGACGAGGCTCTGCTGCAGCCGTGCCAGCTGTGCCCAGAGTGCCCTGGGCCACTGTCCCTCTTCTCCCCATCAGGCTTGTGCCTGACATCCCTCACACACAATCCTGCACAGAAAAAAAAAAAAAAAAAAGAAAGAAAATCACACTCCTGCTGAACTGAAACTCTTTCAGAGTACTGTAACATTTGTCTTATTGATTTATCTATTTAAAGCCATGTCAGAATTTTGTCATTAATATTTGATTGGTATTTTTAGACCCTTACAAGAATTGCACAGACCATAAAAAGGTGTTACAGTAAAGCACCACAGGCAGTAGAGCATTACTCTGAAGCCTGGGGGATGTTGGATAGTACTATGTTCTACATCTTACAGCTCTCACAAGGTGTCCTTCCATCATTGCCAGGACCTGCCTTCTCAGCACACATGGATTTAAAAATGAAATAAAATAAAAAGGACTGAAAGTGGCAAAACAAAACAAAACTCAAATTGTGGACATTCATAGAACAAAACGTAGCATGATGCGTATCCAATATTCAAGGTAAATTCAACATAGTGTGCATTGAGGATTTACACATTTTAGCAGGTCTTGTTACAATGAAAGCTTTGCACCTAAGAATACACTTATAAATTAAAAGTTGTGTCTTGCTTCTTCAAATTCAAAGATAAATAGATCTTGGGATACTTTAAAAAGGGTGTGTTTCCCCAAACACATTTAGTATTCTGAAAACATAACTCACAACGGGAGCAATCACACTTTTAGAAGCAAGGAGAAGAGCTGCAAAGAAATCTTGTCAATGAATTTATGCAAGGGCTTATACACAAGCAGAACTAAAATGCATTTGTTCTTCAGAGTACAAACTAAGTTAAAAATGGTGTCAGGAGAATAAAGCAGCCCAGAAAGCTGATAGCAAGCTATCCACAGGAATGACCTACAGGAAAATTCAAGCTGTCGGTGGAACTGCCTGAATTCTTAGCAAATGAGCCTGGATGCCTTTGATGGGACAGCATCTCCCAGAGTTTGCCATCTGACATCTTGGACTACCATCCCACAAAGATATGTTTGATAGAGTAGGAGGCATTCAAACCTTCAGCTGTGTTAGTAGAAGCATGCCAGTTTTCATTTCTAGAAGAGGAATCGTTTGTATTGAGTTCAGATAGAGGTGGCAGTGGTACTTAGACTTTCAGAAGCCTGAGCCACCCCAGTGTGTCACCCAGCATTATGCAGTTTGTAACTTTGGGGGGATGAAGTTTCCCATCCTGAGTATCCACAGCAGTACCTGCTTTCTAAAAAATTTCAGAAGTGAGTTTTGGAAAACTTCTGTAGTGAATTAAAGGAAGAAATACGTTCTTTATCTATGGTAAAATACACAGCCTTTCTATTGAGGTGATCTAGCCCAGTATACCTGTGACCTTTATCAGAGACTTCAATTTTGGTTACATTTAATATTCCAGATTTCTCAGCAGTTTCATTGTTGCTCAGAAATTTTCCCAAATGTGACAAAATTATAAGCCTCTATGATTCCTCAGCTTTTACTTTCATAGCATTCAAAATACATGAGAATCAGGAAGATTCACACTTAAAGCACTTTCAAAATCAATACTACAACTTGAGCACTAATTTATTAAAATTTAATATAGAAAGAAAACACTATATTAAAAATTGAGTTATCACCAGGGACTAGAGCAGGACTGCAGGAATTTAAGACCAACTAATTGAACCCCAAGTAGATCACTTGGCCAGTAACTCCTGAAATATGCAACAGATCCTGCCCCTTGAATAATAAAATACTGGAAACGCCTGCCAAGTTAATAAATTTTTGTGTCTCACTGAGGTTACAAAGCACATAGCTCCCAAGTGACAAGCTCCATCCCCTTGGGTGTGATAAAATATCCCATAAAGTAGCTGTGGTAGTTTGAATCTTTGCTCTTGTTCAGGGTCAAATTTTCTCTCCCCAAGTTGTTCATGGTGTGTGTGATGCCAGTGGGAAGTTGTACACTCATCCCACAGTGGAACTAAATTTTAAGCTATGTAAAAACACCACATTACTGTCTATTATAAAGCCTGAGTCTGCTATTATATCCACAGGATAAATAAGAATAAACTCCTTTGAAGTCAGTAGAATCAGAACTCTAAATGCCAAGAACAGAATTAGATCTTCCACTCTGGGCTCTCTACCCCACATGCAGAAGTGAGGGACTGATAGAATTATATGTATTAAAAAAAATGCAGGCAGCTCTAAGAATTATCCTACCAAGAAAAGCATGTTAACAAAGTCATGAAAGATTTTTCTATAAAAATAAATTCAGCAGAGAATGGAAGGAAGAAAAGACAGACACATTTATGCTGCTATGATTTTTCATGTTCAGAGAAATGCAAACAGAAGCAGGAGAGATTTGTAGTTCGTATGAAAGACAGTATCTGCCAGCAAAGATGTTCCCTGGCAGGAACACAGTGGAAGTGTCTTTTGACAATTCTGATCTAGAAGTGCCCTAGTTAGTATTCTAGATGGCCATCATGATAGATTAGATGAATAATTTTGGTTCTTTGTCAGGACTTGGATAATATCTGCCAACAATACATCTGTATCAGTGCACTCTTAATTACTGAGTAAAGGACAGATAGAACAGCACAGAACTTTTCCACACATCCTTTTTGCTCAGGTAATGACAAGCTCATGTAAATTATGGCATCTATTACAAAAGAAAACACTGCTCCTTTTCATTATCACTCACTATGCACATGTAGCATTCTGAAGAGCTGAAGGAAGAGGGTTGTTACAAGATTCATCAAGTTAAAGAGTAAACTGCAGGACCTGAGATGAGAAAAGTTCAGTCCCCAGACCTCTCTTTATCATCTTATGGTAGTTATACAGAACAAGCAGCAAGATTTAGATTCAATCTACTTGTAGATAATTGATGGAGAAAGAACTTGAGGGTGACACAAAGACATCAAACTGTTCTGAAAGTTCTTTCCCTGTTTTCTTTAGAATTAAGGCTTCCTGTCTGTCCAGATTGATGAATAACAGGGTACAGAATGTATTCTGTAAAAAAAAAATTCTCATTCATTATTTCACGTCTGCACATTATTTATGTATCTATTTAGGGCTCCAGAAAATGGGCTTTTGTTTTGGTGGGCAGTCATAATCTTAGGATCATCTATGGGGTTTTTTAGCATTTTACCCAGCCAATTAAGGAGCAGAACACAAGCTTTTAGGCTGTTCTTGTCCCATAACATATTGTTTGGCTGTTGGTCTTTTCCTAAAAATGTAGTAGTCTTGGGAGACTGCTTTGTGGGCTGCAGTGGATGGCAAGGGCTGGAGCAGGTATTATGTGCCCTTTAGAGCTAAGGCCCTTTTGCACAGTTCTTGTGCAGATGTAGATCAGAGGGTTTAAATCCTATGTTCATATATTCTGCATTTCTTCCATTCTAGATAGCAGCATCTTGACTTGTTCCTTTCCCTACAGCCTGATGGATATGCCTCAGAGAAAACTTATTTCCAAAGAATTCTAGATTCTCTTCTCTGTTTTAAATAATTTAGCATTTGCTGCCATTGAATATCATTTCACTTTAATGAACACTCTTAAGTACCTT
Source organism: Toxostoma redivivum (assembly GCA_013397375.1). Classification (NCBI taxonomy): domain Eukaryota; kingdom Metazoa; phylum Chordata; class Aves; order Passeriformes; family Mimidae; genus Toxostoma; species Toxostoma redivivum. The sequence goes on from VXBI01001031.1 coordinate 301,654, forward strand.
AACACTGTGTTTTGCTCATTGCTGTATTGTTCTTATGGGAAAAATCAAATTAATGATCAGCAGACCTGATGCAACAGCCCAGATGCTTGGTACAGAAATCTAAAGACAGGAACCGAAGGAAGAAAAATCCCAAGGTATTTCTGAAACTGCCATCCTATGCTATCATATCTGCTGTGCATTTGTGCAACAGGAACTATGACACATCTCCCAGCATACAGCAATTGATACACTAAACTACTGGCCTGGAAAATTGCTATTGAAAACACATAATCAACCTTTCGAACTCTATAAACCCAGGGAGATGTAAGATGCAATTCTGCTTCCTCAGGACATGTATGCCCAGTCAGTTCAGGTTTCAGCTTCAGGAAATGGAGGTGAACAAATTGCAGAAAACTGCTCTTAGAGATAAGTTTGTTCAGAACCTGGTGATCTCATATGTGGCATAAACCTTCTGGACTCTAAGTTTTCTGAAAGTATGTAGGCCAATGCAATAACATGGGAATGCATATGCTGAAAAATTCACCATTATCCCAGAAGTATTAAATATATATAAGGAAAAAAAAAACAAAAATGAGGTTTGCCTTTTGATTTACCTGACTTGATACAATCCTACCTGTACTGCTAGGCTTTGGTGGTGTATTGCATAGGAACTACCAAAGCACCTTCCAGGCTGAGGTGCTGCTGGGTTTTCCCCTCTGTACATGCACTCTGCCAGGGGATTCCTCTACTCCAAGGTTAAACCATAAAAGGCAATTCATTATTTGGCATAGATGGGGAAAAAATTTAATAAAATGTATAATTTACTGGTCTGAAAGATATTTTCCTGTAGTAATGGATCTAAGCACTTTCCATTAAAGGACACTTATCTTCAGTATACTTCCAACTATCCATGGAAGCATACTGAAGTATAAAAATCCCCGAACAAATGATTGATTGTAATTTGATGGTTAAATACAATTGTGCAATGATTAAATCTGTCTTTATCATTTCAGAAGGCCAAGCTAAAATTCCTATTTTCATGCCAAAGTTCTAAAATTGACTCGAGATATGGCTCCTAGTTGGGCCCACAAACTGCCTTCTTCAGCAATTACAATTGATTGAAAATATTGATCAAAAGGTGCAGCACTTTTATTGGAGTCTCAGAATGGCGTCAGTGGATACTGAACATGACCCTGGCAGAGGACCTGGCTCCCCCAGGAGAGGACACTTACCCCCCTGCCACACCTTTGCCCTTTTCAAGCACTAAATACTTCAGGAAGCAATACTGAGCCAGCATTTTCCAAATCTTGAGTTAGCTTCTGGAGATGTCAAAGTTTTTGGGAAACTATCATGGACCCACAGGCAGACAAAGAGAAATAGAACAACCACACTTTATCACAAGAGTTTCATCTGACCCTGCAAGCTGTAACAACTCATCCTGTGTGGCAGATCCTTATAGCTCTTGATATTAATTTAAGGACACTCAGATCACCAGGATTAACAGCTCTTGGCAGCATTACAGCACCATCTCAAAGAGAAGCTGCTTTAAGACAGCTTTTCATAGAGTATGGATTTCTGATTCCAGGCTTTATCTCTAGGCAAACCCCACTGAGAACTGATAATTCTGTTTCAACCTACATCCAACTCCTCTTAATTCTAAACTGGTCTTCTTGAAAGTAGTGAACTTGGTGAAAAACCTGTGACAGGTACTAACTTTTGACAAAGATTCTTGGCTCAAGTCTCTTTCATTTCTGCTAAGGCTATTTTACAGCTATCAAAACTTTACATTAGCTCAACCAACCACAGCTTGCTGAGTTGAAAAAGCCTTTTTATCTAAAGATAGAGGTATGCTCAGTGTGACAGGTTTCTGGGGCAGTAGAGGTAGAATGAAAAGATCCTGTAAAGATAAGTAATTTAAGATAGAGTTCATTCAGTAGCTCAGCATTGAAAGGTGTTCCCAACTTAGTACACATGTTAAAAAACTTGTTCACTGCCTTCTGACCCAAACTCACCACCAAGTATTAACCTCTAGATTTATTTTTTTTTTTAATAGCATAGCTTTCTGGCCAGATGTCTGCTGCTTGTTAAGCTCTTCCTTATCTCTGCTGAACAGTTTGGACATTATTGCCTGGTCCCCACACTGCATAACTGTGAGGCTGAGAGGTGTGAATTTGCAGGTAACAGCCTTCCTTTGGCACACACATTGTAACATCTCTCCATGTTTGCTTAATCTATGGGAGAAGTGACCTTCAGACCATGCCATATACTGATGGGACTGGACCAGGCAGAATTTGTTTGGGTTCTGTTCACATTTTCTTCCAAACTCTACAGATCAAAATTTCAAAATGCATCATGCATATTAACTTAGAGTAAAACTAGATCCTGTTATCTGTTTAAAAAAATTAGACATAAGCTGTTTGACTGATATTGGCAGGCTTAAGAATAAAGGACAGTATCCCAGAGAAGCCTATGTTACGCACAAAAAATATATCCCCAAAATAAACCAAGGAAACCCCAAAATAACCCACCAAACAATTTGCTGGTCATTGCCTCAGAACATCAGATCCACAAATCACTAGATGGTGAAACCACTACTAATCCTAATATATGAGGGATGTTGGCAAAGAATATTTGAAGTAATGTAAAATTGCACTAACTGAAGGGGCAAGAAAAAGAAAGGAAAAAGGAAAAACTGTGTTAAACCCCAATCCTGTACACACAGCTAAGTGTGCTACAAGTTGATAAGACTAATATTTGAAGCCAAGTTCTCCATAAAAAAAACTTATAAGATACGTGGAGAGGACTACTTTCCCTCTGGAAGACAAATTACTTTTGTTTAAAAGATATGCATTTCTTATGCTGAGCTTGAGCTACATTTCCGCTTCTCGACAGTTAAAATGAATTTTTACACAACACTGACATTAAAGTGGTGTAGCAGGAACACTCCTCACTGGGACTGCTGCAGTTCAGCCCATCCTGTTGGACACAATGCTATGGAGCAAGTGCATGGTGAAATTTCATCATCATTTGGATACCAGCAAAAACCAAGTTTTGTAATTTGCAGCTTATTAAAACCTGAAGTTGCTCCTTGCCACAAATCCACTCTATGAGGAAGAAAAAAATTACTTTTTTATTTTCAACATCCTCTTTTCTAAAGCATGTGGCTTAGGCAGCCAAATATCCAGGCACACAAACTCACTGCACCGATAAAAGTAATTTCAGTATTGCAAAGGTTGCCTTAATATACAACTGAATTGATGTAATGTGGGGTTTAGAAGGAAATTATTTTTAATTCAGGGCAAGAAACCAACTGAAATCATAGCTACACTTAATGCAATGCTGTAGACTGCAAACATGCTTGTTCCCATAAATATGCAGCAATTCAATTGAAAACAAACTTCTTGGGTAGTGAGATCTCAATCATGTTCTCCTGCAGCATAAAGATCAGCTCTTTATGTAACTTCTTGAAAGCAGAATGTAAGAATGACCCAGTGTGGATTAAAATTAACCAAGCTCAATTCCATTGATGATATCTGTGGGTTTAATTACTCATCTCTTCTCAAATGAATGTTGTAGGGGTCTTTTGCCCAATTCTTTTCTTTCTAATGATTATCATAATTTCACAAGCCTAGTGGTATAGCAGAAATGCATAAAGCTGCCATGCAAAACACTGTAGTTCCAAATACACTTTTAGATTTTCATTAATGGCATTTACAGTTCGAGATCTTACATTTTGATGAAAGATATGAAAATCTATTCCCTGGCCTTTTTTTTCTTTAATCTTCAAAAGACACATTCCAGAAATCTGACTCTGCCACATAAGTAGCAGTGACCACTCCTGCACCTCAATATTCTGTACTGCTGCAGGAAAATTCAGCTATTTCCCCAAAGAGAGGTCAGGCAACAAGCACCGTGGCAAGGCTTAGTTAGAGCGCTTCATTTCCAGAAAAGCCTCTCAGCAAGGCTCTCACACACCCCCAAGCTTGGCCAGGGAGCACCTGAGCTCTGCCCATCCCTGCAGGTGTTTGCAGAGCCAGCAGGGCTGGGCTGGGCTCTGCTGCAGGCCACAATAAACAGAATTAGAGCCCCCCAGAGATTTTAAGTGCTTTGGTCACTCCAAAAGTGGTGTTTTTGCCCACCTGGATCAATCAAAGTGGCTCCCCAGAGCACAGCAGGTCAGAGGGACACAGGGACAGCCAGGGGACATGAGGGACAACCACAGCCTGAGCCCTGCCTGTCCCTTGGATGCTCCCCTGGCCAGGGAGCAAACCATCCACAACCCAGCTTGTGCTCAAGCACCTTGCTGAGGAACTCTTACACATCTTGCATATATTCCTGAAACTTCAAGAGCAGGTTTGAATCTCTTTTACCCTGACTTAAACCCAGTTTCAATTCACTGTGGCAATTCAAAAGGACCAAAATTAGACTGCGGTTTTTATTCTCAAGTTTTTTTGATGCAAATGAATACTACTTGTGTTTCTGGGAGAGTTCCCAATCTTACATTTCCTTTGGAAGTAAAAATGTAACTACAGTCTAGCTATTTTGCAGGGAAAATTGAGGATTAATGATGAAAAAAAATCACTATCTATAGAGGTTTTTTTAAAAGAACTGACAGTTATTTCAGATATTGCACATGTTTATATATATATGCATATTATCTTTAAATTTTAAACCTCATTTGCATTTTAAAAATGACACTGTAATTTGCTTTTCCCAGATGTATCACTCTTAATCCTAACAGCTTCCCAGTCTTTTTTACATTTCTATTATCACTAAAGTTCAGAAGAGACTTCTAATTGATCCAAATTACATATTCAAATTAGACTTTTATGAGCTCAAATTAACATACCATAGACATTTTATTTCATTTGGTCCCCAAAATGTCACCGAAGTAATTTGGTTGTAATATATTAATTAGTAAAAATTCAGAAATTATTGAACTATAATAAATTCCTCTATCTGAATATTCCTCTTGAAATAGCACCCCAAATTAATTTATAGCCCAATATGGTGTTTTGCATTCACAAGTCTTCCTGCCTCAGATTCTTTAACATTTATTTATGCTGATGCACTTTTGTTCACTATCGCACAAGAACTAAGAAATTAGAAAAAGCCATTGCCAGTCTCTGCCTGGGGGAGATAATGCCTCAGATCCAGGTGTTTGAGGCTTTTTAAAAACATTTTATTTACATGCAGAAGCCTGAAAAGATCAGAGAGAGATCACTAAACTCTTTTCAAAATTGTGTTATTTTAATTAAAACATTTAATTTGGGAATTCTGTTTTCTTACTTGATAAGCCCTCCTGCAGTAGGGAGAGCCACATTATTCCCTCTCATCTCAGAGCTCCTCCTCTGCCCTAACAGAGCACCTGAGAGATTTCCAGGGCAGAAGGAGAGCCCAGGTAGCTCTCCCACCCACCAGGGTAGCATGGAAAGTTTGAAAATGTCACTTCCAAGACTAGAAATATAAGCCTGTTCATTTTTAAAAGTTCCTTTTCTCCCCCATTTCTTATTACTGAAAATTTCAAGTGTTTCAGAGCCTGTCCAGATCAGGCTCTGACATTAGTGCAAACACCTTTGCATTTCCCTGGGACCATCAAACACAATTTCACCAGTTCACTGCTCTTGGATCCAGCCCTGGGAGCTGCTGCCCACACTGCACTGGGATTCTCTGCAGAACAGCAGTAGCTGTTTGATGCACCTCTCCAGACACTCGTGTCTTTGTTCCAATGACCAACAACTAAATCTTGTCCTGGAAAACCAAGAATCTGAAAAAAACCCAAACATATTGGCTACAATCTGCATCTGTTGATGAAACACCACAAGGGATGTTTGTCATTGAAGTGTAGGGCTATAACTGTTGGCATCTTGCTTCTGTCTGTACTCAATTTCAGTATTTGGGGCTAAGGTCAGTTTTCAGACAGCCATCATTTTATCCCAGGAAACTGACAGTTTTCCCAAGGATTTGAATGATGTATTTTGTTTAGCAGTCGGCAGAGCTGAGTGATGGCCTCATGTCTGTGAGTTATCTGCTCCCAGAGATGAATCAACTGTGTTTTCCTCATTAAGTCAGTCATCTGCAGAGCTTTAGTCTCTTCACTAAAAGTTCAACTATTCATGAAATAAGACTCAGAGTTTTCCACATTGCTCACAAGTGCTTGCACATATGTGTTGTGGTTTAACCCAAGTGCAGCAGCTCACTGCCTTTGGGATGGGAGAGAATCAGGAGAGTGAAACTGAGGAAACTCTTAGACTGAGATGAAGTTTAATAGAAAAAGTGAAAGCTGCACACACAAGCAAAGCAAATGAAGGAATTCTTTCAGCACTTCCCATGAGCAAGGCAGGTGTTCAGCCATCCACAGCAAAGCAAGGCTCCATCGTGCTTGGTGGTTACTTGGGGAGACAAATGGCATCACTCCAAACATCTCCCCTTCCTCTTCTTCCCCCCAGCTTTACAAGCTGAGCATGATGCCAGATGGTCTGGAATATCCCTCTGGTCAGCTGGGGTCACCTGTCCTGGCTGTGACCCCTCCCAAGGTGTTGTGCACCCCCAACCTGAATTTATCAACATTTCAGCACAAAGCCAAAGCACAGCCCCATATCAGCCCCAACAAAGAAAACTGGCTTTACCCCAGACAAAAGCAGCACACAATGCAATACTGATGAATGTTTTTCTACTGAATGTAATCTTATTTTTACAAAATTAAAAGGTCTGGGCTTTTTATTCTTCAGCTGAAGCATCTATGCATGTAAATAACCCCAGACAATAATGGGAAGATGGCAGAGGAGCACAATCTTCTGTGAAGGAGTTTTTCTGGAGATGAAACTGGCCAGAATTCTTCATTCATAGAAAAACTCTGCCTGAAATTTGAATTCAGTCCAACTTAAAACTAAACCAAATATTTTTTGAAGCTTATTTCTTAAAGGAAATTCTATATGCTGTATACTATAAGGAGGCCAAAGGTTGAAATTTTCAAAGCAGTTGAAATGACACAGAGCATGAGCTCTTTGGCCAAGGAGTGTGTCCAATTCAGACCTTTCCAGCACCAAATCCTGTGGCCCCCATGACCCTATCTCAGTTTTCAGCAGATAAGTGTCAGGGGAAAAGGAAGATTTTCTACATTTATCCAGGACTTCTGGAACTGCAGCTCCACAAGCCTCAGGGCACAGTGTGACATAAAGTTCACTCTGAAATAGTTCCTAAAGAAAAAATTCTTGGTCCCAAATTCCCTCAAAATACTATCCAGATACAGACTGATCATCACACTGAATTTATCCTGTGTTGTGCATGCAGAGACATTGGTGTGGGAAATGCTGGACAAATATTCAGGTAGGGTTATTCTGCATCACTTTTTCATGCTGTTTGCTGTGCCTGGGCTTGCAGAATTTCTGATGCATTTTGCTTAGAACAGAAAATGCTACACAGATGTAAATGCAGTCCACAAAAGAAGTAAATGGTCTCTTCCCTTCAGTATTTCCTAGGCTACTCCTCCGTACAGTATTTAGAATCTATAAAGTGAGCAAACATGCTCTTAATATAATCCTGGAGAAAACATTTTTCTTCAGTTAAAAAAATAAGTACCAATTAACCCTGAAGACAATTTTCAATGACAAAAAGGAGCAAAAAAAAAAAATCTACTAACACTGTATTGCCATTAATTCCATAATTCTTGAGCAGCCCTTTCCAGAGCTCTGATCGTAGCATGAAATCTCCCAACAGGCACACTGTCTTCCAATTCCATATAATACATTGACAAACAACCTTGCATACAGTTAAAATATGTCTTAGTTTAAAGTTGAAAAGTTTTGCAAGTTCTCAAATATATTGGATTTCACAGCAGAATAAGATATACAGGCAAAGGTAGCAAATTTTCACATTTTTGCTGCCACTGGATCATAACAAAGAAAACCACAGTTCTGCTGAAGCAAAGTACATATGATTAGCAACTGAGGTGAGAGAAATTGTGGAATATAAAATCTACAATGCCACAAGTCCATAAAAATCAATAAAACCCCCTTCAACACAGAATGAAACACACATCAGCTGATGTTTTTGAAGTACAAAGGTAGAAAGTTATTTTCTATAAAAATAGCTCGAGTGAAAAAATACACTTCTCTGCCCACTTTAGGATTATATTCAAGGTTTCTTGAGTCATTGCCTCTGTGTGTTTTCTGAAAAAAATTTCTCTTGGGACAAAATCTCAGTCCCAAAATAACCCATCTTGATTTCAACAAAACTTCTCCTTTGTAAACAGTGTTGGATAAAAATTTTACAAGACAGAATAATTCAAAAGTTTTAAGAAGGAGAGAGAGGGAATCCCTCAGGTATTGCCACAGGGGAAACAGAATGAGGTGTGTGAACTTATCTTGTTCACAGTTTTACAAACATTTTTGTGCGTCTTTCATTATTTATACAGTCTATGTTACAACGTAGATGAAACATAAATCCATGAGAAAACTGTTCAAAAGAAACACTACCAAATATAAAGCCACTGGGTTCAAACCTCTCTTTGGTTAGTGCTTGGCTATTGGTCTTTGACAGTTGCACACTGGAATGATTTGAAGAGAAACAAAATTGTCTTAGGCCCCTTTGCAGAACCTTAACTCTGCTCATTAGTGAGGAGAGTCACTGAAATAAAATAGTCCAGAAAGATGGAAAGTACCTGGCCCTAAAGAGTAAATCATCATCTTACCATTGCAAAATAAACCCTGAGCAGGCTGAGAAAACACTCACATGTACAACATGCTGCTCCAGAGTAATACCAAACTTCCCCAACGCCTAAAGTGACTCATGTACAACCCAAAATTGGTCTTCCCAAAAAGACTACCTTGAATTTCTCCTGTCAAAGTCATATTACACATTTTTATTAGCTCACTATTCCCAAACTAGGGAGCAGCTCAGAAATTAAGTACTGACAGGAATTCAGAGTAGAGGAGACTGAACTGTTTCAGGTGGGAGGGACCTACAGTGACCATCGTGTGTCCAAGAACCTGACCAGTTCAGGGCTGAGCAAGTTAAAACATCTTATTAAAGGCACTGTGCCTTCAGACACAGATATCCAGCAGCACTGAAAACAGAACATGTACAGTACAAAGACACTGTAGATTCTGACTAGAACATTGCTTTCTGGAAGTCAGCTGAGCAACAATGAGCATTTTCAACTCTGAATTTCAGCAGGTGGGTAATAGCACTTAATCTGCAGTAGCAAAGCTGACACTGGTTATAAAATGATGCATATCTAATGGTCATTTTATTTCTTATTAAAGTCTGTTTAAAAATCAAATTTTTCTCCTAGAAACCAAATTGCTCTAAGAACTTTCTCCTTGGACTACTTTTGGATCTGGAATTGCTATGAAATATTATGCAATTCATATTTAAAATCATTTATCAGAAGCCACTCTTGCCTCCTTAGGACTGGGAGAGGTTGGGGGCAAGGAGTCTGTTTCTTATTCCTGATGCTGAGCCAAGCCCTGCTCTGTTAATGCTTCCTGGGCTGGGAAATGAGAATCCCTGCTTTATTCAAAAAGACATACTCACAGGCAGTACTTGACTTTGAACCCAGACAAACAAATTCAGAGATCTCAAGCTTTGTGGTGCTCATATCTTCACATATTTACTAAATGTATGATGTTCTGCACCAAAACAACACAAGGACAAAATGCTCAAGACAATAATTCCTTTCATTTGTAATACATTTCCTGAGTGACAGAGATTGCAGCTGCTGCTTCCATATCTTATAGGGCTGCACAGAGGGGATCTGCAAGGAGGGAAAGTTAGCATAGCTATGGCAGTTTGAATAAAAAAGGATTAGTCTTCCCCTAGATGCATGAAAGCTGCACCTGGAATTTTAATATTGATCAAAACATTTGCCAAGTGCCAAACAGCCCTCCTGAACCTCTCCAAGGGAATATTTACCATCAGTCAGACTCCTAAGGAAAACAGTATTTTCCATCACTGGATGTTACTGGAAGGGGTGTTCTGTTTTTCTAATTTCACAGGGCAATCCAGTCCATGTTATCAATTCAATTATGCCAAAAGCTGCCCATAGTAAGTCTGCTAAAAATGCTTTGAACAAAGAATAAAACAAAAAATCCGCAGACCTTAAGATGTTTTTTTTTTAGTCAAGACTTCAACAGATGAAACTAAATCAAATTCTTATCACCCAAATTGCCCCAAGGTCTTAATATCTTTCTATTTCAAAGGGTCTTTTAAAGGGTCTGGAAGGAAAAAATAGGTTAATTCAATATTGTGACTCAATATGAAAGGTTATATATAGATATATGTGAAATACTAAACCATCCCATCTCCTTTTATTAGTTTGCTGTTCCAATGCTTAAATGTGAATCAAGTAAACTTTGCTTGTTACTTACTGTTACAGCATATGGCCAAATTGATTTACAATAAACCACTTCCTATCCTACTTCCCAAAAAACTTGGCAAAATCTCAGAACTGCATAAAATTCTTCATCCTGCATTGGTTTCAAGCTAGACTAATGAAGTAGTGCCTGATTTATACCACCAGACAGCTCTGAGCATGCACCACAGATGCATCAGTTTATCAAAAGACATTGTCAAATTAAGAAAAGCAGCTTCTGCAAACTCTTACACATCCTCTTACTCAAGCCAGGCTTACAGAGACTAATCCACTGGAATCAGCAATTTGTGTGATTCCCTACAAACACTATGGCACTCCAACAAATTCACAGCTACTGCCATAAATAAACATAATTTTGTCAGTTGGACAGGGCACTGGAGGCAGTGAGGAGAACTTTGCTTTGCTGTGCCAAGGGCTGGATTTCTAGTCCAGCAATTTCACTGTGCAGAAAGGCACAGCTGACCCTGCCTATCCCCCAACCTCCACTCTGACAGCATCTCCTTGGTCTGAGCATCACCTGTGCCCAGTCCAGGCTGTGCACCAAGCCATGGGTTGTGGTAAAATAACCTGAGCAGCAAGGGGGGGTTTTTGGATGGGACAGAGGCCAAGGAGGAGGAGTGGTTCAGCTGGGGAGGGCGGAAGGAAAAGCGCCGGAGCTCTTTGGAAGCACAGCACATTTCCCAGCCATCAGATGCAGTGCAGCTCCTGCTGCACAAGAGCCCTCTGTACCAGCTGCAGAATCCCCCCCTCTGTTTGCTTCAGGAGCTGAACAGCAATTCTGTCCCTTCAATCTGACAAACAAAAAGGCAAGGGGGTATAAAGAAATTGTGCTTAATAGGCTATGTACAAAAGACACTTTTATCCTGATTGGTTTGATTTCATATCACTGCTTTTGATTTATGCAAGCTGATTTTTTTTCATTCTCATCATGCATCCTCAAGAGTCACAGATTTAATTAAGATTAGGAAAATGAAAAGGTACTGAGAATTAGTCAGATCTTTGAGACAATATCTGTAACAGTTATTCATTCAGGAATAGCCAGAGAAGATCATGCATATAACACATAATGAGGGGAGACAGTATGTACCACACCATCATTTCTAATGTATGGAGCACAATGTAATTTTCTGCTAGGCAAATGTCAAACATGGCTAATAATTAATTTTTGTGGAATCTCATGCGTCTCATTCCTGAGCTTGGTTTGTTCAAGACAGAGATCTACAGAGCCCTTTGGATCATCTGGCTAAGACACACTAACATTTCAAATATGTTCCACATTCCTAATGGTGACTCCTCACCACACATAAAGGTCTCATGCTCCTTACAAATTCTCTACAGTTTTTAATACACATAAGACTGACAGTGAAAATAAAGCAACTAAATAAAACTGATCAAAGCTTTTGCAACAACACTGCAGCTCCTGCACTGACTGAGGATACAGCTGGGCACAGCCTTGGTCAGAGCAAGGAGTCCCTGTGACAACTCAGAGTGACTAGCCTCAGGAACAAGGAGCACTGGTAAAGTATTGTACTCTGATTCTTGCTGACACTTACAGACAGCATTTAGCTCACTTAAGTACTGCTCTAATCAGTAAGACTTCACATACTGACACTTTGCTCAGAGGGTTACTTTTGTCCCCTCCCTGCTTGTCTCCCTCACATCATGAGGTCATTATTACTCACAGATTCAATTTAGATTAGAAAGAACAAAACATGGCAAATGTTCGCAAGTGTGCTCAAATAGGGATATAATAATTCTACATCATCATTCGTTTTCATGCATTTTTTTTTAGTAAAGGGGGAAGACTATGAAACAATAAATGTTCATTAAAATTGTCCTTTTCAAATTTTTTATTTGGACATCTGGTTTGTGGCACAGCCTCTCCTCCCTGGCAGAGGCTGAGAGCACTGGGGCTGCCTGAGCCGGTGCTCAGCATGGGGGGCTCAGAACAAGAGGGAATGAGCAGAGGTTGTCCCAGCAGCAATGGGAGTGGGGAGGGAGGCTCAAGGCATCTATAAACTCTCCCAGCAACATCCACAGCACAGGGCAGGATAGAAGAGCACAGTAATAAACCTGGTAATTGCTTTGTTTCCTATCCTGCAGCCAGTGGTTACAGATCCCCTCTGTTTTCTCCCCACTGGGAAGGGGATGGCTTTCCTGTTAAGGGCTGAGCTTGCTGAGGCCATTCCCACAGAGCCTCCAAAGCATGGATGTAACCTCCTCAGGCAGTGTCTAGACCAGGAAAGCAAAGATCACTTCTATTCCCCACCACCTATTATCCTGTCCAATGCATGCACAGCAGTGGCAGACACAGGCTGCTGGTATAGATCCTTCACCTCCTGCCATTCCTTAAATTCTTCTGTACTGTAGAAATGTTGCCTCTAACACAGGGAAACGAAAGTTACTTAACACGAGATTAAGCACAGCCAAAGAAAGGAACAGCCAAAGCACCATAAAAAGCTATTGAAAGAAGAAATTGTAGAAAAGCTCAAAAAAGAGACCCAGACCACTGAAGAAACCAAAATGTATTATGAAGGCTCCGAGTTTCACTGGAAACAGGCTGTGCAGAGAGGTGGGAGATGCTCCATCCCATCCACAGCATGGGGTTGGACAGGGCTCTGAGCAGCCCATCCTGTTAAAATCCTAGGGGGTAAACTAACTTCAATATTGAAGACTGTAATTGAATGACCATGAAGTTTAACAAGACTATTGAAGTTAATTGTAGCAAACATCCTGTTGAAGGTTTAGGATAATGACAGCTCATGAGTAGGCATGAATGGGTACAGGTCTGTGTAAGAACACAGCAAATTAGTGTAATACAAACATGAAAAAAAAAAAAAATCTCTACTCTTTTTAAAAATACACTCACAAATATTTATTTTGCACAATCTGTAGCAATTTTACATCAAATTACTCATAAGCATGTTTTCATACTACAGTGCCTCTTGCTGCTATTTCCTCACTCTGATCCTCATTCCATACCCATTACAGAAAGAGCATAAAAAGGAATTAAAATTCACAGCACACATTTGAGATACTGCATAATCTGAGTTGCAAACCCACAAGTGAGTCACGAAAGACATCCCAAAACACTTGACAGCAAACTGCAAAAGCCTAACCTCCAGCCAGCACAGATTTGTTAACATGGGTTTTTAAGCATGATGATACCACATGTGCATTACTAGCAGGTTAGAGACACTTAAATCCTTCTTGAAGTACCAAAGAGAAATACCCTCAGGAAAAATAATTATTTAATCAAAGCAGGCTGCTTAGCTGTACATTTAAATCTGAAAAATCAGTGTCTTGCAGTAGATTTTTCTAAACAAAGGGGAAGGGCACTCAGCAAACTGCCATGGAGAGAAATGCTCATGTTCAGCAGGAACTGAACAGAACAGGCCCTTTGCACTGTGCAGCATTGCTGTCTTCTCCTGGGAAGAAGCTGCTCTCACAAGTAATTTAAGGTCTAACATTTTCTTCTTAATCTAGAATGTCCTGTAATAACTTTCTTGACACGATTTACAACAAGGCTTTGTAATCTACCTGCTCGCACAAAAAGAAATCTTCTTCTAACCTTGCATACCACAAATATTCCTCACTGTGACAGTGAAATCAGCAATATTTTCCCAGGAATACATTTCAAATTGAAAAATTGTAAATCCTCTGTGGAGGAATAATCAAAGTATCAAACCCAAATCTGTAACCTTAAGGACTGTAGCAAGCCCGTGTGCTCTGTGGCTACAGCAGAGACTTTAATTCATAGCAAATGTTGTAAAGCAAATATTTTGTATTATCATGTTTAAAACCTGCCTCCAAAGAAATATGGTGAATAAATACAAACTGTATAAAATAAGTGTAGCTTCCCTCCAGTTTAATCTCAGATTCTCTGAAGTTATATATTAGCAGGTAAAAGCTGCTTATTCTGTGGTTCAGTAGTAATAGCTCAATATGAAAGACAGCACCCTATACAAAACAGGACTCTGTGTCTTGGGGAAGATGATTTGTCTGTATTGTACTGCTACATAGTGCTAAATCCCCCTCACTGCTGTTAATACTGCAGAAAAAAGTTTCACCTTCACACATCAAAGTGTGCCAGTTGAAGATATCAGAGGCTCTGTATTCTTCAGAGGAGAAAGCAAATAAATAATAAAATTCAGACATGAAATGGAAACATCTGAAAAAATTAACAGATAAGGGCAATTTTTATGAACAGACAGATGAACAAAATAAAAGGATGAGCAGTCTGCAGATATCTAAACCTATCTGCTAAGTATCTTCAGGTGTTTTTTATATTTTAACCAGCACTGGGAACATAATTAGAAAAAGTGTTTCACAAATATTTAGGCAAGTTAAAATCCAAGAGTAATGTCCACAACCTTCAGTATTTGCTCTTGATCCCCCATTAGCCCGAGGCTTTGTTTGCAGCGCACAGTTTGATGCGGCGCAGTGTTCTGCACACGGGAGGAGATGGATCACAGCAGTGACAGGACAGCTCAATACTGACACCAGCCAGGGCACACGAGCTCATCACTGAGCAGACTCATTCTGGGACATTTTGGAGGATGCAATTCACACCCACTCGTGAGGGAGCAGATCCTGAGCTTGGTAAAACTCCAATTATATAAGCAGGGATGCATGGGTGGGATTTGTCTCTTGCTCAGCTTTGAGACACGCATTTTTTGCAGGCTTTGTGCTGCTCAGGAACCCCTCAGATCTCAGAAGTCTGACCCATCCCAGTTTGCTGCCTGGCACCCACTTAGCAGCACGGAACCAAACCAGCCAGTCCTTAGCTCAAGTGCTGGCTACACCAGAGCTCTGAAATCAGCATCTCCTTTGCCTACCCAGGGTAAGATCACCTGTAGCCAGCCAGGCTTCTGCAGCAGAGTTCTGGAAATTTATTTTGTAATGACAAAGACAAGTAATTGCAGATATTTTATAAACATATTTATATTTCCCTTCCCTTTCTGTGACGTGAACTCTTTAGGGAACTCACTGCTCCAAGTCTAAATTGGTCCTCAGTCAGGGTCTACAAAATAATCTCTTGCTTGCACTTCACAAGCTTTATTGTCAATGCCATGGGTTTTAGATTATTCACAAAATCCTTTTGCAGTTATTTCTATTAATCTAGTTGTAGTGGCTGAAGGCCTTTCTGAAGCATACTGCTCCCAAGATGTCCTATTTTAAGCTTGGCAAACACATGTATTTGTCCAACACAATTACTTTTTCCCAGGATTTCCAAATTTCTCCTTTACAAAATATTTTTCATGCCCAGCCTACAGTTTCAGAAGCAATACTTCTTTCTGTCCTATTTAAAAGTAATATTTGGTGATCCTCTAAGCAAGCACTTTGATGTGTCTCTGGCTTTTATTTTGGCTGAAGGCCCAGACTCAGAATGAAGCCTTGCAGGCAATCTACCATAGCAAAGACCCCAGGAAAAGAGCAGAAGTGCTTAGTGGAAGTGGCAGCCTGAGCAGCTGCATACACAGCCCGTTTAATGCCTCTGCAGAGGGTTCAGGTGCTGCTCTCCCAGGGCACAGAGAACAGCAGGCTGCTGTCACACCTCAGGGAGGGACACAGCCAAGGTGACCCACTGCAGGTAAGCTTTTACTGGCATTCCTGAAAACCTTCTGCTCTGGGACTGTGTTTGTGTTAATATCGAATTTAAACAACAACAATGAATTTATCATATTTACAGCATTTTTAACAAACCTATGAAAGAGAGCAATACAGTACCAACAGGGGAAAAGAGGAGCCACTCGAATACATCCAGGGAAATGGGCATATGGCTTGTCAAACAACCCAGCACTCAAAGGATCCAGTGTCAGGAAATGAAGACTCCAGCCACCAGCCAGCCACAGAACCATGAGTGTGCATAACCATGCAGCAATCTCTTAATTCTGAATGACACTTCTATCACAAAAAGCCCCGTGTGTTTTTATAGCATCGTGTACACTAGACAGCAGGGGGAAATGGAATAGACAGCTATTAAAAGCGTCCTTGGAACCATCATAAATACCCATTTTCATTTTTGGCTTAAAATTTCGCTAGCTCCACTATCAAGAGGTGATTTATCATCTTTCATTTTTCACATTATCTGTAAATAGGTTATTCCCACTAGCGTTGCTGTAAGAAACATTTGTCACAGCTGTAAGAGGAGGGAGCCTGGCTAATTTCTGGATCCAGAAACCAAGATGAATAGCCTTTCTTCCCCTGCAAACAGCTCTGAACATCAGTCAAATCCTTTCTTCTAAAGTTAAATAGTATTTTCAAATCTTACAAGTACCTTCAAACCTCATTTTTCTCTTCATATTCTGATACTTAGAATGATCTGTTACACTACATTTGTTACTAATTATGATGTAAGCTTGTAGAAAAGCAGCTTTTTTAAACAAGGATGGTAAAATATGGAAGTATGTGGAAAAAATACTAGAAGAGAGAAGCCCATTGTTAGAATATCAAATAACTACCATTAACTAATAATAAATGTTTGTCAACTACCAGTTTAACTTCATTAACTCCCTCTCCTTTCTAGCTGATTTACCTTCCAGTGTGCAGAGATGTATTCTGGCCTACCTAGACTGCAAACTTGTTCTAAAAGAGCATCTTCCCCAAATGTCACTGGGTCCCTGCTCAGCTGAAGCCACCTATTCGTATCACTCTGCATCACAGAGTGAGGAAAAAGCACATGTAAGAAATGAACACTATATTAGGACCTCAGGACATGACCTTACTACTGATAAGTCTTACTACAAGACTTATTACTGATAAGAACCCTGCTTAGCAGTGTTTAAAAAAAAAAAACAACTGAGAAATACTCAGTGATTTGATAATCTACTGAGTGTCAAACCTTCATTCAACACTGAAAAACTGGATAGAGAGAAGTGATTAAAATGATCCTTTGCAAGGCTCAACCTACTGCTAATTGGTCACGACCATACTGCAGAACTTCATTTGTGACATCAGTAGAACAGAAATTATAATGCTACTTTAATAACCTGAAAGAACTTTGCCACTAAAAGACTGAATCATTTCTTTAATATTAAACAGTACATTTACTCTGCAAATGATGGACCAGTATTTCATTGGAATGCACAGTTTTTAGCCAGCCAAGACTTTTCCTTATTAAAAAAGAACAGAAATCACTGTGAGCTGAATCCCAGAGTCCTTTCCCCTACAAAGCTCTCTTTGAGGTCAATAGAAAATTTGGCTATTAAAGAATGTTGAACTCTGACCCCTGGAATAACACAACACAAACCATACTCAGTCTTGAAAATAACCACCCATCCTAGGTCTGGAAAGATTTCTAAACAGGGGAAACAGGACATCCTTTTTCTAATATTCTTTACTAAAATTCTCAATACCAGAAAGGTTATAACTTAGTCTGCCAAACCATTTGAGTCCCCCCATTCACTGGCCTTTATTGTTTACTGCACACTTATTTCTTCCTTTAGGATATACAAGATGTAACAAAGATCATGAATTAAATCACTTGAGAGTGAAGCAGAATTTATCATTAGACACATCAAGCAGGAATATTGTCAATAAGCCTACTGGGCTGTGCCAAACTGCAGCAGCTGTGGGTCATGATAGACAAAGAGAGAATGTAAACCAAACACCTTCCTTTTATTATGTGAGATATTTTAGGTGAGCAATGTCTAAAACCAGAGTGACAAAAGCTCAAAGGAAAAAATTGATATAGCTGTAATATTCTGACAGAGAAGATCTAGTGGTTACTATTCACAGAAATATTTCATTCCACCAATACCATGCTCAAAAGTATTACTTTTTAACTCCTGTCATGCTTTCCAACTATTTTTGTCTACCATTGTTCTCTATCTATTAAAATAGAACACTCAAAGTCTTGCATACCTACAACTCTGCTTGACCCAACAATTATTGTGTGTAGATCATTGTTTGGAAACATTAAACTTCAGATCAAACCACTCTATTTCACATTCAACTTGTCTTTGGTCTTTTTTTTTTTTTTCCCCCAAACAGATTTTCATTTTAAGTCTGTCCTTCACTTTGATAGTTTTGAAAAACTTTCCCGTGGTCTCAGACTACTTTCATTTTGCTCAAAATAATAACTTTTACTTAACATGATATGATAGAGCAATTTAACAACTCACTCTCTTCTAACAGCTAGTTATAGGTGATTAATCTTAGTCCTATTAGGTCTGAAGAGTCCCTGAGCTCATCAGTCAATCCTTTCTAGACACCTAACCAGGGGAATACATGAAATAAATGCCTGAAACAAGATAAAAATGGGCCAGAATATTTTATGCTCCAGTCAGATCTGAGTAGTTCACTTTCAGCTTAGCCAAAGATCGAGTACAGAAAATACCAGAACAGTCTCCAGTGCTGGAGATGTGCTGTAACCCAGCAGAGCAGCACTGGCAGGGCTAGAGGGAAAAGCCACTCATGTCACAGTGAAATAACACCCACCCTCTGCCCATGTGCTTTGTTCCATCAGTCTCCAGCCCTGGAGCTGGGGTTTCATTGAGACCCCCATTGCCTTCCCAGAGGGAGATGGGTTTTATCATCCTTTCACACCTCAGCATGAAGGAATGATTATACATCACAGATGTAAAAAAAATCCACACATTCAGATAGGATGGTTCATCAAGGGTGAAATAGGTCATTATCTCCTGCTTTCTTTCTTAAATGCATTTTTCCCCAAGAGTCACATCCCTCACATTAGAGTTTTCCCTTAGACAATTCAAGAGACTCCACTTTGGTGCTGCTGCCTCAGCAGGTGAATGCACCCCAAGAGCCTTTCCAAATTCCCTTCCTTTGGCCCTGGCAGAGTCAGATCCAGTCCCACTGAGGGCACTCAGGGCTCCCAACCCTGCTGGAAGGGACACCTGGGGCACAGCTCCTGCTGATGTCCCAGACAGGACCTCACAAACACAGGGAACACTTCACCACAAGCACTGACAAGGATTCAAAAGCAAGTTGGGCTTTTTCCAGGTGTATGACTTTTACTTTTGAGACCTTAAGAAAAATACTCTGGAAAAAATTAAACAATAAACTATACACTTAAATGTCAACTTTACCACTTGCATTGATGGCAGTTCATTAGGTAAATTAGGAGTAACTCAAGGGGTAAATTACTGCATGAAAAATACAAGAAGACACTATTGATATCAGATGACTTGTGCTGACTAAGCAATGAGTTATGATGCTTTGTGGAATGACAATTAAATGAGAATAGTGAGAATAACATTGCTTCTGGAACAAAACAATATGCAAATTTAGATACATTCTACTTTTTTCTGCCTCTCTCAGCATTTTGATCTGATATTTGCAAGCCACTGAAGATGAAAGGTGATTTTTTTGGGGAAATCCAAAAAATGTAGACTTGTATTCTAAATGGCATGACCTGTGATAACATGGGCATATGTATATGAAATTAGGCTACCTCAAGACCCCAGTTCCTTCCCAAGAGAGCAGGAAAACTCTCAGAAAAGTGTAGTGTGGGCATTTTTCAATTAGTTGTAAACCAGGATAGAATTTAAGGAACTGCCTAAGTTATTTCCTTAAACAAGGCCACCCTTAAGTCAGAATGGAGGGTCTGCTCTGGAGTTTGTGTGGCTCTGTCCTGAATACAGCCCTGAACTCCTGCCTGTGCAGGTGTGTCCCTTTCCACTGTCTGACAGTGAAATTCTTGTTTCAGCAACCTGCATGCTTGCCCAGGCTGTAGAATGGAAAGACTCCCAATTTCATCCTCAACAGGGAGGAGATTTGCTTTCCTCGGAAAAAACTTTTGACTATATAGAACCATCCTGAGGTCTGACATCAGCTGAAAGGTTTAAAGGCAAGATTGAAGTTGAACAGGAGGTGTGTAGCCCAGTTTTATCTTTCCTGTAATAAAATTTTAACTACTGTGCTACACAACCATCAAACTGGCTTCCTTATTGCCACCCAGTATGGGCACATTAAGAGCAGAGAGCAAGACATTCAGTATGAATTACACACAGGAGCTAATCAACAAATGGGCTGCTCCTTTCTCTGCTTTGCCTCTTTCCTCTCCCCAGCCTGCACTCCGAGCTTCTCTTTCCCATGAGGACACTCAGCAGACACAAGTTTGGAGATGCCAGTGGCACACACATGGTTCCATGTGCCAGCTGGGGTGAGCTGGAGCTGGAGGATGGTGCTGGTGGCCCATGGGTGCCAAGCCCTCCAGTTCTGCCCCAGGGATCAGGATCTTGTCCTGGCAGGTCAGAGCTGCCTTCAGATCCCTCAGGCACCCCTGGGGTACCAGAACCACCAGTGGAGAATACCAAGGGCTTCAAACACCCTCAGCAGCGAGTGCCCAGTTACACCAGGAATAAACCTGCTCACTTCTTGATGTTTTTCAAGATAAATGCAACTCTTATTGTAGAACATTAAATACAAACAGTTGAAAGCTCATGTTACTCATATTGGGCAAAAACATTAGCTCAGTTGACTCGAGTATAAATAAGTCTTTCAAATATTTTTATGGTGCAGAATGCAGTGCAGTGCCATGGTAATTTATGCATTTGTTGACTCTTATTTTAAATGTTGAGCCATAACACTGCAGGCCTGTGCTTGCCATAATTTCCTACTCCTCCTTCAGCCACTTCTATAAACAATTTTATTGACTATATCAGCAAGAAATAATCTCCTTCTAATACCCACTTCTACATTTAAGAGTAGTTATCTTCTATCTCAGCTCCTACTAATTCTGCTCCCTGTGCATGTATCTCAGCCCTTCTTGCAGCCCACCAGCCAGGGAGGGTGCAGAACCCAAGGGACCCTGTACAGAACTGCCACAGAGCCAACTCAGTCAGGACTGACTGCAGAGCAAAAGCAGCTGCAAGATTCTCTGGGCTGCTCTAAGGGTGACATTTGTGCTGTGCTTGGGAGGGGCTGTACCAGGTCCAGCAAACTCCTGGAGCTCGGGGAGGGTGTCTGTGCTATGGGTAACCTGCATCTCACAAATATTCAGAGGCCATTGAGCACCATATCAAGCAATGGCCATCCTCCTGCCCCTAAAAAAGCAGAGATTTTGAACCTTCCAGCTATACTCAACAGAAGCCAGCTCAACAAACATGGTGTACTTCAGACATTGCTATATTTATATTAACTGGAATTTTATATTTATGAAAACATGAGGTAACCTCACAGCCAGATAAACCATTTCTGTGCTGCACATGGCCTGTTAGACTTTGGTCTTCATAATTTTTGCTTACATATTGAATTAAATAAAAATAAATTCTATTGAAGTCAAAGATTTGATATGGATTAGTTCAAAGAACTAAACCTACTCCAAATTCAAGGGGGGAACTTAAACAAGTGCATTCAACATGCAGAAGTTTTAAACGCTGTCAAGAATGATTTAGGTGCTCAGGAACCTGATTTCAGAAACCTATTTGTCTCCTGACACCTAAGCAAGCTAAGCTGCTTTTGGAAATAGAACTGTGTCAACCTGACAGTTTTGACAATGCTACTCCCTGACTTCCTCCAGCATCTCATTCCTCCTTGTCCTTTCAGAAACTTCACATTAAAATCCAAAGAGAACAGAGACTTCAGCAACTGATAATATATTCACCAAATGGTACAACAGTGTATGAGACCAACTAACTAGCCCAGAATTGTCAGCAAGTAGCCCATAAATCATGCAGACAACTGGCTGCAGCTGTTCGACAGACATGAAAAGGAATTCATTGCTTGAAGAATAGTTAGCAGAGTCTTACAGGACTGTTAAGAGTAAAGGCATTACTTTTCCTGACAGATTCTGCTTCATTATTATTTTAGAATAAAAGTTAAATTATTTTAGACTGAAATAATTAATCTCAGTTCTTACCAAAATATTCAGAGGATGAAAAGGTTTGTTAGCAGGCTCATAGACACATCTCCTTAAAATTCCTGCCACCTTCAGCAACCAAACACTCGCAGAACATGGAGAGTTGCACATAAAGAAGGTCCTCATTCCATTCACTGCTGAATATTATTTGTAAGTCACTTCTGAAGTAGCTTCCTCTTGTAAATTTACACCACATAAAGCTCTTACATAAGGGATACTCTTTGCTTCATAGAGACAGCAGGTCAAACTTTAAAACTCTACTTTTTCTGGGTAGTTCCTGGAAATTTTCTCAGCCAAAAGCACCAAAAACTCCAAATAATGTGAGCTGAAATAAGTTCATGGGTATGAGAAGGGTGCACAGGAAAGCCTGGTGATCCCTGCCATTGTACATCATTCTTCTGAGGACAGAGAAGGAAGGTTGTGCACACCTGAAATCCAAACAGACATCAGGAAACATCCCTTTGCTAGCAACCCAATAAATGAGCTTTCACTTCTCACATTTCATTGAAATATTAAGATCTAATCAAGTTTACTCCCAATAACATAGTGAAAGAAACATTTTTGTTGGTCAGTTTTAAGACTTGGTTGTTTTTCCCCCTCGAAAGATTCCTGCATTATCATCTGCCATATAAAAAAAAACTCAGTGATCAAAACATAATAAATAAACTGCTGTCAGGATCCAGTTTTAGTGGAGAAAGCATGGTAGGATAGGTATAATTAAACAAAAAAGCACATTATAGTAGAATGGACTGCATTTGGTGACCTCTAGCTTCTCTATAACAAAACCCAATAAGGTACTACATGAGTTAATTAAAAGTACACTGTCCAGAGTGAACAAAACCCAAGAACAATGCTACAGGCTATTAAATGAAATGATGATTCTGAATTGTAATTGCTTTATAGACCACTGAATTCCTTCTGTGAAGAGAAAAGATTTACTAATGATATCAAACATCTCCTGAGATAAAAGTTTAATTATTAAAAGGTTTTATCTCTGAAGGCAGAGTCTGTTTCTGTGTTTATGTTGCTTCTATTTTTTCCCTAAATTATTAAGAACAGCCATCATCAGCCCTACCCTCACTTTAACCCCCTTGAAATATTTCATGCACTCTTAACCACCTTAATGTGATGTAGTTCTCTGTGGTCTCAATTCTAGAAAGCAGGTAACTATATCTTAAGTGCCACAGGGACAAATCCTCAGTTGATATATATCACATTTATGGAGCTCCAGCATCCACCTCAGTGGGACTTAAATGCTTTCTCAGTACATTGCTGAACCAGGTTATTAAAAAGAATTACAAAAAAAAAAAAAAACAAACAAACAAACCTATTCCTGAAACTCTCATGGAGTATTGACGACACAGAAATTAATACTCGTATGTGGAATTTCATTATCATGATTCTTATGCAATGTGAACATTCTGTAGTGTAAGTAAGTGTTACTGTGCAGCAACAAAATTTTTCAGCCCAAGGTAATGCAGAGCTTCCTAAAAGATCATTAAAGGTCCTTGTGGTTAGGCAGTCATTTAGCTGGTGATCTCATTTTGTAGCTAAAGCCATTAGGACAATATAAAACTGGTTTCAGGAAAGCACATTAGTTAATTATAAAGCAATCTAAAGCAAACCAAAGGGAGAATATTTGATTTATTCTGAATGTTTATAGATGTTACAATACTGTGGTTCTCTACCGTGGTATCTTGTCCAGAGGAAATGACAATATTTTATAGGAACAGTCTATGAGGTTTAGACTTCTTGCTTTCCTTTTAAGCAATTTTCTAATAATTCACTTCCAGCTTCTCCTGTCAAGAACTGGTCCAAGTTTTATGCCTGATTTTGCACAAGTCAATACCAACAACCTTCATTAAGTGCAATATGAAGGTCACAACAATTTGTGAACAAGAAATTATAGTTTTATAGCAGCTTCCACCAGCTGGTCTGCATGAGCTGCTCCCATGAGCTCAGGGTGCAAAGCCCAGTTCAAACCTTTCTTAAAACACACCAACATGACAACCTCCCCAACTGCCTGCACAGTTTCTTTCTGCTGTTTATGCATCTTGTTTGCTTTTCCTGCATTCTCACCACACCTTCTAGACAGCATTAGCCCTCATTCTGTGTTTTCCAGCTGCTTGTAAAAGTGGGACTCAACCTGTTTGCAATCAGTGTAAATGTTAAATAAATCATAGATGTGTTCATAATGCAGCACAACCTGGATCTGTCTCATTCCCAACACCAACATAATGATCTTTTCAGAAGAAAATCTTTTTAGGTTTTGCATTTAAATAGAACCAACCACAGTGGGGTCCCAGGATAAAATTGGGGCTCCTATGCTCAGGCTTAAAAATGGATAATCAATTCCATTGGCTTCTGTCACTGTTCTGGGGTTGCTCCTGGGATCCTGTTTCAATGTGCACAGATACCAGCTCCAGTGACACACAATTGCAGATTGCATCTTAAGCTGTTCAATTTCCCCAGACTGCAATATCTATTTATTTCTTGTTGCTGCATTTCCCGTGCAACTTGAGGCCTTCCCTTACTCACAGGCATTCATTATACTCATCAGAAAGTTTATTCCTATCTCAGACAAGACCAAGCATATCTAAAGAGATATCCTAGGCTCCACAGTAGATTCATTACGAGTCAGGTTTGACATATTCATTCCTAGTGCTTCATGTGTTGCTAATGGATAGCTTATAGCTTCTTTCTCTAATGTTAAATTCTGCAGGCAAACAAATTTCTGCCTGAGGCACTCAAGTAAACTAGAAGGAGCTCCAGAATGCCCCCAGCCTGCAACTGCCACGAAATGTTTCATAACATCTTTCTCAAAGTGTTTTCCATAGCAAGAATTATAAATTCTTCCTTGGCTTTATCTACTTCCCAAAAATAAGTGTCCCAGATCCAGGATATATTATTATGCAGATTCTCTCAAAGACATCCAAGGTCAAGAATTTTGGATGGTTGATTTGAGCTTTTCTGTTTTTAGGTTTTTTGGGGGCTTTGTTTGATTTTCTTGTTACTGTTTGGGGGTTGGGTTTTTTTTTATTTCAGGGCTTTTTTGTGGTAGTGGTGTTTTACTAAGGGTTTTTTAATGATTTTTATTCTATTAAAAATTGGGGAATATGGGAAACTTGATGCTCTGAATTAAACCAAGTGACTGTGAGTGTAGATGCTCCTATTGCTTGAGGCCCCCAATAGACACAGCTCTGTACCCACTGTTGTCTACTGCAGCAATCTCTGTGATTTTAGTGTAAGGGAAACGATCTAAACTTATTTAGGTGTGTGCTTGGTGGTCCTGTTTTATCACAGGGAGGAAATTTTCCCAAATTAATTATAGCAGAGAATATTCCTCCAGCTCGTTACTATAGCAATGGCTGCAGAAGAGCTGATATTCCTTACAGGATCTGTGCTGATCCTCCCAGGGCAGGGCCTGGCTCCCAGCTCAGGTTCTTCACAGGGAGGTCTCTGCTCCAAGCAGCCCAGTATTCCTGAGCAGGGACATTTTTCTACCCTCCCTCCCTTTCTGCATTCCCCACAGGGCTGGAAACAGTCCTTTGGTACAGAGGTCTGAGGCAAGGGGAACTTGCTTTATCCTGCTCCATCCCACAGAGCAATTCTTGGGAAACTTACAATTAGCAGCTACATTAGGAAACTATGTTTGGGTTGATTATTCTTCCCTTTTTATCCTCCACAGACGGGCATGCTTGGCTTTTATTTAGACAGAAATCAAAGCAACATCACAGGGAAGATGGGCAATGAAAAAAATGTGCTGAATGAAAGGTAAGCTGTAAGGAAAGAGGGAGTAGGAAGGGAAACTAAGGGGAAAGTTTTCTCCTCGTTTATCAGATCACAACATATATATTGAAAGGAAGTCTTTTCATGGCAATTACTTTTAAATACATTTTGGACCCCTGTAAGCCAGTATTTTCATTTTTTGCCTTCATATTTTTATGCTGTGGATGAATACATGTACTTCATGTCACTAGATCTGTAGAGGAAATGCACTCCTCGATCTCAGACAGCAAAAAAGGTGCAAAAGGTGAAGCCAGTACTGTGCAGCCCTGGAATAGCTTGGAATAGCCACTGGACAGTATCTCTTTAAACCTATCAGTTTTTTATAC
Source organism: Toxostoma redivivum (assembly GCA_013397375.1). Taxonomy (NCBI): domain Eukaryota; kingdom Metazoa; phylum Chordata; class Aves; order Passeriformes; family Mimidae; genus Toxostoma; species Toxostoma redivivum. Next base: position 327,950 of record VXBI01001031.1, read on the forward strand.
CTGACGTGCTATGAACATGAATTTGTACCACTGCATTATGAAGATTCTGACTTCTTCCAAGGTTTTCCATAGTCCTTACAGCTTTTTTAGTCTTTTCAATCAAGTTCCAGAAAACAGTGGCAACAAATCTACGTTCCACACTCCTCTTGCTCAGGAAGAGTTCCTGATTTTATGCTGTAACCAGTTTGGGCTCAGAATTAGCTTTCCTGGCCACTCTGTACTTGCATGAGCAACACGTACCAGCACTCCCTTACTTTTGCAGTCACTTTCCAGAGCAGAGAACGTTCGCATTACTCCCCAGATCCCCAAAGCTTGTTTGAACTGGATTTCCTTCCTCTAGAGTTTCAAATACATTATTATGTGGAGCCATTGGCTGTCATTGATCAGCCCTGATTTAGCAGGTGTGAAGCAAACTTGGCACAATTTAGTAACTCTGCAAGGGGCAAAAGGTCACAATTTCAATTATAATCTTCATTATTTACTACAATTAAGTGAATCTGTTAACACCAAAGCTCAAGTTGTTTAACATAACTAATTAAGCAAGTAACAGACTGTTCCATCCATTAGCATTGCATTGCTTCTGGAGTTTTAAATTTTTGTTAACTGTTTCTGTAGGAGGCTGTTAGCAATTAAAAGCAAAGCAGGAGAACTAAAGTCTGGCACCATCTGAAGCATCTGTCATAGGTGAAAACTCAGTACAGGATGTGTACATCTAGCCCAAGCCAAGGCAGTATTTTTCTTTTCCACAAACAACAAAACAAATTAATCATGACATGATGACAAAACATAAATAGTTGTTTTGACATGGTCACTATGTTCTTCTAAGAGACAGGAAGGAGAGCAAAACATTTTGTACAGAGGAGGTAAAATGCAATCCCTGCTGTCCTCTCCTGTTCTTCTTGTGGCATGTGAATATCTTGGTTCATAGCCTCAAAAGATGTCTAATTCCCTGTGACTTCAAACAGACATAGTATTGCATAAAGGAAAAGAGAACCTTTTCTGTTTTGATACTACAACTTAGTTAGAATACAATAAATATAAATATCACTTAAATACCCTCAAGCTGAATGACTGCAAGGTCCAGAGAAACTGATTCCTGCTGAAACCAGGAACTGAGACCAAGCCCTACCCTCTTCCCCAGTGTGGCCTGAGGGACACAAGGGACACAGCTGTCCCCAGGTGTGGGAGCAGAGCGGGAGCTGGGGCAGCTGCTGCTGGTGGCAGAGCTCCAGCAGGGAGGGCAGGGCAGCTGAGCTCCCCCAGCTGCTGTCCCTGGACAGGAGGCAGAGCTGCTGCCAGCAGTGGGAGCAGGGATTTCCTCTGTCTTTGGGAATGCTGGTGCAGGCTCAGACACCGAGCTCTGCAGGGCAGGCACCATCTGTCTCCCCTCAGGATGAGGGCTCTCCTTTTTCACTATATTGTTAGGGCCCTGCTGCAGTAAAGCAGGGTAAGTACACAAACATCATCCTTCCAGGAGTGGAAAACTGCAGAACAAAACAGATGACTCAACTGCAGAGTGACAGGCAGGCAAAGACCAGCTCCCAGCAAAGCAGGGCATTGCTCTGCTGCACATTCTGTTCCCCAAACACAGCACACACTGACAGGCATCCTTCAGGACTGCACCTTGCTATCAGGTTTAGCACATTTTTTGTTATATGGTTGTTTTAAAAACCAACCAGCCAACCAACCAACAAACCCAATAAGATCCCTTCCCCCCAAGTATGAAAAAAGCATTAAAAAGCCCCATAAACTCCTAGGCAAAAAGTGACTCCTGTTCAGAATATCTTCTTGCAGCTGTTTGTTTCCCAGGCACTTTAGTTCATTTTATACAGCCACACTAAGTATTCAAACTCTACAAAAGCTATTACAGTCCATCAAGACAGTGCTGCAGAAATTCTAAACCTAAATACCACAAAACACAATCACAACAATGAGAAATTTGATAGTTCTTGAATCAAAAACTGATGATGCTTGAGATAAGCACCTTTCCTATCCCTTCTTACACCTTTTACACTTTGGCTCAGAATTTCATTTGAGTTTCTGCAGTCTCTGGTTTGGCAAGAGATTTGATGATAAAACTGCTGACACACAAAGGAAACTAACTGCATTTACAACATCTTCATCTTCTTCTACATAGGCAGATACACATTTATGCTGCAAACCCACCACCTCAGTTCTGCCTTAGACCTGGCCTATAGCAAATGCTTGAACTAAATAAGGAGCTCAAGAAAGTTAGAAACAAATAATTCAAATGAGAAAAATCATTAAGTCCTAATTACACCAAAGTCTTGTAGAGTACATGTTGGAGCTGGAAGTTTTTCACTAATATGGCAATGAATGGTCCACATACCACATCTATGCCTTTCCCACTAATTAATTGTAATTCTAGAAACTGCCTACAAAATATGTTTCCCCTAAGTACCATTTGGTTCTCCAAATGGAGCCATAGCTCTATTGTGCTAAAATTGGGAATCTTAGGGTGTTCTAATCACTCAAAGTGCTGAGGGATAAGTACCCAACACATTACATCTGTGAATATGACTCCTATTCCTACCTTCCCCTGACCTACAAATACATATTCTGACACTCCCTCTTGTCTTTCCCAGATTTTTTAGAGGCTCCTCCTTCCTTGAAAGTTGCTGCCTTAATCTCTCCCATTTCTACCAGCTCATGGCTGAAATTTTTGGACAGACATCTCATCTGCTCCTGACAGAAGAGAAGGACACAGCTGAAACAACACCAAAAATAGCTGAAAGAACACCTAAGCCTACAGTAGTGACTGCATGGGCCATTTTGTCCTCCTAGATATATATAAATATATATATATATAAAAAACAAAGTCACGATGGATTTTCCAGACAGAAAGCAGCAATCAGAGGTGCTGTACCTGGCATCCTCTCCTCTGGTGCTCACCAAGACATCCATGACCAGAGAATTGTGGCAGAGCAGCACTGAGCCAAGGGGCTGCAAAGCACTGCCTGCAGTGCCTGCTCTGCAGGGCCCCTCCCAGTTCCACAGGGACAGGAATTGGATGCTCCAGAGTGAAAATTGATGTCCAGTTATGCCCTGCAGTGCCATAAACCACTCAGAGGGACAACAAAACCCTGGAAAAGCACTGGCAAGCATTTTGGTGACATTCCAGCATAAAAAACAAGGTTACCAACACCCAGCTTTCATCATGTTCATGTTTAATTTCACAAGCCCTTTTTAGACTGGGGAGAATCATAAGCTTATTACTCAAAATCACAAATACTGTGTGTTTTCTCTCAAAAAATATGAGTTAATGCTGAACAAATTAACAAAAAAAGATTAATTTAAAAAATCTGTTTCAATACCACAATGTTTCCTAACTCTGGAGAACACTGCCATACAATATGGATGTAACAAGATTTAATAAATTAAAGAAATGAAATATCTATTTTCTGTAGCAAAGCTGCAAAACCTTATCGTATTTTAACTTCATGAAAACCAATTAGAAAAGCACCCTTGAGCTATTGTGAACTTCTTTGACGTACAAAGAGAAGTAAAGAAACCATCAGAAGTATTTAATCACTTTAATTTACCTAGATATTGCATAAAATCATATCATTAGGTCATTTTATATGATATCTTTATCCTACTTGGAGGAGCACATGGGAGATGGGATTTTATTCAGTAACTTGGCTTTGTCCATCAGTAAAGAGAGATGGTGTGAGCCGACCAGACTGCCCCAGATCAATTATCTCATTTAAACAGTGCAGAAATGGGGATCTATTTAGTACATATTTTCTGAGTTTTTTAGAAAATATTTCAAGAATCTAACAGGTACTTATTTCCAATTGCTGTTATCCAAAATAGTGCCAGAGTTCAGATACATCCTTCAGCACTCTGGCATTTTTCTACCCCCTGCAATAACCTCACGAGTGCAATGTGATCAGAAAACACAAAACCAACTGCAACTGAAGCTTAACGTGGGGAATGTTGAGCAAAACCAGAGATGAGAGGTACTGCAGAAACACCTTCTTATTAATAAGTGGGAGAGCCCACTTGTCTGAAATTAGAGAAGAGTTAAATGCTTTAGCTTATAGTCTCATAGGTACAAAGATGCAATTTGAATCCTGATATTTTCATAACCTTTGAACTTTTCTTCCCTGTCCTTGTACCAGGCACAATGCTTTGGACATATTTCTTCCCAACAATCTAATGAGAAAGTCTTTCACTAAGGCTGAGCTGATTTCTAGCAATTGCTGTGGTGGCTCCCACCCTATAAATCACTTACAAATATGACCCATTGTATTATCCTATAAAAATTCAGCTGCAAAAATTTGTAACCAAAAGCTGCTTAACTCACTTGCATTATCTTTTAAATTTATGTACAATCCTATAACAAGATATCTGCACTTGCTCCTTAAATTCTGTGCCAGAATCAAAGCACCTTAACTCACGTTATGCTTATTACAGTACATTAATGGCCATGTTCATGCTTTTTCCTAGTGGGCAAACTACAGCTTATAAACCACCTAGTCTGGGGTTTCCTTTGAGAGTTCAGCTTGGTGTGTGACAAAGTGTTCAAAAGCCAGGCAACACCCACCAACTAGAAATGGTATTTCACTGGAAGAACAGTGAAATATTAAAAATCTTCCTTACATTTCCTCAAAACATGTACAGCAGAATCATCATCTCATTTAACGCTCGATCCTCTGATATTCAGTGATTTGTTAACAAGTAAAGCAATTTGGACTCTTATAACAAACATCATTAGGGATTTGCAGCAGAGCTCATAAGGCAGGAATCAGAGGGGCTGCATGAGAGATGGGCTGGGACGCTGCAGGCAGGGCAGCCTTTGGGTGAGCTGGGGCCAGCAGTGCCTGTTTGCCTTCCAGCCCAGCAGACACTCACCTCCTCACAGTCCAACAACTGTTTGCCCACTCTTGAGAAGAGTCACATTTTGCTGAGGTAGGAGGGACTCATTGTCACACCCTACAGCTCCCCCATCCATGCATGCTTTCATTCTTCAACACCGAGCAGGAAAATAAAGAACTGCTCACTATCTGTGGGCTTTGCTACTGGAAAAGAATATCACCTTCCTTCCTTCCTTCAGGTTTCATTGCCCAGCCCCAGCACCCTCCAGGAGCTCTCCCCCACCTTCAACTCTCCACCCTCTCCTTTGTATTTAAATAAAAAGCACCACCCCTTTCTCCCAGCTGATTCAATATCTGAATAGGGCCAATTGAAGCCCATAGTGTCTCTGCTGCGTTCTATTAGTGATTTACAAACCACAGGGAGACAACAATTTGTGCTATTAATATGGAGAACAACAGTGGAACACCCTCCTCCTTTGAAAAGCAAAGTGAAATTTTCAGCTGGAAGCTCTTATAGTTTCAATGTTCCTTATCTGCCTCTGTCCACACTGCTGATGACAGCTAAACTCCTGCATCCATCCCAGCAAATTACATGAGTTTAATCAAGTGGCTGTGTGATAGATTTGGTGACAGCAGATTTAGTTACCCTGCTGTGATAAAGCGTTGATCAATGTACTATTATTCTTTCCTTTATTGGCTTTTCTTTCTTCCCAGCAAGTATAATACTACAGTATCACAGACCAAATTTTCTGCACTTGAGAGCATACCACCAGCTTCTAAATCCAAAGACAATGTTTCCTGCTTCAGCAACAAAGGCATTTGCTGCATCTTAAAATTCATGCTTTTCTAGCAATGCTTTTCATTTCACAGAACTGAATTGTTACTGCACTGAATTTTGCATATTGGACACAATTATCTGAAGATTTCTTTTCTAACTAGTTCAAAGCAACTGTTCTTTGTCAGCAAGAGCCAAAGGAGTCCTGCTTTATGGTCTTCAAAAAAAAAAAAATTACAACAAAGCAGTAATTTAGTCTTTTGTCACATTTGTTTCCAGCCTTGTCCAGCACAGTTCTTAGCCCCAGACCAAGGTAACAACGTGAGCTGCACAGACAGAGCCGCTGTAGCTCCCATCCCAGCAAACCTGGGGTCACACAACACAGCCTGCCTCTGTTCCATATTCAGATGACTCAAACATTTTTGGCTGCCCTCTGTAAATGTGTTTGAAAAATTCTTCCTGGAGGTTGAAGATTTCTCTCTCAAAACGCCTCCTGCAAGGTTTGGTGACACTGCTGGTAGATCACTTCGTTCTGTGGCTCACCTAGAAAATGTCCCCTGAGGCTGTAAAAAGCCATCTGACCCCAAGACAGGACAGCATTCCCTGGGTTCTCCCATTTTTGTCTTTTGGAGTTAGTTTTTTTTTTTTTAGGTCTTGTATCTCAATTCACTATGGGATATTAGAATACAACTCTTTGGAGTGAAAGGGCAGATTTCAAATGAAAGAGAATCTCTGCTGGCTGTAAAACTTGCCCTACCATTCAGTGTGCTGTTATATATTAAAATGCATATTAAATTTAACTTTATGTTTAGAAAGTAATTGAAGGATCAAAAAAACCCAAAACTCCCCTTCAAGCTTCTTGCTTTTACTGCCATTTTTGTCTTACTAAGCAATGTCTTTGTCATGATGTCATTTCTTCTAGGGCAGTAATTGCAAAAAAATGCAGAGATCGTTCATCTACAGTAGAAGGTTGAAACAGGCACTTAACATTGGAACTTACCTTTATATTTTGATTATAAAAGAAAATGGCCCATGTGGCATAAATATCTTTAAGTGAAATGGGAGTTCATGAATTTATAGCAAATGTGATAAGGGTAAAAAGATCTCAAGAGGAAATGCTGCAATAATGGTCTTTTAAGAGACCTAAGAGGAAAACTGGCTAACTCTTACCAGAGCCAGGGAAATAAAGGCACAAATCAATGAGAAAAGTTGCCAGTTAATCAGAAAAGGATCCAGAGCAAAGTTCCTACCATAAAGTGATCTGCCTTCAAATGAAAGTTAGAAGATAAAATTCCTAGTGAGACAAACCTAAGAGCAACAAATCAGAGTACAAATGAAGATATCTGCATTGGTGGATGTTAAAATCTTCTGTTTAGGCTTAGCAACTGAAAAGGCACAAAACTGTTCACACAAGGGACTTGGAAAAAGAAGAGGTGGGATTGGTTTGTTTGGGGTTTTTCTGTTTTGTTTTAAAATGAATGAAATTACTTTAGTGAACACAAAATTTAAATCCCTGTTTATCAAAGTGTTAAAACACCCAATTCTTAAGGAGATGCCCTTTGGCTTCAATTACTAACTGATAAAAATGTTTCTGAACTCATGGTCTGTGTTCCTGGTTCTCAAGCCACATATTTACTTCTCTGCTGCAGACCTAATTCAGAAAAGAAATCAATTTTTAAATCCAATATTTAAAAATAGTTGCAGTCCTTTCAGTAGTATCCACTATACTACTGAAAGGACTAAAACTTCATTTTTTTAATTAGCTTGAAAATCTCTGTTATTAAAAATTCTCAGTTTTTTCCCTAATCACCTTAACAGACCAACACCTCTATATTATCATAATTATGAATTCTCATACTTGTGCATCTTGAGACCTCAGAAGTTTAAGTCAAAAACTTGTGCTCCAAACAGTCACAGATCTTTGCACACCGAATAAGACTCCAAGTATTCTTTAAAACACAACCAGACTCAAAATCAAACATTCTTTAAAACACAACTTATGTGTAGGGATAATACTTAATGAAAAGATTACATGTGAAATAGAGCTAACAACATCTTGTGCTTGAGATTAGTTTGATTTCATAGCCTGAAAAGCTTTGTCACACAAACAAGCAGAGTAAAAACAGAATACTATAGAGAAAAGAGAACACCAACAGTGCTTAGTGTAAAATCACTCAAGGGAACATGTCCGGATGGCAAATGCCATGAGAAACAGAAGGAAGGCCCAAACACATGGCATGACACACCAAAATCCCCAAAACATTTAAATATAAGCAATTCAAAAAATGCAATTTTTCTAAGATCGTCAATAAATATTATGATTTTTTTTTCTTTTTTGCAAAAAAATGAATCTCTAGAAGACAACTCATGCACTGATACCTGCATACACTTACAACAGATACCTCCTACAAAGTCCTCCACACTGCACTCACTGACCATTTCCACATCTATGGAATACTCTGCTTTGAAAGCTGTGGTGGTCACAAATCAAATCCTCATTTTCTAGTAAAGCCAGGCAGAAAGAACCACCTTTTATTGTAGAATTTAGATCCATTTTGTTCCATAATAAAATAATGTCTCTTTTCTTATTCTCTTTTCCATATTACCAACACAATAGCTTTGGAAGACATGAAAAAGAGTGGGCAAGTCAAAAAAATCGAAGTGCTGGTCAGTCATAACAAGAGAGGTGAAAATCCTTGCCAGGTTAGTCACTTAAATTTCTTTTCCATGCAGCAGAATGTAGGTGGTAGAACAGATGAGATGCTGGCCAGGACTATATAAAGCCAGACATATTGCAGAAAAGAAAGAGTACAGGCTCCTCTATGCTCAAATTCCATTTTTTTCTAGGCAGAAACATTGAAAAAATCACTTCCTTCGAGAAAATTCAAGAGTTATCCATGTTTTCAACTGATACTGCTATGGTCGGGTTTATAGCACAGTTTATCAAAAAATATCTTATGAAATAAGGTCCTTCTGATGAAAATTGAATAAATACAACTCCCACACTTCTACATACCAAAAAGGTAGCTACTGTTTGACTAGGTGATCAATTTTAAATTATTCTCTCACATCTAACTGTTAAAGGGCATGGCAATGCTTATAGTTTTGTCTTGACATGTGCTTAAAAGCTCTTGTTTCCAATTTCCTACTCTTTTTTCCCCCCATTTCTTCCAACAGCCATTCAAATTCCAAAGCAGATTTGCAGACTGGTAGAGAGAAGGGAGAGGAAAAGGGAAGTTTTCTGTTATGTGATCACCAGAGGTCCTGAAGCAATAAAGCCCAATGAGAAAATGTCTGCAAAATTAAATGCTACTGCAATATAGTGACCAAGAAAAGGATTCAGGAGTTATTGCAGAAAAATCCCTCAAAGTCCTCATCATAATGAGCCACAGCACAGTAAGGAAGCTTTTAAAGCCTTTGGATTTGTTGCAGCTGAAACAAGTAAAAGCAGAAATTCTACTTTAAAAAAAAAAAAAAAAACCAACCAAAAAAACCAAACTAGACTTTGGCCAAAATATTGTTCTGTAGATAATTAAAAGATCACGACCCATTCTCAGTGACCCATGAAGTAAAAACATTTGTCTCAAATTCCCAACCAAGCTTGTAGGAGCCTCCAGTGGCCCAGCAGTCCCAGAGCTGTCCCTGCCTTGGCTTTTCCAGGCACAGGAGGTGCAGGAAGGGGCTGGGAAAAATTCCTGAACCAGCAGGAAAAGTTCACCAACACCAGCTTGTACAATACAACTCCAAACCACATCAAGGCACTGCTGCACACGTGCTGAAATAGGAAAGGAACCGAAATAGAAAGGAGCAGAGTAAAAGGCACTCCTGGAGGGCCATGTGAGAGCTAGTCTCCTCAAGGAAGGACATTCATTGCTGCTCCAACGTCTCCCCGTCCCTGCTGTATTTGGCCAGGACTGGCACTCTGGCAATTCCCGATTCTGCAGTACCACCTAGTGACAGTGACCAGGGGAGCATCACTCCTGTCACCTCTGGTGCTGCATCCCATGCACCAAACCCTGCAACTGCCCCTGAACCACTTCCCTCCTGGCTTGATAAGAGTCTTGTGAAAGAACTGACATCATAGAACATACAGCCTAGAAAAAATAAAATCACCCATGAGCCCTGACACAAAGCATCTCCTGCCTGGCTGCAGAAGAGAGGGTTCCAGTGAATCGCCAGGTGTGAAACACATCCTTTGTGAAACACCTCTAAAATAAAATGCAGCAATTAGTTAAGGCACTGATGTTAATCTCCTTCCACTATCAGATAACTCTGCCACAGTGTCCTAGTGCTAAGGTGAATACCGTTATTAAGGGGGAGTGAATCTAATAAATTGTGTCATTGATGAAGGCAGCTGGCTCCCAGATCTTCTCCAAGCCTGCCCTCAGAGGCAATCCTGGGAGATCTAGGCAGGGAATAATTACTTCTAAGCATGTCCCATATTCTCTTGTATATTGAACATAAATTCTCTTATCAGAGTGTTAAAATAGTGACTATTACTGAGAGTTAAAGGGCTGTATTTGTTAAAAATACTTTAGATATTGTTCTTACAGAGCCAAATAAATACTTCATTTGTAGGTTGCCTTATCTCAGATTTGCTGGGGAGATGGAGTGGGACAAAGATAATTAGTTTCCACAATGTCACAAAAGGTAAACAAAACCTAAAACTATAAAATAAAATCCAATATAACAAAAAGTTTGAACATCATTTTCCAGAGAGAAAAAAAACTCCACATCAATATGTATTTAATGACTGCTTTTCTTATTTTCCAATGTCATTATTCTGAATACAGCTCACAAAACAAGTTCTCAAATTCTCAACCAGAACTTTCAACACCTATCTCTAATTAAACCCCAAAAGGTACAGCTTAGATTAAAAACACACAAAACCTTTGAATGGGTTTTGGATCTGCTATATAGTCCAGGATATAGACTAGAGCTTAATGAATTATTTTATACTATTAGAAGTTGTCATTTGCCTGATAAAGAGAAAAAAAATTATGTGCAAAATGTAGCTTAAAGATAAAATTACCTGGAAAAAATAATAGAAGGATAGCTGAAGGCAGTGGGGCAGAATTACCAGTAGTTGAATTTTTTATTTGTTTAATAAATATTCAAACCATCCGGGCAGGTAGAATGTTTTTGGAATGAACTGTAATCAGAGGCAAAGGTGGACAACGACCTGTGAGGACTTTTATCAAGTGACAGGTAAAGCCATTATCAGTGCAGTGCAACCTCTGAGTTCCCCTCTTTTGGAGGTTTTGGGGAATCTGCTGCCACTGGGACTGTGGGGAGGTGACATCATGGCACTGTGGCATGGACAACACTTGGTGCCATAGCTCTTGTCATAAAGCAATGACACCTAAGACTTTAGACTTGTTTTAAACTTTAATTTCCATGCTTTAAAAACTCACTCACCATTTTCTATTACAACATGGTACAAAACCCTGAATAAGAAATTTCAGTGAATGCTTGTCCACAATTCCGGTGTTAAATCACATTCAAAAGTAGAGCTGTCAAAAACTCTTGGCAGCACTTAACTTGGTGGTCACTGCATTCAATGGAAGGCCTGCTGTTGTTTTCAGTCGAACAAAAGAAATGAGTAAAGTCATACTGAGAGTTTTTGAAAACCCTACAAGCACAGGCACTATGGTCTGGTTGGGGTCCCTGGTTTTAATCGATAGGGGCTCCATGAATTTAAATATCAAAGCCCCAACCAAACCTACTCTGCAGCACCATCTAGTGATGCTCCGGGCTGCATAATAACACAGTGCTGCAAAGCTAATTAATTCCATCATTAATTACACAGTCTGTGCCTATGAACTCATAGCAGGCAGCTCACACCTATTCCGTGAGAAGAATTTGAACCAAAACGTTCAGCTATATGCAAAAAAAGCAGGAACCCAATTCCTGAGGGAAGGAGAGCTTCCCTCATCTGAGCTTTGCTGGGTCTGGTGAGATCCCATGTGCACCCCAGAGCCCATCAGTGGGATCAATGAAAATCCACCTCCACGAGCAGCCAAACAAGCCTGACAGCCCCTTCTGCTGACATCTCAGCTGTAAGGAATATCAGCATCTTGGGGGACACAAGGAATGGGAATTCATAACTGCAAGGGTCTAAAAAACCCAAAAGTATAGACCATTGGCACTGCTGTGGCAAAGATGTGATGAACACTAAAAAGTATGTTTCCTGAATTTTTAGAAATCTGGACTGTTTTAGAACACAGGCTGTATAAGGTGGCTGAAAAGGGGGATTTTCACTTTTATGTTTGTTGTTTTATATTGCACAGGTTTTGTCATTGGACACAAAACAAACACACCTGAGTATATTTTTTTTTCTATTCCTAGTAGCATTTGTTTAGTTGTGGTTTTATTCTCCCAATGAGGCATCCATTCATTCTTCCTTAGCAGCTGTCATCCAATTTATTCATCAGAATAACAGATCTGCATTTCAACACTCATTTGTAGACAAGTTAAAATAATATCTTAATAAAGCCAAACTGCAGAACAACTTGGAAGGAATAAAAATCACTCCCTGGAGCAGAAAAAAAAAATTTCCTGGCTTCCTGCTGGCTCGAAGCCAAATTTCCACCTTCCACTGAGCTCTTCAGCAAACCAAACTCCCAGATGAACATTCTCTCTGGAAGCCGAAAACTAGACTGAGTGCAGTTGCTTTGTAACACATTTCAGAGGACAATTTTTCCCAGATATCAGAAGTTGCCACATGGGACAACTTGAGCTTTTCTGGCCCTTTTTCCCCCCACACTTCCAGAGCATTCTAGTCCCAGCTGCTGCTCCAGGCTGGCAGCCAGACCTGAGCCAACACAAGCACAAAGGAGCCCAAACCCCTCTCCTCTGCCTGTTCTCTCCCCCACTGCCAGAGCAGTGCCACTCCAGAGCTCAGCTTCGGGCAGGATGGGATTCAAAAGGGGTAGAAAACATCTCATTTAAATTATTTGTCTTCATCAGGCTCCCTGGAGTGACTGGTGTAGAGGACTCTTTAAGCCTCGAGAGCATTGAAGAGAAAAAGACTGAAGAAGGTAGAGAAAAGATTGAAGAAGAGCCACAAAAGTTTGTTTTCTCTAGGGAAAAATTTGTTGAATAATGAATTTAATGGGGAGATGACAACACCCAACTGTTCAGTTGAGGTCTGAACAGCATCTTTAATGAATAAAATATTAGCACTAGAAAGCACGTTTATAGTCTCCTATAAGAGGGCTTATAAGCAAACCATAAACAAACTATGGCAACAAAAAGGCAACGTACTTGTAAATATTCATGACATTTTCCATTCCACTTATTTTCTTGCTAAGATTACTCAAGGCCCAAATCCCTTTTTGAAGACAGTTGCATTAAAATAAAAAGGAGTAAAGGTACAAAGGTCATTCTCACCATGCACAGTCCTTCTTAATTATGAATTTATTATGTGATGGTTCTTTTTATGAAAAAGGTAATGCCAGAATTAATTAGAATCCATGCGCTTTAATCCACTACAAAAAATTAATTCATTGTACAAGTTCCTTTGGGATTGCCACCATCTCTAGATTTTTAATTTTTTTTTAATAATGAGGCAGATATTTCCATATCATTGCAAATGATTACAGGAAATGCAAGCAACGATAAAGAATCAGTTTATCAGAGAAACAGCAGATAACCTATGGATCACTGTAGGTGCAAGCTTCTGGTATAACTTGGTGCAAGAACTGGGTAAATTTTTTTACCTGCTTCAGAACAAATGGTCAAAACCAGCTTATGGGCATGGCTGGTTCAGTCTAACCCTGACCAGGACAGAATAACTGCAGCAGCTACCAACACCCTATACACTCCCTAGATTGTATTATATCCTCAGTAATTTGAACAGATTTACATGAATGGCTACTTTATCTTGTATAATGTGCATATCAAGTATTTTTTCTTGATGGTGCTTTTACATTTCATTGTATTAAGCATACTGATAATCTCATGCTATAAATGACTCAATTTATCTTGTCTTGCCATCAGCTATTTGCAAGAATGCTAGTGATAGTAAGGCTACTGCTGCTGTTCCATTTCATATTTAGGGTTTAATTTCAAACTGAGGAATATGACATTATCCTGGATCAACCCACCTGGGAGGATGAAGAGTGTTTATGGAAAAATACCATTCCACAGGTTTGAACCAATGGTGCTATGAAAGTCCTTGTTTCATGAGAATGACATGCCAGAATTTTAATCCCCTGTGCATTCTCTGAGAGATGGCCAAGTGCATTACTTTGGCCTTTCTGCTGTGCTTTGAGTCATTGGAGAGTGTTTTCAGCCCTAACACACTGAGCAGAGCTCCAGTGAGCAGAGCTGATGTGCAGAACCCCTCCAAAGGGGATTGATAGGAATTCCCTGGCAGTTGCAAACTTCCTCTGGGATACTCAGCAAGAGAGGAAGAAGAACAGCTCCAAGCACAGGAAACCAAATAATCTGCAGATAAGCATCAAAGAATTTTATCCACACTGAAGTCATACTTCAAGGAGTATATACAGGGAGCTCCCCTGATCACAGCAAAGGCACAGTTTTGAGCAATTTTCAGAGGCTAGAGGCTGCAATTAAAAGAGCTTTGTCATAACAACACAACAACCACCATAATCCCAGCCATTCTCCATTCTCCAGACAGCAACTTCTGGGTGCTTTAGCTCAGGGGGAAGCACAAGAAAAGAGATTTGTTTCACAGAGGGTTGCTTGGGGGGGTTTTATGGGGTGTAGTTCTTAGGTTTTGGCTGTTTGTGGTTTTTAATTTTTTTTTTTTTTTTTTGGCCTTGAAACCTATTTTTAAAAAGCACAAACCACTCTGGTATCTGGTGATTAGCAAGAAACAACTTCCGGTCTTGGTGATGTTAGCTGAGCTACTTTGGGGACACAGCTGATGTCTCAAAAACTGACAGTAAGAGAGACACCCCAGAATGGACTGGGGTCATGCCAACAATTTCTGGGAGCAAACTAAATTTAGAGTAGTTTGTTCTTAGAAATCAACCATCACAATACTACAAGAATTAATTTAACTTTTTTAAAAGTTACCAGAACTCAAAGCAGGATATTTTTGTCTATGTTTGCATGCTGGACTACATCACCTCAGAATTGCATATTACTACAGCCAATTTGATTTATGCATTCTCTGTTATAAACAGAAAAATAATCTGACTTTCTGGGCTGCATATTCCAAATTTCCTATATTTTCAATAATGCAAAAGGAAGAAAGGAGGGGGGGAAGCAAGACTAAAGGTTAAACACATCTACTTGCTGAAGGGAGAAGAAAGCATTTTCATTAAACATTTAATTTTTGTATACAGAACCTTTGAGGCAATTATGTTGAAAGATCATGCCCTTCCCACATGTTATACACCCAAACAAGGCTTTCCCTTTCACAAGAAAACTGTTTTCCAAGAAAACTGCTTAACAGGCAGCTCAGCTGCTCCCTTCGGCAGGGACAATGCCCACAGCCATTAAAGGCAGGGAAATATCAGATACTGAAATCCTATCAAAACAATGCAGCTTGGGAGAATTCAATTGCTTGGTGTATCTCAAGCCTGCAGTAAGCAAAACAGAAGCATATAGGGCACATCAGGGACTGCTTTTTAGGTGTTAATACACTGCTTGATAATGCATGTTTCTGAATTATTCCATTGGAAACACACAGAGATGAAAAGTCTTGACAGTCACCAAGATGTCTCAAAGCCACATTTTCTTTCTTAAATAAGATGAACAAGCAAAGGCAAGGCTCTAATAAATTCAAGATAATAATGGAGATTAAGTGACAATATATCATTAAAACCAACACATTTCTAACAGAGTCTTGGTATTTTATGAAGACACAGGTGGGGAGTTGTTTCCTTTGGTTTAAAATACCTTGTTCTTTTATGGGTGCTTGTCCCTGCTTTACATTCCCTGGTCTGTACATGAGTGAATGTTATTCCAGATCAAGCAATGGCAGCTACAGATTCCCTGGCTCCTAAATAAACTCCACTCCAAATCAAAAATACGCCAGCATTCACTCCTTCCCACAAACAACAACTAAGAATGTCTTTACAAAAGGAAATATGTGAGTTCAATCCATTTAAATATTCCTCGTAAGCCACTAACCCCAAGTTTATTCAGCTACCTCAAGAGATTACTCAGCCCACAAAAAAGGAAGCCCCAAGAGTGTTCAAACTTACACTATTTTATTGAAGATACTGTTGTTCCTTTGTGCTGGAATAAAGGAGCAATCCAAGAGTTTAGATGTGCACGAAGTTTTAATAAAGATAGTGAAGATTTTCCTTTTCTGTCAGGCCTGTGAGTCTGTAGATCTCAAACTCTCAGCCATGTCAGTAGCTCTAATGCACTAATGAAGTTCACCACACAACAGTTTCTGAAAAAGAACCAAACTCCTACATCTCATTGCTGCAGACATGGTATGAACCATTCCAGGACTCGCTCTCCATCCAAGTCAGTGGAAGGGTCTGAACTCACACTGTTATATACATATATCTCACCACCAGCTGGTGTCACCATGCACCTTAAATTTATGCCAGGTTATTTCATACTGATCTTGATCTCCAGTAACAGAGTTGGAAAAAGTTTAATGTTTAGAAATAAACATTGCCACAGCATTCTATACACAATCACCTGACTGGCCTTATTTTCGTGTTTTTAAGGATCTGAATAAAGCTCCCAAAATAAAATAATTAAGACTTTTTTGTTGCATTTTTACATTATTTTCACCTCATTTTGTACATTGTTTGCACCAACAGCAACCTCCACAAAAATTTAGTCTTGTGTGAAGAAAAATTCACTTGCCATGGAGTTGTACCTATTCCTTCTGCTTGGAATCATACTTTTCTACTTCTGTGTGCACTTATTACTGACTTGTCTTTTGTGAAAGAGAGGTAAATGAAACCATTAGGAAGGAAGATAGTTGGTTTGTTTTCTTAAACACTCAAATCCACAGGGTAAGATGAATTTCCTCCTAGGATATTTAAAGAGCTAGCTGGTGAAATCCTTAGAGCCATCAACAGTTTACTTGTGAGAACTCAGGAGAGATGGCTACAGCGCTAAAGGTTAAACCTAAAGAATGGACAGCATACCATGCCTGTGGAAGAGGAAGAACTGGATAGACAGAGCCAACAGTGACTGGGTTTCACTGCATTAAAGACAGCAATGAAGGCCAAGAACAGCAAGCAGGATTTATCACAGATGCATCAAGTTAATCTAACATCTTCCTGCAGACAGGTAACACACTTTATAAAAATAAAATAGCAATAATTCTTTATCTACATCNTGTTTGCACCAACAGCAACTTCCACAAAAATTTAGTCTTTACCTACATCTCAACAAATAAAAGCACAAAAAATATTAGAATGATGGCATCAGAACAGCTTCCAGGAAATGCAGTGTACAACAGCCTGTGTACACAACCAGCCTGTAGTGAAAATACTGCAATTTCCTGCCAAAGAGAAAGGCTGCACTGAAGGGGAGTCAGCAGCAATGAATCCTTTGTGTCAGTTCTATCAAGTGTCTGAATGGCCTGGCTGATGAACTAAGGATTTTGATTATTCAGTTTTCAAACTACCAAAGCTGGAAGGGTCAGGAGATACAGTGGGAGCCTGGATAGAACTCACAGGAATTTTAAACTGGAGATGTGCTTTGGAAAACAACGTATGACCAAAAGGCCTAAGACTTCAGCACAAACAATCTGCTACTGCAATAAAATGGACAATTTAGCATAAAGAAGTGAAAACTGAGCAATAAAAATCTGCTGTAGACAACAGTTTACCTTTGTGTCCATGTGGAATGAGGACAATAGCAGCATTCCTAAATTGTGGCAAAAATCCTAAAAGTAATGAAGAGTATGAAAAGACAATATGGAAGGTGTACAGGGAGTACAGGAATAGCACAGGGGGTGCTATTTGATCCTGCTTCAGAGACAAGAGTGCTGTGTCAGAGGGGCTAAAGGTACTTCTCCAGCCCTGCAATACCTGGACCTCATTTTTTTTCCTGCCATCTATCCAACATCCTTCTCCATTTCTTTACATCATCTTCCCCCTCCAACACCATCCTCATTACAAGTTCCACCACATTTGTGAATTAGCATCTTTTTCATATTAGCATATCATTTTCTAGAAGATCACCAATCCTTTTCAAGTTAATCTACTCACTTCATTTATCTCTCATTATAGCATGACACCCACTGACTTTCTAGTCTTTTGAAAACTCAAGCACAGCACAGCCACAAAGTCCAGCCTGCTGTGATCAGTCTTCCATAAGAATCACTGATATTAACGGTTTGGTGGCAGAAACCCAAACTTATCCTGTTGGAGTTTTGTTTGGGTTTTTATTTGGCTTTGCTCCCCTCACTACTTCTGATAGTAGCAGCTACAGATAACAGAAGATGCTCTCAGTGTCTGGAGGCTGAGTATGCCCTGGCTTCTCAGCATCCAACCCCAAATCCTCATTTTGCCACAAGGAGAGACTAAAACTGCAGCTGGGCACATGGGGAAGCTTAGTAGGGCATTAGCAGTAAAGAATATGGATACACCCCAAAGAGTAACAGGTAGAAAAGTGTAACTTTCAATTACAGCTCACTGGAAAATCCACAAGTGCCAATTTCATGTTTTCCAAGTATTTTACTCCATTTCTTGTACTCTGTTAGTTACTATTTAGAACAAAACAGTCATTTCTATGTAAACACACTTACATAATTGTAGTAAAAACCTAATGATCACCAAAAAGTTGGTTGCAGGAAAAACATACAACAGCCATAAGCACAGACACAATGTTATTAACCTTTTGTCATGTAAAGAGATCATTAGCATCATCACTTTATAATGAAGAAGTAAAAAGTATCCTAAAAATTAGAAGGCAAATAAAATGAAAGTTTGTGGTCTTGGATATCAGAACTCCCATCAGCTGTAAGTGGACTTGTAACTGCATCTCACTATTCACTAAGTCCTTGAGAACGGTTACTAATTAAACTGTCACAATGCAAAACTGCTGAAGCAGTTCAGCAGTTACAAAGTATTTTTCGTTGTTTTAGGAAAATTCTTCAGCATTTCTAGCATCTCAGGAAGCTGAGATCTGTTGCACTGAAAATCAGTCACCTAAAATACCAAGATGCTTCAAGACAGTTTTTCTGAAGCCCTAAAGAGCAGAGGAAATATTACAGCAGATGAGTAACAGAGACAACAGTTTAGCACTAAAAAAAATACCTGGGTAGACAAAGCAAAGAGCGGGGAAAAGAAAAAGGTTCCCCAAAAGGCATTCCTGACTGCTTAGCAAGAGCAAGTTCTACCCAGATTGGGTGATCCCAGCTTGGTCTGTGAGTTCCAAAGGCTTGAACAATAGGGGTTCCCTATTTTCACTGAGACTGGCAAGAGTGGAATTAATGGCATTACCATTATAGGGGAGCTTAATGTCCATACTCTCATGAGAACACAAAAGGCTAGCCAGATTCCCCAATGCTTTGTGTTCTATTGTTTATTTATTACCAATTTAAACACTCCCATGTTCAGTTCCCCAGGTTTAAACAGCTATGGAAAGACTGCAACAAGAGAATAAAGACTATGACATGTCTTTCAGCAATCCCTATTACTGCCCCCACAGCTATCTACTGTGAAGATCAAACCAATTCACCACTTTTTAGAAGTCAAGGTTCGTGAGGTATTGATCACTTTCACTGCCTACTGTACATTTAAATAATGTATCCTATGCTCAGGCCTCAGTAGAGGGCAGATCCCTTTGATACTTTATCATCTCTACAGCTATAGATTTTGCCATTATTGTATTTGCCTTGCGTTGCACTGGACTAAGATTGTATTTTTGATTTATAGAACCAGACAGGCAATTTATTCTACTGTTTGCTTCTTATAGTTGTTTAGGTGGGAGTAATATATAGAAGATGATACTGGCCTAAGTCACTAATATCTTCTCTTGAGTAGTATATATATTTTTTCAGAGAACAAAGACATTTGGCAATTTGTACAAAAAAGCACAGTGCACACTGCAGAAACCAGCAGCATCACCATGATCTGCTAAGGGTGATTAGTTATAGTTTTACACACCCATAGAAGTCTTGACTGAAACTCAGAAAAACTGACATTCTTTAGGGCAACTGTCCTGCCTCTCAGAGTTTTATTCATTTATTTACCTGTTAAGGTAAAGAGTGAGACAAAGCCAAACTAAAGACATTCTGCTAAGTTTAAAATCAGGGCAGGTATTTAGTTTGATGCTGTCATCGTGTGACACATTTTCCCATTTTCTTGCTTCCCATCTCATGAAGATTGATTTTGTTTCTACCTCCATATTAGCAGAAAAAGAGCCCAGGCAGGTATTAAATTTAACTGGAAAAACAATGGATAAACTGGCCCTGCAGTAATAGCAAGATCACACAAAATGCACAGAAGTTGCAGTTCTGCTCAGACTGTGGCAGAGAAGTGTGCTTGTAAATGAGGTGCATGAGAATGCCTGCTTCCAGCTCATTCTCTAATTATGGAGATTATCTTCAGGTGCCAGATAACAGAGCAAGGTGCTTGTGATTCCCCTCGCTAAACTGCCTGAGCAGCTCCAAAGGACCACAGAGATCACAGCCCACAACAAACTACTGGATTTGTTGCAAGAAGACCTTATCAAGATTTCATCTGCAGAAAACAGCTACTTTTGATATTCTATAAACATTTTTACTTCTATCCAGGACAGCGGTGCTGTCAGACAGCTATCAGCTTTCCTCCTCTTAAAGAGCTCCCACAGAGCATCCCATTCCCAACTGCAGGCATCCTGCACACAATGCCTCTGGATAATATTTGAGTTACCATAGCTAACAGCTGCAATATTAGATCTCCTGTCAAATGATTCCCTAAATATAGCAGCTAGGAGTCCCTAAATATAGACCATAAAGCATAGTCCACACTTCATTTTTTTTAAAAAAAAAATTTTTTAAAAGGTATAAAATCACAGGAGCATTAAGTGACTGGAGTAAAAAAAAGCCAATGAAATAACTAAAACAATTAAAAAGGGCACCACTGAGTTTATTCTAATAAAGTCACTTTGTTTCCCTGTCCCACAGACATTCTCACACTCACTGAGGCAAATGAAATGTGTTTGAAAAAGCATTTGAGCAAGCAAAAGACCAGTGCAGCTGAAAAGGCAGTATATCATTGTACAGGCAACAAAGCAAACCCATGCTAAGAAATTCTTTTGCAGAACTCCAAACACCTATACAAAGAACAATTTGCTTCATGTACTTGAAATTGATTCCTGCAAGTCACACAGAAAAACTTTTGAAGGAGAAAAATAAGACCTGAACAATCTCTTAAAAAAAAAACAAACAAGTCCGAACCACAGAAAAGAAACCTCTTAAAAATACATACATGTATTTCCAAATGATGTTTTGCAAGTGTCCAATGGCAAAAATTCGCATGAAGTGCTCACATATTGACAGGTTCTCAGCATTTGGCTCATTTTCAAGGAATCACAAGTGCACATCTCAAAGGCCTGGGGCTTCACAACTCTGTACCTTTTGTTGGTAACATTTCCTTCAGTAAAAGTAATTCCTCTGGACACTTGCTCAAATGAGAAAAGCACACTTGGGAAAAGCCTCTGCAGAGCTCTCATGTTCACAGCTGAAAAGCTCTGTTAACTCCTGCTTTAGTCAGCAAAGAACTAAAAATGGCACTATAAAAGGAAAAAACATCTCTATAGAGTTAAGAGCCAAGCTAGGGAAAGAATTCCAGTCAACTCTGCAGTGAGGACACGCTTGTTTATTCACCTATTCCATCAAAACCAAGCACACTCTTTTCTGCCATGTGAAGCTGAGGGTTACTGCTTCAAAAATAATCCCTCTAAGAGATGTCAGCAGACAAATCTCCAGGCTGCAGCCCCTTGAGGATAAACATTTTCCACTGGTACAGCTGATTTTGTGGGCACAGGAAAGAACACATTTTACGCCACTGAACTTCTCTGGAAGAATCAATCTCCACAATATTCATTTCTGTGCAGTTAAGGGCATAGTCATGGAAGATCAGCATCTAATGGATTTTTTTTTGTTATTATTATTTATAAGATATCTTTTAGAATCAAAATATAAAACACTTTGGGATGTTTTCACAGTAACACAGAAATGAAAGATGAGTCTCATCTTCCATCATTCACTTCTATTCATATCACCCAGACTTCCCCTTTCCCCCACCCCACACCAGCAGCACTCACTCAGCATCCTCAGAAGAACCAGAAAGAAAAAAAACAAAAAGGACCTAACTACACATTGCTGCTAGTTGGTGACTGGGTACTTGAGTCCAGCTGCTCCCCCAGACAGGAGGGAAAGTGCAGCCCCAAATGATAATAGAAGGAGAGAGGAACAATCAGGTACACCTGAAACCCGAGGCAGCAAGGCCAAAGGTAACCATTAGCAGATGCATTCAACACAACCTAAACTTACAGGCAGGGACAGGAACTCGTTAGCATGGCCAAGAGCACTAGTATTCAGCTTATAGAAAAGATATCTATTGAATTTGGCATTTGGAGATACAAATCCAAGCTAAGTATAGTCATAAGAAACACCACTGCTCACTTGCACTAACCTAATCATGTGCTACCACACTGGGTACACTCCTGCTCCTGTGGTGCCTTATCAACTCCAGGAAAACAGGGGCAGATGAAGTTTTGAAGAGGTTGCATCCCAAAGCATCTCTCCCCAAGACAGCCCTGTCCTGCCCCATGACAAATGCTTCTCTCTCTCCAAGGTCCTTTCAGCAAAAAGGAAACTGGGAACACTTTTTGCTTGTCTCTGCTGTGCTTGCTGCTTTCCCACAGCACTGCTTACCAGCACACAAGACAGAAAAACATCTTTTACAACAGAAATATTTCTGCCCATATAAAGCTGACTTTGAGTTGCTGTTTCAAGAGGACAGTAGAGTTTTTAGAACAGAAATCATCACTTACTTTCTCACATGGGTACCAAGCAGCAGACCAACAGTGAAAGCTACACTCCTCTGATGGTTCACGCTCTATTTGGGGGGATTCAGGAGGGGTGTGCCATGAAGTGACGCCAGAAGGAACCCAGAGAGTGGCCTGCCAGGAGCAGGCACATCATTGGCCCAGCAGGCTCAGCCTCAGCTCCTCTTCAGGACAGAGGAGCACATCCCACCCCAAACACAGCACTCATCTCAGTGCAGTGCTCTACTTCAGCAAGCCACAAAACAACTCTGAAATGACTTACAGTTTCTCCTGAACAAGCCCCTGCTCAGCCAGCACAGCCCCTTCCCTTTAAACCCCCTGGTCCCACAGGTGCTGCCAGCCCCATTCTGGTGATGGGGAATTGGCTGGAGCTGCTGCACGCCTGCCCTGTGACCAGAGCCTTCCCCAGCTGGGGCACAGAGGGTGTGGCACATCCTCACAGCTTCACCTGGGCTTTCAAAGGCTCTGACCACAGCCAAGCCCCTCTTCACAATAGATTTAAGCACAGGCAGAGCACAAACTTGGTCTCACATCAACATTTGTTGCTCCCAAATTCCCACTGGTGGTATGGATATTTCCTCCTGTGGGAACTGGCAGGTGCCATGAGCCTCCTGCTCATATTTAAATACTGCATTTAATGTACATAAATAACATGTTTTTACTTAAGAATTTCAAATAACTCTGCCGATAATATGGAAATGTATCTCTCAATGCCTTGTATATATTTGTTACTGTTGCCTTCACTCCCAAGTCTCATCTCTCAGACCCTGAGCTGCTAAGACCCACACACAGAAAACAAACCCAACCCAGGACTGTAGTCCAGAAGTACATCTCCTTCATTCACAGCTTCAGGAATGCTCAAGAGAAGCTTCTCTGGATTTGAGGATCAGCCTAGCCTAGTTTCCTTTGAGAAGCTCTGTTTACAGCATTCAAGTTCCCATAATTTATTAGAAAAGAAAAATTAAGTTTTTGTACTGGGAAACAATATTTTTTTAACTTTTTAGTGAAAAGCTTCTAGAAGATAGTCATAATTTTGTAAACTCTAAATAAATATTCTCAATAATTCAGTGCCTGTATTGATGACAATGTTAACTATCGCTATATTAAAAATATGGCCTTGTTGTTGAGACCTTTAATTCAACTCTAAAAATAATATTTTAATGTCCAGTAGAATAAAGATCTAAAAAAATGTGTTCTGTATCAAATGGTAAATACTACAGAAAAACTAGAATGGAGACCCCAGAACTATGACTCATAAAACCAAACCAAATTCTTTTTGAGCTATACTGACACAATCTCTAGCTCATCTGATATGGAATCAAGCTATCACAGAATTACTCACAAAGCAGCTCTTGTTCATGATGGGGCTTTTATGTTTGAATTTCTTTTCAAGACTTACTCAGTTGTGCTGTATTGGATGTCAGAAAGAAAGTATTTTTCATAAGAAAAACCTTTGCTTCCTGCTGCATGATTTTGATTTTATTTATGATCCAAGAAACCCCAACAAAACATTCATATATAAAAATTAAATAACACAAGAGTTTACAAGCCTCAGGAGTGCAAGCTTAAAATATCTAACTCTGATTTCAAGAATCAATTCTTCCTGTAGAATACAAGGGATCTTTGTTACATTAACAAATCTGCAAAATTGATTTTTTTCACTCCTAGCCATAATTTATTATCTTCAAAAACACGAAGCCACACAGAACAGTTAAAAAAAAAAAAAGTCCTTTTTAAAATGGCCATATGTTTCAAAAAGGTATTTTAAAACATATCTTCTTCCTATTGTAGCCAAGCACAAGATGGGAGGAGAACCATCCTACAAAATCAATTGCAAAGGCAGTTAAATTGTGCTGTGGATGTAGGGCTAAAATTGCACACAAAGCCCAGAATATGAGGCTCACATGGACAGCAAAGTAAGGCCAGGTGAGAACATTTACTGTCCTGCTTTCTGTGACACAGAAAAGTGTTCCTGTGCCCAAGGCAGGGCAGTGCTGCTGCTCCCAGAGCCACCCCTGGGATTTCTCTGGGCATTCCCAGCACTGGGCACAGTTCTGGCACCCCCAGAACGGGACAGGCACAGCCCAAGGCTGGCACTGCAAGGACCAGGCTGTGCCCAGGCTGGCACTGAGCCTGAGCACATTCCTGCAGCAGCTCCAGCTGTCTGAAGACTCAGTGAACCTTTCCAGTGTGGTCATGGTGCTGCACAATAAACCCCTGGGGTTTCCAAATGTCCTTCACTGAGGAAGGAGAGCTGACCTCAGGTGATGCAGTAACTGTCCCTAAACTTTGCACTTCCTCCTGGAGGCTGGCAAATGATCTTTCCTCCACAAGCTGGTTTGCCCACACAGCAGCTATTTTTAATTTGCTCAGACAACCATCAGGATTTAATGACCTCTCTGTTCTCAGCCCTGTAACACACCTCACATGGATTTCTAGCATTCTGCAGATAAAATTGATGAAAGATGGCTGAAAAGCTACAAGTGCAGAAAAATTCTATAGGGTTCATAATGTCACCTAGAGCTGAGAGTTTGTGCAAAGCCATGTCACCCCAAATACCACTCCTCCATCCAGACAGCTGTGCTCCTGACCCTACAAACCAATGAGAGAAGGGGGATAATACACCAACACTACTCTGACATGTAATTGTGCCCCCTCAAAGTATTTTCAGCATGTTTCCTCTTGACTATCACTGGCAGAAAAGCTATACAAAAACACAGCTCAAGTAGATATTGGTGTACCCAGCAGTATCCATACAGCTTCCAGAATAAATCCCCCTTTTTCTCCCCCATGTATTTTGATATTACTCAGTAGGATGCAGTATTAATTAGGACAATGTACAATGGTATTAGTAGCTCATTTATCAGTTGCAGTATTTAATTTGAATAGAGTTACCATCCCCAGTTCTGAATAGAAATGAAATTTCTAATTCAATATGTTTGGCCACTAGGAAAAGGAAAGCCCAAAAAAAAGTCTCCTGAGCTTTTCTGAGTATTTTGCTGAGTAGAAATACAGTGCTTGCTGCTCAAACCATTCATGCATTCCTGAGGTATGTAATGAAGAAATGCAGGAACATTTTAAAGGTTACAGATATATTTTGATAATCCCAACTTTGACAAAAATGCAATCAATACAGTTGATGCATTAAGAATCACAGCAGCTAAAAATATGTTTCTGTCCTGATGTGTTGGTTTTGACATTAGGAAACCATAACTATAAAATTTGTATTTGTGTGCAGCCAGAATGAACTGATTTAGAGCTTTCTTTTCTCCCAGACAACCTATTTTATATTTTAATTTGCTGGAGGTAATTGATTATCATGGAGTAAATGCATTGTACTGAAAACTCTATTAAATCACTGACTTAATGAGAACAGCTTTTTTTTTCTCTCTCTCTCCTTTTGGATAAAATGTAACCTTTGTAAGCATTTTAAAACTAATGTATCAGGCTCTAAATATTTTATGGTCTGTATTAAGCACTGTTTGGGGTTCATGTCCCCTTAGACTCCAGCCCAGTACATTACACCACACAAAGCAATTTGCCCAGAGTAATGAGTCTGTAGTAGTTTCATGAAGACCATTATCAAATTGCTGCTGCAGCAAGCATTTGATCTGATATAAAGGTAGTGAGGAAGAGGCTGGGCATCCTGCTCCTACTGGAACCAGCAAAGACAGGAATATCCTGGAACTAATAGGTGCTGCTGGTACAGCCCAGAGAAACCAATCCAAATCTACAGACCAGATTGGGTAAACCCATCTTTTTAAATATTCAATATAGCTTTAAAGTATAATCTAGTAGATAACTAGACCAAAAAAAAAATCAAGATAAATTGATGAAGTGTAAGGGAAATAGAAAAATCTATGTGTTTCTAGCCACCAATACTCTCAAACTGAAGACCAGAATTAAATGAATAAATGAATAAAACCTGGAAAATCAAACAGATAATATCTGTTTTGTTAACCTCGTGGTTTTTTGTATCTGTAGTGTTTGCTTATACTGGTCACATTTATCAGAGTAATTTTTGTTTTATGAGGAATATAATTTTTTCCCCTGGGAGTAGCTGTCCAGGTTTTTTAGCTGTTTGATTTTAGGTACATATAAGATACACTCAGTTGAAAAAGATCAGGTTTTTCTGAGCAGTGAGACTTTTTAGAATTCAGGAATATTCTTTTCCTAGCAGATGGCCTCTTCTCTTATTTAAAGAAATATGTACTTAGGTAATGAAAAAAACCAGAGCCAACAACCATTTATGGTGATTCTTCACCAATTTTTAAAGTTCATATCTGAAGTATGTTCTGTACCAATATTTTGTATAGCATACATACACATATTCTCTGTACACAATAAATTAAACCCACCCCTGAGTAAAACATTACTGACACTGGGGTTACCTGTTAATTCATGCACAAGTTCTCTTGTGAAACTCCATAGAGATGAGACTGAAACCCTAAAAACCCTTCATCCCTGCTGGCCCTGCCACAGGGCTCATGGGCTGATTTTGTGACCAGGTTCTGATGGAAGGGGCAAGAGCCTTTCATAGGAGAAGTGAAATTCTTGAGACAGTGTTATATAATGAATTCCAGTGCAGTGCCAGCTGTAGCATGAATTAGATAAAGAGAAGCTGGACCTGATCTTTGGTCTCAGAGCCCCTTTCTTTCTCTTCCTCCTGTGATGGAAAATTCTTCAAAGCAGTTCCTCCAACATGTGCCTTTCTTTGTGTCCTGCTGCATCCTGTTTTACTCACCAGAAATAGCAGTTCTGAGTTTACTGACTAGCTGTACTCTAACATGCTTCTGGAAAACATGGTCATTTTTTGAAGAAAGCAACTACAAGGCAAATAATGATGACAGCAAATTTCTAGGCAGTTTTGAGAATCCATGCTCCCTGGTTCTAACTTCCCACATCAGCTGAAAAACTTCACTTTATTTAACTTTCAGATTCAAAATCTGAATTATCTTGAACCAGATGGTAAATGTCCACGATTATTTTTTAGCAGATGTCACATGCTAATTTCCTGAACACTATCCTGATAATTTAACCACTCTTGTCCAAAAAGAGAATTATTTAGAAAAGGAGTCTTCTTTGGAAAAGAACAGATAGCTGTGTAGGCCTAATGCAATCTGTAAAGGTGGAAGGTTTCTGCACCTCATCAACTCCTCCACCCTAAACTGTCCCAGATACCTCTGGGGGTTTATATGTGTATTTTATTGCAAAAAGCATCTGTGATGCAGGTGTTCTACCATCAGTGCTCTGGATGCCAGCAGTGGCTGATTCACCACAACTGATTTATAAACAAATCCACAAGGGTGGCTGCAGGCAGGGCTGAAAAAACTTTCTCCAAGCACAGCCTGACTAATTCAGAAAGAGATTTGTCAATGTACAGGTCAATCTGAGCTGTTCTAATAAATCTACTCTGAAAAAACTGAACAGGCCAAACTACAGAAAACTACAAAAATTTTATCTAATTATTATATTTTAAATCCTATGATTTTTTAAATCCCACCCTGTTGAGCATATCTGATAATAGTAGTTAAATAGGATTAAAAGCAGGGCAGCATTCAGTTCACCCTGATAAATGCAGAGCATTAGGGTTTTCTGGGACTCAGAAGTCATTAAGCCTGGAAATTCATCATGTTCACAAGCCCTGAAAAATCTAGTCTACAGAGAGTTTTGCTAAAATTCAGAAACAGATTCTATTTGAGTTAAAAGCCTTTTGGTCGCTAAAATTAAAAAACAAGCACAGTAAATCTCAACACCAGTGCTGGATTTGTACTCTGCAGTTACCAGTGTTTGCTCTGTATTAACATCTGCCTTGGTGGTTGTGTTCCTAGATACATCTAGATCCCAGACAGTGTTTCAGACATGGAAACAAAGAGTGTATTATTGCTGCTGAATTTATGCAGTGTAATTACTTGTTATCCCATTCACAAATCTTGCTTTGCTGTCATATTTGTCAGGCCTGCCCAAGTGCTGGAACACCAAACACTACAAGGAAAAATGGCAAAATGTGCTAGTCCAAAACTACTGCTTGCTGTGACTGAAAACACATTCACTACTCATTTATCTGGTTTATGTACTAACTCTGCTCTATCCTGACTGGCTGCTTATTTGCATGATTTCCCCCTGTGATGCAGTTATCAAGTGGACAGAAGTAATTAATACAGTAAGAACACGTGGCAATGAAGCCCCTCGGAAAGGCAAGAGGGAGAAATTCACGTGGACATTAAATGTCTGAGAGGAGGAAAAACAGACAGATGCATTAATTTTTATACACATTTGGAATATATTGCTGCTGGTCCTACCAGTTGTGAGTGTTCTTTGATATAAGCATGTCTCTAAAGAGAGAGCTGGGAATCCTGTGCTGGTAGATGGATTATGTAAGAGTACTGTCAGAGTAACTCAGGGAAAAGCTCTTATTTTGGAAAAAAAAGCAGGAAAGAAAAAGGGATAAGTTTATGGTTTGGTTCAGGAATTCTCCTCTGGAGACAAAACATAGTGCTTAGAATAATGGGAATCCCTGCTTGGAGGTATCTCTTAGTGAGAAAGAGCTGTGGTTTCAAATTGCAATGCTAGACACACTACCCAGAGAAGGTTATAACACAGAGATGAAAGACTGAGATGCATTTCTGCAACACAAGAAAAATTCTGCCATGGCTCTAAACCAGTACCGTTATAAATCTAGGAACATTTGTGCCCTAAAGACAGATACTACTACAGCACCACATACAAACACAACTGTGAAAATCCAGACATGACAGCAGAAATAGAATATCCTGAAAAAGAATTCCTCCCCTGAAAGCTAATGAAGATCTGTGCCATTTCACAATTATCACTGCAAGCCTCCCCATCAATGTTTTGAGAGTTGCTGTGTTCCTTGCTATGCGTGTCAGTGAGGCATTTCAACACTTTCCACATCATTCTGTGGTTTAGTAAGAGGTGTTTTCCCTTTTTTTGTGGCAGCTTTGGAAACCCATTCCTCCTGAATGAAAGGCTGACTTGCTACTTGAGACTCCTCCACTAGGAGTGATGAATCCACAGGTCATGATGATTTGCACTAAAAGTCAGCCAAGGAAGCTACCTTGATATCAGAACTAATGGCATCATTCCTTTTCTAGATTGAGATGGTATCTGCAGAGAAGTTTGACCATAAGCAAGAAATTCATCATTTTACCACATCTTCCTCCTTTAGCAACCAACAATGGGTTTGTTGAAGAGAGAAGATTATTGTGGGACAAGAGTTGATTCCATTCAATTGGAATATATTAAAAGCCTATCTTAATGAGGAAAGTATAGTAACCATGTAAAAGAAATATATTTGATACTATCTTTGTGTACCTTTGATGGCATGTCTGAAATCTTCTCTCTTCCCACCCTTATCCCATTACATCAATTCAATGAATAAACTGGAATTATATTTTAATTTCATATATTTAATTAATCCTAGGGGTATACTTGACCCAAGGTTCACAGGCATGTGAAATGTAGTACTCTTGACATGGGACAATTGCTTAGGGTGAGTTTGTGTGCATGACTGTGGATGCCCACAATGAAAAGAGGTTATACTGAAAAGAGACTGATAGTGGCAAGCCTAAGCAGATATCTACATTCTAACATTCTAACATTCTAAGTACAGTTCCCATTTGATAAGGAAAAACTGTAATTTTTTTTATCTGACATGCAGTAATGGATCATTCTTGCTCAGCTGTGTATTTGCAATTGTACCTTCAAGGACAATAATTGCACCTCCAGGTGCCTCCATCTCATCAGTCTGTGTGCAGCTATTTGAACAGCACCCACATGAGCCTGATCACTGCTGGTTTCCTCATCTCCCAGCCCTTGCTAAGCATCCATGGCTGATTTATGCAGCACAGTCACAGTGCCAAGTCATTGTCTGAGGCTGCAGAAACACTTCTCAGACATACAATTCCCTTACCCCACCTGGGCAAACCCACCCACACCAGTGTGGGGCTACACCCCCATTTTAACCTTAGTGTGAATATGACCCAATAACTCCTCTAGGGTGCACACATACTTATATTCTTTACCTATTAGTTCATTCTGAGGACTTCAAGAAAGGAAGACAATGTATAGGATACTAAGAATTAGTGGCAGTGTAATTAATGAGAAACTATCAAATAGATGTGGTAATTACAATGCTCTCTGGGACAAGGTGTTTAATGGGACAATTCAAAGTACATCCAGGGTGTTTAATCCCTTGGAACTCATTTTACATCTGCTTTATTACAATTGAAATGGGGAGACTTAGGCATTTGTCTTGCTTTCATTGTTCAAGAAATAGAGCTTATAATTATCTCCATAAAGTAGGAAAGTATTTAAATACTTTGCATTGTATGTATAGCAACAGGGTACAGTTCACAATGCAAATCCTGCAGGAGGGTAAAATGCAAGCAGATCAAAAGGAAAATTGTGAAGTAATTTCACAACTGAGATGTGGTAAAGTATTATATATAAAAACTTATGCTCTTAAAAATAAATATTGCTTTCCTGTCTAGATAAAAAAAATAAAAAAATAAAAACTGCCTCCTCAGTTTCAGGGAAACCAGCAGTCCTTGCCCGCAGAATAAATCAGACAGTAGGAGACAAAAACTATTACAGTTTCTCTGTGTGAAAAAGTGACCTCATTGAAATTGGCTTTAGCATTGTGGATGAATGCCCGATGGCTCGAGACAGATCCAGTTTAGTCAACCTTATCTTCTTCAGTGGGAGAGGTTATGAAACACTACTGATAAGGGCAGCACTGCAAGGTCAAAAGCACGTGTTGTCATGTCCCAGGCACTGCATTTTTTAATGCAGACAAAACAAGAGGAATAAAGGTATTATGTCAGCTATTGAGCAGATGGGAACAGTTACATAAGAGAAGGATGGGAAAATAAAAAACAAAAACAAAGGAAAATTATTGATTCAGCTAATAACTGAAATCAAGGAGCATGGATTCATGCCCCAAATGTTTCATGTGGTATTTTGCCTCCTGAAGTTTTGTTTTAGCCTGGTCTACCTCTTAGAGCCTTTTCAGACAGCAGAAGCCATCACAGATGACTGTGTTCAATATAGTAAATTCACCCACACTGCTTCAGCTCCTCTCCTCTGTTATTTGCTGGAGTGGCACTGTAAATCAGACATGGCCAAAGTAGCTGAAGACTAATGGACTGGCTGTCAAGATGCACCTGTGTGCCTTCAGATGCTAAAGTCTGCAGAGGAAATTCTTTTCACTGGTACCATCTGCATCCTTATGAAAAGTGGTAACCCACAACCCAGCTAAATTAGTGCCTTTCTCATTTTTAGCACTCTCCCTGCCCAGGCGTATTGAACCACAGCCCAGTACATCATTTGGAGTATTATTAATTGCATTAAGAGAAAAGGTAAAGCGAAGGAATTGCCATGAATGGTGTTCCTACTCCTCTAAAAAAAAGACTGGATAAACAAAAAACTATGCCATCATAATGAGGAAAGGAGACAAATCAAGTTACTTCAATCACATAACCCGAAGTTTAAGGAGGACACCAAAACGTGATGTAACAGCAAAACACATGTATTATTTGGTAGAAAACTTTGTTCTGAGAAACCTGCACCAACTTTGGCATGATAGAATTCTCTTTGACAATGTCCTCCCAGCATTTGGGAGCTTGGTGCATGTAACAGCCAGGGCCCCTTTTTTCAGAACCCTCACAGGCCTAAAGCCCTCTCTGCTCAAATCATCTGCATGGCCTCAGACTTCCCAGGAATGAAGCTTGTGCACTGACTTTGCTCACAGCAGGTTACTCTGCCTTGTCCTTCTTGACAGTTTACAAGGAGAAATGGGTATTTGAAATTTGAGAGCAGCACACATAGAAACATAACTGTAAAGAAAAGTTGAACATGCTTCAGTGAATTTTTACGTGCCATGTTATCTACATG
This sequence comes from Toxostoma redivivum, assembly GCA_013397375.1. Lineage (NCBI taxonomy): Eukaryota > Metazoa > Chordata > Aves > Passeriformes > Mimidae > Toxostoma > Toxostoma redivivum. The sequence goes on from VXBI01001031.1 coordinate 360,434, forward strand.
ACTTTCCTGGAATTCTATGCTAAGGGCACCCCAAGGGCTTGTCACCACCTGTTATGAAGGAAGAGACAATCTGAATCACAACACAGGAGAACAGAACATTTCTAAAAAGAAACCAGTCCAGCAGGAATTCAGTCAGCCATCCTCCTCTAAAAAACACAAATTTTGAATTCACCAGACATGCACACTAGCCTCAGGCCTGACAATCTGTCAGAAAACAATGTTAGTCCCCCATGCCATTTTGCATTTGGAATATGAAATAAATCATGAAATGGTTTTTCAGGCCTGAAAAAGCCATTTGCATTCTAAAGCTTCTAAAAAGACAGGCAAATTACATTACTGATAACATTTGTCCAGAAGAAAGCAACTGGATGGGTACTGGGCTCCAGGGAAGAATTGCACTCCAGAAATGCTTAGGAGCACTGGAAACCCTCCTGCACTGGGCTCCTGGGGTGTAATCCTCTCAGCTCTCGTGGTGCTTCCTATGTCCAAAGCTACCCAATCCTTACAGCATCCCAGTCAAACTCTGTTGTCTCCATGTCCCAGGGAAATTGGGTTGCCTCACTCAGAGGTGTGACACAGTGATGAGACTGGAATCCCTGGCTCTCAGAGTCTCCTTCCCCTCTCCTTCTGGCAAGGGTTTGCTTCTCTCCTGCTTGAGCCTGGCTGCTTGACAAGACTTAGATCTTTGGAAAATGTTGCTCAGTGATAACATGGCCAGGTTACACTGAGACGTAAGTAGGACGAGTAAGAGGAGAAAGACATTTATTATGCAGCAGAGTCATAAACAATTTATTTAGGAACTAATCCTACCTCCTTTTTGATAGAGCATATGACAGGTTCCTCAGAATAAATCATCCTGATGCTAAAACCTTTCCTTCTTGTTTGGAGGCTTTGTTTCCCTGGACTATGTCCAGCAGCCTATGCCAGCAGGCAGAATATCAGCAGTGCACAGGAGCAGTGAATGTAGGCTGGAAAGTAAACTGCAAAGTGAAATGTGACTTCAGATTAATATTGGGTCTGCTCCCTCAGGGTCTAAATACTTCTTTATGTTCTCTCAAGCACCACAGCCTATATGTACTGTCTACCACCACTCCTAGATTTGAAGAAAAATTCATGAACATAAACATGGCAAGAGCAGAGCTGTGAAAATATTTTGTATTTACTATGAACAACAAAAAATGTTTTGGAAACACTGCACCAATAGACCAGCACCAAAGAAAGCTGCTGCTCCTAAGCAGAAGTCATAAATCTCTGCACAAACTGTGGAAGGCAATGTTTGGATGTAAGCACAACATCATTTCCCAAACTGAAGTCCTGCAGATTGCCATATAGATAAAACAGAGCTCCTTAATCCCAAATTGTGTGTACATAATCCCTGTGTATACAAAAACATTTACTTCAACAAAACTTCAATTTTTTATATTCTTTATCATTATCATGTTGTCTGTTGCAAAGTAAAGCCTTCTCAAATAGCATTTGCAGTATTACCCTGAGAAAGACCTATAAATGAACAGAAAACACCTACCAAAAAATATCTTCAAAATTACTTATTTTTCATTCACTTTTACGGTAGCATCTCTAAAGGTATCGAAAAAGATGTTAACAAAACTTCATATGTTGTCAATCATAAATTATGCCTTCTTGTTTGCTAGTTTATTTTAAAAGACAGATGAATATTTGATACTTTCTTGATTTTCTAGATGCCTTGTTCAGTCTATATTTTTTGCAGTAACTTCTAAGTTATTTCTTACTTCCTCAATCAGTAAAAACTTAAATATTAAAAGGACAGAAGATATTTGGGCATTGAATCCAAAAGAGGACCCAGGTTGCATCAGAAGAATTTTGTGGTTTAACACCCCATAGCTGCACCTAAGGAAATGCTAGGAATGGCACAGCCTATATCTTTGTGTCCCTTTCTCCCCCTCCTTCCTATGGCCTGTCCATCCCCTGCACTGCTCCCACCAGTCCAGCCCACGTCCTCTCCTCTGCATTATTTCTGTTCTTGCTTCCTTCATATCCTGCTAATATTTCCTTCCACAGGATCCTTGGCTTTCCTACTCAGCAGTGTTATCTGTCTTGTCAGCCATCATATACTTTAGTTTTCTGCTCTTATCTGCCCTTTCCTTCAGCAGCAGGTTGCTGTCTGTTATCCTCCCTTGCCATCCCTTCACATGCAGGTGTGTGCTGCAGCCTGCCAGCCCAGCACAGACACTGCCTCCCCCAGCTGCTGTGCCAGGCAATAAATCTGTGTACAGCAGCACAGACCTGCCTTCCTGATAACTGTGCCCTGCATGCTGGAGCATTTATTGTCTCTCAGTCCTGGGATGCTGTAGTGCAAAGCCATCAGCAGGACTGTTGCTAACCACTTTCAGTAAAGACAAAATGTCCCAAGAGTCTGGGTAGCAGTTGTTTACAAACTTACATGGATCATGTTTGGAACATCTCAGAAGTTTAAAGCTTGCCTAAATTCTCTAGAGAGGTTTCCCAGGATGTATCCCTCCTTGCTGACTTTGTGTTCCTTAGATCTAAAATTGCATTTCAGGAAAAATGGTTCGTTGTCTTTGGGAGCTCTTTTTTGGTCATGCATAACTTACAAACATTTCTGTGCATCAGGGGGAGTGCTGGGAAAGCTTCCCTCTCCCCACTCCTGCTGCTTTCAGCCGAATGTATCTGAGCCCATCCACCACCTGCTTCACCTCCCAGCATTTGACAGTTCAGTGCTTTTTCCAAAAACACCCTGTCAGACAGGCTTTTAGCATCATAGAGTCAGAGAATGAGCTGAGTTGGGAGAGACCCATCATATCACCAAGCCCAGCTCCTGGCCCTGCACAGGACACCCAACAATCCCCCATGAGCCTGAGAGCATTGTCCAAAAGTTTATGAGCTCAGCCAGCCTTGGAATTGTGACCACTGCCCTGGGGAGCCTGTTCAGTGCCCAACCACCCTCTCAGTGGAAAACTTTTCCCTGATATATAACCTATTTAATTGTTACTGCAATGCCTTTTCAGCCCTTGGAAAATGAAGATCTTATTCACCCAGAGCTAAACCGCTACAAAAGAATCCAAGAGCATCAAAATCTCACTTTGAGAAAGAAAAAAACTAGAGAAAGAAATAAGTAACACCTCCTGCATCCATCAGGTCAAGCACCTCATTTCTAATCATTCAAATGCAAGCCATAAAATGCCACATTAGAAGTCAGAGCAGTATCAGCACACTTTCCTCCCACCTGACACCATGCAAATCCACAGGCAAGGCAGACATCCCTGTCATTTGTACACAGTCTCCAGAGGCTCCAGGAGTCTGGATCTGCACATCACAAGCAGATTTATTGGACTGTGACTATGTGCTCTGCACAGTAAGAACCAATGAATCTTGTGTTGGATTGATTAAAATTGTAATTGTACAATCTCTGTGATCCAAAGAACAAGGAGTCATTTTTCACAGAGAAACACTTAGCAATAGGACAGACTCAAACTCTCTGCCTCATGGCATTTGTAGCTGTTCTTTACATTGCCACATAAATCAAAAGCATGTATTTTGACCCTTCTACACATAATGCAGCCAAATAGGAAGCAATACAATAAAAAAAACATTGCTAGTTGAATTTAGATCAGCTTTTCAGAAAGAAAAACAATAGTGGATATAAACCTCTTAGCATTTCAGAAAATTTGATACTATCTTCATAACAGAAAGCACAAATAATAGATAATGAACAATTAAGTTTCTTAAATTGAACCAATATTCCATTTTTACTACTACACATAAAGAGCCAGAGAGAAAAAATGCAGACAGAAATAGAACTATGAGGTTAATTTCAAAATTAGAAGGAGGGAAGAAAGAAACCTAAATAACCCTCACTTACTTGTTTCTGTTTCTGTAAAAGCTGTTCTTAAGGCCAAGAACTGAAAACCTTTGATCTCCATACCCAATAAAATTTTTAGGCAATCAAAATCAAAACAATTTTGAAAGACAGTTTAGAGACTGCTTTGCCATCCATTATTATTATTTTGGAGAAACATAAACCATGTAAACACCTAACCTGTGAAATATCAAAACTTCTGCTAGACCTTTCAGGAATTCTGCAGCTCCTGGGCTAAGAATTATGTGCCATAGAACTTGTGTTGCAGCCTTCAGCAGGTGCAGCTGCTGCTGAGTGACTCCTGCTCAGCTTCCCTCTCCCCAGCTCATTCCTTCCCTGTGCAATCACAGCCCTCGACTTCGAGTCATCCTCAACAAAGCCACTGGCACAGCTCCTCACACCTCTTGTCAGAAGTGATGAGAGCAGATAAAAATTGCATCTTGTTTACCACAATTAATATGTTTACAGCAGGTGATGCCACAGCTCTACCCAATTAGTGATAGTACATATTTTCTGGTGAAAAACAGTGGCTGTATTTAATCATTTCCTCTTATTTCACGTTATTTTTTTAGATTTAGATACAAATGAATGTAACTCAGGTGTGTTTCTCATAGCACAAAAACTAAGTGTGTGCACAGAGATCTGACCATTCAGAAGCACAAAACTCAAACCCAACAAAGAAAAATATTTTAGCTAAACTGCAATCTAAGATTAAAAACTTACCTTTAACCCACCCTTACTAACTCCAGGGTGCACATGATCGGTGTAAGTACTTGATGCAGAATCAGTCAATGCAGCTGGTATTAGAGAAGCCCATGCACAGCCCAAGAGCCCAGTGTCAGAGCTCAGTCTCCAAGCCTTCAAGATCAACATATTTTAAACTCTGTAGAAATGGAAAGGGAAGGGATCATCATGGCCCACGGCATCCTTTTTCTTTGGAAGTCTGCAGAACTGCTGCTTCTACTTAGAAAAGTTGTAGAATGATAAGTCAAACCTCAGAGCAAAATCAAGACTTCAAACTTCACCTTGACAGATTCTGAAGTATTAAAAACCTGTGTTCAAAAGCCTCTCCTACAAGGTTTACTATTTTCGTACCTTAGCTCAAGTGGGTTGAAGATACAGTTCAATTTTTCATTTCTCTTGAGAGCCCTTCCATGTAGTGGAAGAAAAGAGCTACTGCATTCCTAAATCACTGAATCAATGTCAAGGTCGTGTGTTTATTTGATAATCTTTGATAGCCTGTAAAAAACATTTCTTGAGATAAATGTATCAACAGGACTGGGGATTCTGTACCTTTTTATCAGAGACAGCTACTCCAGAAGAAATAGAGCCAAATGCATCCTTAGCTTATTAAAAATTTGTGTTAGTAATCTGTTTTCTTCACTTGAAGCCCCTTCCTGTTAAGTTGCTGAGAATTAGGATCAGACTTGTCCTGCCTGGGGTTTGAACAAGGTTTATTCCAGAATGTGTTGGTGCAGCTCCTGGCATTGGCTGGTAACTTTCTTTGCCAAAGTGACACCAGGCAGTCCTTGTCCCAGGAGCCCATTCCTAGGACAGCCAGGAGGGCTGCAGGGACCATCAAGGGCTGGCTGTCCTGTAGGTAACCAGATAAGGACAGGCTGTAATTACAAAATAAAGCAACAGGCCGTGACAGACTATGGCCAGCCAAAGAGATGTTTGGTTTTCCTCATAAATATGTAGGAGCTGTTTGCTTTTACTCTTTCAGTTAATGGCCATAGGAATTCTGCCAGTTTGCTGTGTCAGGTATGTCAGTGCTCATTTAACTTTCCTAACGAGGCTTTTCCTAGTAACACTTACCAGAAATATACTAAAAAAACAATAAAACAAACCCTAGATCCTCATCTGTTGCAATTATAAAAGTTTTCAGACTGCTATGACAAAATGTTTATTAGCACATTAACTGCTTTAGAGGTGAGTGGTCAGTACTTGAGCACACCCAAAGGGAGAAGTAGAAAAGGCTCTGATGAGTTTGTACCAGCCTTCAGTGCTGACATTCACTGCTGTCCTTTCAGATGTCACTGCAGCTGACTGCTGGCTTTCCTTCCACCTCTGCTTCCTGAGAATGACTCGACAACAGAAAGGTCACTGCTGGCTTTCTTTCACATCAATAAAAGCAAAGCCTAATTTAACAGCAGAGGGAAAATATGATAATAAGAAGCACCATCTCACAGTTCCCCTCTGTGCACCCCTGGCAGGCTGCAGGAGGAATGGAGCCCCAGGTAGAGGTGACTTCATCTTTGCAGAACACTGATTTTGTTAGCAAATCATCACCAGTTGCCCCTTCTAGTGAAAAGCTGTCCATGCTACATTTAGGAAAGTCAGTCATATACATGGCATTGTGGATTCCAGAGGCTTTCCCAGAATGACTCCCCATCTGTGCAGGTCCAGCCCTCTACACTCCATTCTCAGGAACTAAATGTACAGAGAAGAAATGTAACAGCAGCTGGATTTTTCATGTAGGGCTTTTATTTTTCCTTTTCTGTTTTTGGTTTGGTTTTTCTGTTTGTTTGTTTGGGGTTTTTTTGTTGTTGTTGTTTGTTTATTTTTGTGGGGGTTTTGGGTTCTTGTTGTTTGTTTGTTTGTTTTTGTTTTGGGGGTGTTGGTTGTTTTTCTGCTTTTTTTATCATTCAAGAGAAATGCAAGTGAGTCCTAAACTACTGTCAAGGATCTATGAGAGGAAATAAAGTGCAAAGCAATTTACAGTGAGCATCAATCATTTGGTTGAATGCCCACAGTCAATCTGTGCTCCATCTTCCCTAAGGTACATTTAAATATGATATGAGGATGAGGGATGGTGGGAGTGTGTGAGAAAGGGCAAAACTGCCCAGCAGGGAGAGAAAAGCAAGAGGGAACTGGGAATTTGAGCACCAAGGTTGGAGAAGGGGTTGAACAAGGAGCTCTGGGGCTGAGCTGGGATTCCCCTGCAGGGAGACCATGGGGGAGCAGATCCCAGTGCAGCCATGCAGAGCCCCGCACCAGCCAGGGCAGCTGGAGAGCTCCCAGAGGAGCTGTGCTGTGTGGACAGGATTCACACAGAAGCAAAGAAAAGTGTCAGGAGAGGAGGCAGTGAGGAACAGCTCCAGACTGACCACAGCCCCTGGGCTGGGGGCACAGCACCACCCTGGGTATGGTTCCTACATCCATTTGTCACTCCCATTGCTAGCAGAGAAACAATTAGACAACTCTCCCAGGAAAAATCCTGCCCACAAACAAGTCTAGATAACAATAATATAAATCATCAATTCTCGTGAAGCCAAATCTCCCTTTGCAGGCAAATACCATGAAGGAAATTGCGATAGGCATCATCTTCAATCTAACTTACATGTAATTAATTTTAAAAGGCCTAAAAACTTTGAAAGAGGATTAGATCTCTAAAACATGCTTCTTTCAAGCAGTTTCTTCACCACTAAAGAAAGTATTGGTTTTCCTGCACAATATAGGCATGTGCAGGTACACATACTCCAGGCCCCAATAAAATGAAGCATAAATTATACTCTAAAGTTGTACAGAATATGCAAAAGATACATCCTCCCTCTATCTGTCCATTACATTTTATTTCCAAAATAGAATTTTGCAAAAATAAATTTTTGCAATAGCTTTTAAGTTTTAACACAAGACACTAATCCTAGATTTTTCTAAATCCTCTGACTCACATGCGAATTAAAGTGACTACCCTTGTTCAACATGTACAAACCAAAATAATGCTGAAATCTCCAACTCATAGCTGCCACTGTATTTCAAGGACTCATTTTGACCATTCTGTATGTTGCTGGCAGCATTTCTTTGAAATCCATATTTGCCGCTTCCCACTCAGGGTGAAAGAAACAGCTTTTCTACTGGACTGCATTCCAGTGCATGATCTTTTCCTTGGAATTACTGTTAGCACAAAACAATGCCTATCCTGCTGTTTCCACAATACTGTCTTGAATGAGTCAGAAATGGCCATATTTCCAGAGAAGGACAGTGTAAATTATGGAATTATGTGCATTCTAAACTATTTTGGCATAGAAACATACATTTAAATTCATTAAGCAGAAGGTTGGATAAATTTACTGAATTTCAGTATAAGCATTTATTCAAAAAATTAACACCAGTTGGAAATTCAATCTTTAGTGGCCATAAGATAGGCACCCCAAAAAACTTAATCCAAAAATGAGAGACTTTTGGAATGGTACTGGAGATAGAGCAGTGCTGGGAGCAGGCAGGTGAGTGTGTGAGGGGGTGCTGGGCACTCAGCATCAATTCTGACACACAGCCAGGGGCACCACCATGAGGGACAAGCCACACATCAGGTTAGAGCCACCAACACATAATTATACATCCCTCAGGCATGGCTTACTGTACCTTTTGGAATAATTACGTCTTATCCATTGAAAATCCCTACTAGCAGTTTAAACTGGACAGAATGTGCCCCTCATTCCACCCCATTAGTGGGTAATGTGGCCTTGCCTGGCTGGCCAGTGCTTTATTCTGGCCAGAAGCAGCTCATTACTGTACAAAAGCAATTTTGTAGCTGAAGTCATGTGTATATTCCTATCCTAAAACAATAAACTACAAGAGGCGAGAAGAAAGGAGTGGGATTATGAACTATTTCACACATAATAAAACCACTTACATGAAAAAGTATTTGTGATGTGCGAAACCAGGAAAGGGTTTATATACACAGAATATCATTATTATTGCCTGTAAGTACTCGAATTTGACTGTTTCACCTCTAGATGTCAAGGACAATAGTTAATTTGTACAAAGTAGATAAATGAGGTGGAAACTAATCAGAAGAGGTTTGTTTATCTGTTCTTTGATGATATATTACACTACAATAATAAGACAGTAAGTGTGTGTTCTATCTGATTGAGAATAACTTCCAACATCATTTCTCATTTTTACGTATCAGATCTGAAAGCACCTCCCAGTCTTTGAAGTTCAGCAAAATTCAAAACCATTAATTAAGCCCAGCCAAGTGGTAGCAGGGGATTTTAACAAGAAAAGTAACAACATTAAAATCCACCAAGCCTGTCACACGTTACTTCCCTCAAGTGACTCCTGTGCATGTCATCTCCTGTCTCCTCTGAATTTAATGGCCACATTGCATTAAAATGGTAATTCTTCTTTGTACTGGGCAACTGCAAATGCATGTGTGGTTTTAATTGCACTTTCCTTGTTCAAAAAATGTGAAAAATACTAATTTTCTTTTGTTAGTAGATTGTATTTACAGTGTAAGAAAACAAGTATTCCAGAACACATTGATATCATACTTTGATTTAAAAGTCTGTTTGGCTAAATGCACCCATGAAAATCCATCACAACCTGCTTGCTTTCTGGGGAATGGGAGGACAGGGAAGGTATTTAAAAGACAATTTTCTGTCTTATGCAGGAAATCCAGGGGCTTACCAAAGAGCTGATGTGGCTGAGCAGATGTCACAACTTCCAGATCAAAGACAACAGAGAAAATGCAGTGGCTCACAATTTCAATTTACTTGTCCAAAGGCAAGGGCCTCTCCTTCTCTCCCTTCTGACATGAAGGCTGTTATGTGCTATGGTTTTTCTAGAACTCACAGCAGAAGAGCTGCCATTGCCCTCCAAAGGCCAAGATCTCCAGAGCTGGAGCAATGTGACAGAACACACCAGACTTGCTTAATTTTTTTTTTCTTTCCCAATTATAAAACATTGTTATTTGGTTTCCATTAAATATGATCATTAAAAGCTGCTTATTAAAAAAGTAATTTGCAGGATGGAGAAAGTTGATGAGAAGCTACTATTTCTGACAGCAGATTTATTGATAGAGAAAATGATAAAATACACGAAGAGGGAGAAGAAGTCCATTTAGAAAAGTCAATGAGACTAGATATAAAAAATAAATTTATGTTGTGATAAGTGGTAGGAATTTGATCTAACAGAATTTATAAACCATGCATATGGTATTTCACAAATGCATAAATGCAAGTAGAGGTCTAATACAATCCCATTTCCTCCCCTGCCATCTCGCTTTTATAAATGTAAAAAGCACTGACAGCCAAGTAAAAGTAATGTATTGCTTCAACAGTCTTTAAAAGAAAAGAAACTGAATTATTGTTATGCAGTAAAATTTATATTGTCTGTGAGTGCTCTCTACCTCCTTGTTATAAAACATACATAAATTTTCAAAGGAGTGTCTTAGAGCCTTGCCTGAAACACTGAGAGCTGCTTCCAGAGTAAGTCCCATAAGAAGACATGGATTCACCTTGGGTTTTAAGGCAGGCATGGAAAGACACCAAAATATCTCATTATAGAAAGATTTTCATTCCCATAGGTCATAGTCCAATTTTGTAGATTGCTGCAAAATCAGAATTGCTGATAATTTCAGATAATCTGCAAACGTTTTCTTTTCTAATACAGTGTGGTAAATGTGTGAGATTTGAAGCCCATGGAGAATGACCTACCCTGTGTGAACTGAGTTTTTTCACACATGGGAATAGGCAGGGGCAGCCCTAAACTGAATACAGACTAAGAGAAATTACATCTTAGGCTGAGCAAAGGCTATATGTGCATTTTGGAAAATCAGATTTTAAAAAGCAGATACATAACATACTGCCAACAAATCATGTGCCAAAAATGAGGAATGTGGAGTCCAGCTGCTGACAAAACTGTAAGGGTTTAAAAACTCTTTTCAAGGCAACAACAGATTATTTCTATAGCTTTATGAGGAAGATACACAAGGCTGAAAGTCTAAAAATGGGTACTCTGTTCCTTAGTTTGTTGTTTTTTTAAATTTATCTGCAGCACAGCTTATTCTCCTAATTAAAAAAATATAGAAAATCACACACACTAATTCCAAATATGGAGAATTTGGTCCTGATTTTTCAATTTCTTCTTTTTTTTTTTCCAGGAGAGATGAGTGTCAGGCCATGCTTACCTCACAGCAGTGATGGCTGGAATGGTTCATGGCTCATGGGAATGCTGTTTTCAGTCAACTTTAGCCTAAGTGGCAAGTCCTTCAGAGTGCCACAGTCATTCACAAATAATCCAAATTGTCAGATGGGGAGGGATTCTCTGCTGCAAGATGAGTTATATAATGAAAATGCTGACAGTCTTTTAATTATCAGTGGCACAAGCGGGTGCTACTATAATAAATCTCTCTTTCATAAACACAGATGAATCAAAAAACTAATTAGTAGCTTCATCAAAGCTCTCTAGGATCAAAGCTGGTCAAAAAGATTATATAGGAAATGCTGTTCCAACAGAGTTTAAAATGAGGTCAGTCACTTGGGTATACTTAAGCATCCCACACTGGGATCCAAATAAGAATGGGCTACAATATTCCACATGAAAAGATACCAGGTAACATCACATTGCGGAGACAAAAATGCACATTTTAGTTTGGGATTTTTCATTTCCTTGTTCCTGAAGGAAAACATGAAACACATTAAAAGGGTGAGTGAATACAACAGAACAATTACAATGATGATTATACAGTATTAAAAGATCTTTTTTGTCTACACATTATAGCAAAATCATAGGAATGGACATTGAACACTGGTAATTTGGAGATCTATTTCTATCTCCCACATGAACAGCCATGATGCACACACAGTAAAGTCATAAACCAAGGCAGGCAGCTCAGACAGCAATTACAAGCTCTTATAAAAAACAGCAAATCAGAAGTCCAGAAAAAGCCCTCAGACAGAAATATGTCCAAGTAAAAGATTTGAATCATTCTGAGCGTGTTAATTATAACACATTATAATTAACATGTTTTTGATATGCTACAAGCATGAAAAATACATTACTCTTAGAAGTTAATGTTTATATCTTCCCTGGAGAAGGGATGCTTTTCCAACAGCAATGCAGTCTTATCACTGGATTGTGTAACACACACTATGAGGAGCTCTAAAGCTCTGACACTTATCCTGTTAAACGGCCGCATGCATTTCCAGAGTTGGGTACAAATTCTAAAATACTACCAAAAATATCATTTCACATTTATTTCACAAACCGTTGTTCACTGCAAATGGCTGAAAACAATTGGAAGTTATCTTCCAGTCTTTCATTAATATCATGAAGATAAAACAAATGCATACTCCTAGCACACACAAAATAGAAAAAATTACTCTTTTGAAAGAAAAACTACGCAATCACAAGCTCCATATAATTAGAGAAACAAAATATTCCAAGAGGGTTTTTGTGGAGATGAGACATTAATGAGAAGATTTCAGAAACATTAATGGCATTATGTTAGAGGCAGTTGAGTGCCAGCCTACCCCGTCATGACTTCGAAAGCTTGGCATAATGCAAACTGAAATAAGGAAACCTTTAGTATTGTCTGAGCAACTCTACAGAATTTCATGGAAAATGCACTAAGAAAACAATGGTGATCTGACAGAGAACCACAAAAAAGGTTTTGTTTTGAATGTAAAATATATTAGACTGAGAACTGAATATCTTGAAAGTCCTATTAAACCAGAAATTGCAGAATCAGTGTGCACTGTGACTTACACAAGAAATTGCTGAGGATTCAGTTGCTACAGATTTCTTTTGAAAGTATTTGTGTAGCCTTTAATTACAGCTTTCAAAATGAGGCAAATTATCATAGAACCACAGAATGGCTTGGGCTGGAAGGGACCTTGAAGCTCATTTCATTGCAACCCTCGTGCCCTGGGCAGGGACACCTTCCCCCAGAGCAGGCTGCTCAGAGCCCCATCCAGCCTGGCCTTGAAGGTCCTCTCCTAACTACCAAGGAAAATAAGTAAAATTTAGCTCTGCTGAAGCTCTGATTGAGTTATAGTGTTTGGTGGCACATTTAGTCCTTGATGCCTGCAAAAGCTATCCCATAATACAAACACAACAAAGAGCAACACCAACACATTGTTTGAATCCAGTTCAATGAAATGTCTCTATTTCTTTCTCTGGTGATTCAATCTTGTTTCTTTTCTTTCATAAGAGCTGCAGTACTGCCAAACTTTCTTACTTGAATTACATTTCCAAGTGTAGCTACTGTAAAAAGTTTCTTTTCACTTTTGGAGTAAGTGAATTTCCACTCATTAAAAAAAAAGGCAAGCAATAAAAAAGTGAAACCTGCACGCCAATGGATTTTCATCAAGTGAATGATTTTGAAGGCTGAAAAGGTACAATGTCATCTGAAATCAAAACATCTGTTATGTTCTCTGGTGAAACTTGATAAGGAGAATGATGAAGCAGGGTACAGAATTCCTATGAAAGCTGCTTTAGTTCAGCATCTACATGCAATGTTTACATGGAAGCAGAAATATCACCAGAGTTCAGTCTTGTGAAATCAAATCACAAAAGATATTTCAGGTCCACATTATGAGTTCAGATACAACATCTGGGCATTGATCAAGCAGAAAATACCTTGAGTAAGAGATTCCTTTTCTATCTCCTTCCTGAGGGACATTTCCTGGAAACAGCATCTGAGAACAGCTGAAGGAATTGAGGTGCTTAAGGATGTTGTAACACCTGCCATTAAGTTATAGATTCAGAACATTTGTCATACTGCAAAATAACTGGATTCCATTTTGTCTTGAATTATTTGTAGAGGAAGGAAGATATTAATTCCTTATAATTATAAATGAAAATTCGTTAAAAAGAGTTTAATATCATAAGAGTAATTAAGGTCAGTAGTGATATCATCAAAAGCCAGCCTGCCAAGAGAACAGCAAACAGTATTTGCTTCCATGCAAATACAACCTACTAGATGTTTTTATCCTTTTCCAGACCAGAAGCTTTTTTCTAATCATCTGAGGTAACCATTTCACTTAAACTTTAAAATAAAACTATATTCCCAGGCACTAAACAATTTTTCCATACTGTAGTGACAAAGCTTTTAGAATTATGTTAGACAAATAATTAAGTGGCATTTTAAAAAAAATAGATTTTGTATTACACAAACATTCCCTTAGTGTTTCCATCCCTGCCAACGATCTAGAGAAGATGTGCAAGCTGACCTGGCTAAGAACTCCTTTAATGCCCTCAGTATGCTTCAAGCACTAACAGTGGTCAGGCATGATTAAGCCACCATTATTAATGAATTGAGTGGGATTCTCTCTGCGTGAGGTTTATGCCTCATGTGTTTTGCTGCATACATGTTCATCAGCTATGATCACCACCTAAGTCTAAAATACAGATATGTTGAAAACTGCCCAAATCTGGGCTTGCATAACTTTCTGTGATTCTAGGGTGGATGTCCTGCAGAACCCAGGACAAGCAGCTGAGATGAAAAGAAGTTGAACTGACATGTTTATTCCATTTCATTTCCTACTTCTCCTTTTTTTGGACTCAGTATTTTTAAAACATCAAATAGCATAACTTAATAGGATGAGGAAAGCTGTGAAAGGTGGTATCAACAAAGGGGAGCACAGGTAGAAAAAAGGAATCTCAAGGAGAACAGAAGAGATAAAGCTAAGAATAATAAAATGAAAATGCTGTTCCAAAACAAACCATGGGCTGTCCTGGGCTCACAGCATATTTTACTGGGTTGTGGGGAAGTCATATCCTAAACTCCTGTTTACTCAGTGCCCACAGAATCCAAAGCTAGAGTGAGACACAGTCTCTCTGATTATGCACAAGCACCAGCTGAATCTTATCTCCATGGATGGGAAATTCAACTTATCTTCTCCCAGCTACCTTTTCTGAAGTAGTGCAGGAATTACCTGCTGCTAATCACACCTGTAAGCTGCCCTGGCAAAATTCACATCCATCACCTGCTGTCTTTTGGTTGCTACCATATCAAGTAAATACTTTCTGGCACCCCATGGCTGCTGGGACATAACTGTGCTGCTTAATAATTTTTGAGAGTTTCATATTTTGTCAAACACAGCCGAAAATGGTTTGCAAGCAGAGCTGTCCATGGAGGACAACAAGGAATGACACAGACAGCATTGCTTAACTGTGTTCAGGCAGAAATATTTCTAGGTATACTGTAAAAGTTATAAGGACTACACATCCTCGGAAACCTTGAGCTGCACAAATTTAAACAATTTTAAACAATTTTTCATATATATGCACAGAGTGAGCAAAGATGCAGCCACCTGATCATGTACACATTTTTAAAACAAATTGAAATGTACACATTAACATTTTCAGTGGAGTATTGCTAGCTCAAAATCTGCGTGCAATATTCAAAATACTTGCAGGTTTTCTGGAACTCTTTATTAACCATCTCCTTAGCAGTACTGGAATGCTGCAGAATAACTTGGGATGCATCACCATTGGAGTGCAAACTGAAAGTGGACCACCTCAGAATTCCACAGACAACAGTCATACTCATTCAGAGAAAGATCATTTTAGATCATTAAGAGAGAGAAATGACCCACACACGATCTAGAGAGGAAAAGATTCTAAACACCACTACAATTGTTGAGATACTGATAAGCCATTTCATAAAAAATATATTACAGACACATTGGCTTTTTACTAATTTGCTTCAGCTTTCCTAGAACTCACCCCTGACTTTTCAAGGTAAGTCAACTGTTATTCCAGAGCCAAATGCTAGATGGAATGCCCTGAGATTCATAGCTTTTTCTGAAAATAGCCTTTCTGAGCTTGCCCTGGCTGCCCACAGTGCTGCATTGGCTGTCAGTGTGTTTGCATAATGCAAACTCTGCAGTAAATGGATTCCTAACTGAAAAGTATAACGTTTTAATGTCAGTGGAAATTGTTGCAAAGAAAGCAAGTTGTGTCTGGGACAGGCTTCAGCTGAACAGCCAATCTGACCAGGAGTTTTCAAAGCCTACCCTAAATACCCCTTCAGAATCATCAGTACAACTAAAGCTGTGCATCCCCAGAGACATTCCCGAGCTAAGGGGAAAGAGAGCCCCAAGGCTGCACCAGAGCCCTTCCCATGCACGTGGAGAGAGAGAGCCAAAGCTGGATTTGGGATATCGTGGGGACAGCAGACACTGCTGTGGTGTCCTGCTGATGCCTGCCTTTGTTCCCTTCCCAGCTGTGAGCTGCCAGTGACCAGACCTTGAAGACTTTTGTTCCTGTGAGAAAAAACCACCAGCATAAATGGACTTGCCCTTAAGTTTTAAACACCATCTTGTCCCCATTAGAGCTCCAATGCTCCAAACTTAAAACTCAGTTTCTTCCCAACATCTCAGCAAAGAATTTTTAGAAATAACACTTTGAGGATCAGAATTAAAATATTCTCACCATAACACAGGGAAGTTCTTGCCACAGAAAACTCTTTGATGCCTCTAGTGAAGAGGCACTTGCCCTGAAGTCAAGCCATACAGATTGCTCAGGAAAAATGGACACTGGTCTCCAGCTGAGACATTCCTTTGCTGTCTGTGAAGATACTAACATATTCTAATAACCTACTTCTTTAAAAAGAACATGGTAATGATGAGCAGTATAACTACTGAGACTTCAAAGTTTAGGCAAAGGGCTAATATCCATTCACTGGCAGAGGACTTTGAGCTTGCTGTGAGTGCAAATTGTGATTCCCTTCCCCACACAGCTCCTGTGTCTCAGTACTGGAGGATTTTTTAAAAGATAAATGTGCAGAAAATTGTAAGTAAGTACATCAGACCCATATTCTCTTGTGTATCCTTGTAAAAGGGAAAGGGAAAAAGAAGATATTACTCTTTTTGTGCCTAAATCTTTGAAGAATATGGTTAACAGAATAAAATGCTAAAAATAAAACTTGGATCCTCTAACAAAATCTTATGTAAGAGATTAAATAATGTTACATTATATGTAAAGATTCCTACAGGAACACCAGAGAACCGAATATCCACATGTTGTTGACCATGGAATTTTAAGCAGTGTTTTTCATAAGAGAGTCAAACTTACAAGGTAGAGAAATTTAAGAGGATTTGAAGGGCAAGTGCACAAGCATGTCTGAAGGAAAGTCATTAATAGCATAAAATATTCGTCATAATAGCCTGATAAATGAGCTTTCATACATCCTCCTCAAGATTCACAGCATTTCAATATGCCTTTTTTTAATTACCAAATGTAAATGAATCGACCTTGAACATAACTTGAATGCTGGTTCATGATTCTTTACACGAAGTCTCATTTCATTCAGCCGTGTCAGTGGAGTAAATTTACAGTCATTTCCCTTTAATGCACAACTCAGCAGAGGAAGTTAAGGGTTTTTCACAGCAGTGTTCCTGCCAGCCAGCTGAGGGTACCTTCTACTTTCTGTTTGCAGCCTGTGGAAGACTATTCTAAATACGTGTGAGCATCAGAAATGCAAATTAAAATTAATTTTGTAGAGAAAATAAAGAGGAAAATGTACAAAGGACCTTCAAAAATAGCTGCATTTCACTTTGTTGAGAACCTCCCTCTACTGCCACAGTAAATTTGTAATTAGGTAGAATTTATTTACCTTGGTACCTGCTGCATGTTCTGTAAGTGACATAGCCCTGAGACAGGAACTGGGTTGATGTCCTTGAGACTTAGAGCATCACAAGTTGTAACATTGCACTCATACCAATAACTGAGAATTCAATTCTGAACCTGAATTTGGAAAAGCAACTTCTGCTTCCAATGTCCTTTCTATATATTTTTTTATATTTCCACTTAACATATTTTCCAGTTGTTGCGTTACTGCTGCCTGGACTTACAATTATTTGCAATTGTTTCCCTCACTTCACAGTAATGCTATCATTTCCCACTGTGCCTGGGAAATTAATTTCTGCAGGTGACACAGGATTCATCTTCATACCACCCACATAATGTGTCAAACACAAAAAGGCCCACACCTTCCTAAAAAATTACCTTCACCAGGTCAGAACTGGCTTGTCTTGACCAGAGATCCATCTTTGTTGCCCTTGTGGCTCAGCATCCTCTGCTTCCACAAAATACTTTTCATTATATAAGAAATAAAAATTGTCCAACACAGAAAGAGAAAACTGCAAACTTTTAGAAAAAGAAAACAAAATACCCCAGAAAAATCTAGAAGTAGTATAGATGTTTACCAAAAAGTGTGTATATTATCAAATTAGAATAAAGAGAAAAATAATGAGATACATGTCACTTTGAATTCAATAACTGTGGCCTACTGCAAATGCTCTTGAAATACCCTCTTCTAATTTGCTGGTGGTGTGAATTTGGGTTTGGAACAAGGCCATATATCTTTTCATTATGAAGCAATTTTCTGATCCTCTGCATTTATTACAGCTGTAGTCCTGACAGACTATATCTAACCTTGATTATAATTTGATATTTATACAATGCTAACTGGAATCTTCTGCATGAAGCTGCCACAACCATCACAGCTAACAATGCTTAATTCTGCAACAGGATTCTTGCTTATTGCTCCACTTACCTTAAATTTTGAAATTTACTACAAAAAAGAGAGACAGATAGGGAGACACAAAGGAGAACCATCTGGGAAGTAAATGAGAAAAGGGACCTGTCAGCTGTAATTACTGTGTAAATGAAATATAGAGCCTGTCTTTGTCATTCACACTCATACACCATTTGTGTTTGGGATTTTTTTAAGAAAACAGCAGTCTTGTGTTTACATTTCTTATGACAAATGTAATATCTTATTTAAGTCTCCTCCTCTTCCAATGGATTCAGTCAGAAAACTAACCTAAACTATTGTCTTACAGATTTTTTTTAGAGCTTCAGCTCAAAGCTTCTCACTTTTCAGTAAAGTTTTATGGCATGTATGACATTTCAGCAGACTGTATTATCTCTCAAAATTCAACATTCTTTTCTTCTAGATTTCATTATAAGTCATAGTTCATTCATTATTCTCTGTTAGTGCATTTTTAGGTACTGTTACCCACCACAATTTCCTGACATGCTAGACTGAAATATTCCAATCCATCCCATACTTGCATTATGTAGCTTGTTCAGGTTGCTTCTTTGAAATTTGTGGTTTTTTCTTAAAAATGGGTAAACTGCTGCTACATGAAGAACGAAAGAAAATGCTGGCAATCAGTAAAAGTAAAAAGGAAAAAATACATAGAGAAAGTCAGACACAGTAAGTAATATGGGGAAGATGGAAAGAAAAAGCAAATTCTCTGAGGATAGTGGACTCCATGAAAATAAAACTGAATGCTCTTTTATGGGAGTCCTGCAGGTCAGAGACAGAACTGATTTGCAAAGTCCACTTGCCATAGATTGCCATAGATTCAACCAATATTTTGTGATATAAGTTGATTTCTGTGAAAGGAAGACATTTTTAAGAACTTTTCCTCTACAAGTCCACACTAGCAGCATCCTTTCCAACAGATCACTCTTTTCTGTTGCACACTGCCCGGATTGTCTGCTCTAGTTCTGTTCTCCATTCCTCATTCCTCTCTTGCCTCGCAGTTACAGTCTGCTCCTTCATCCCTGAAGAATGAAATAATGTCTATCCTGGTGCTATATTTACAGATCAGGCAGCCTAGAAATGAATTGGCTGTATTTTGAGTCAGAAAAACCAAAGGTTTTATCACTCTGAGATCCAAATGCCCGGGGAGAAAAGGTTTTAGTTGATGATCAGATGATAAGGGGCTCCATGGAAAGTCAAGTGTGCACTTGCAATGAGTGTGTAGTCTAATCTATAGTGCATGATGGGATCAAAATAATACTGGAAAAAGTAAAAATTAAAGCCCTTTTGTTGGCACTGGGTTTATAACTGCAAGAATATTCTCACAAACACATGAAGTAGAATAGCATTAGTCTGTAGGCATCTATTTCAAAGCTAAAGTGCTGCCACTCCTTAAGACATTCTCCTCTGCACTATCTGTTAAAATAGATTACAAATTCACATCCTCTGGCAATTCATGGCACCAAGCATCAGGAATTACTCCACTCAGTTTTGAGGCTGAAATAGCACCACGTGCATTTTTGCACACACAGTGACAGCTCTGAGTATTTATTTTTTTTTCATTATTTAATGACAGTTAAAATATAAATATATTAATATATTATAAACATTTTTATGTTAATCACATTTTCCTAATACACATGTGCATTATATATTACATGCCTGATAAACTGGATCTTTGAAAGAAGTGACCACTATTTGCATTATAATAAATACTCTATAAATACTAGAAGAAAACCTACAGCTTTTCTTCACTTTAATAAGATGATCTGTTTCCTGGTATGCTGAACACCCTGAGAAATGGCTGGATAAGAATTTTTTTGTGTCTTTGGGAAGCAGTGGATGCAATACATAATTAAAGTTGTTTTTACATGGCAGGGTACTCAAAAATCATTTTGAACATAAAGTCATCATTTCCCAGTTCATTAGCTTTTCAAACATATCAAAATTGCCAGTACCAAACAAATGTTGCCTCTTAATGTGATCAATTTTTAGTATTTCTGTATGTTGCATTGTAAAACAACAGTTTCAAATTAAGCGTTGCTTTGAAATGTGGAAGCTAAGCAATTCATACTTTAAGAACTGATAGTTTTATTGGAGGATTCTTATGCTTTTATTTTTATTTTTTTAGGGACAGTTTGTCAAAATCTACAATTATCTAGATCAGTAAAACTGCCTGCTTCACCAGAAATACTGACTATTTGCATATACTTCACTGAGTGCAATTCATGAGGAACTCAGAGGATTCACCCTAAAATTACTAGCAGAGGTTCATAAATCCATTTCATTCTGCTTTATTGCCAAGCATTATTCTTTTGTTTCATCCATTTATGGTAAACCAGTGAAAACTGAAATATTTCTTTATAAAAACATGAAGATACATTGCTGCTAGCAAGTCCTGGTTCAGTTTTGCAGGGTTCTGCAGATTATTTTAAGTGAGCATTGAAACATGATTTTAAAACATAATTGTTTGTGTCTGAAATAGCAGTAAGTATAAAGCAGAGTGGTGTACAGTACTTCTCAACATTTCCTTAAACTGATGGGATGATTTTAGTCCCTTGTGGATCTGACCTCCAGCATGCAGCTGAAAACCTTCCAGGCCATGAGTACCACTGTTATTGCTCTAGACAATTTTAATTTCTGCCTGTGTCAGTCTGAAGGAACAAACCCTCCTGCTCCATCACCAAAGGAAAGCACACTGATCTTTCTTAAGGCACCTGCTTGAAGTTCCAGACTTTATGCAGAGGACTCACAAATATCAGTGGCCACTCTGCTCATGCCTTTCTGAGATACTATTAAAGCTCAGATGCCAAAAATGTAGAACAATACTGCACTGCAGGATCCACAAGTGAACCAGAGAAAACTCTCTTATATGGAAAGGAATTTACAATATCTTGCTGGACAAAAAATAAGCCAAGCAGGGTGACAACATCCTGCACAGTATGAGAAGGAATGAAACCCTGGATGCAACAGCCACTAAATTACTAAAATCCAACACAACTGTGGGAACTGAAGTCATGGACATGGAAACACCAATGGTAACTAGATTCCATAATACCTTAACAGAAATATTGGGACTTTATGTATTCACCAAAGGTGTTTGTTTTTGTACTTCATTTTTATGTTCTTAGCATGGAGGGGTTCTGCTGAATCGTGAGACTTCACCTCAACAAATCCCTGATGCCAGGATTGGGGTTTTTTTTAAATGAATGGGTTGGAGTTTCATGCAGGTGTTTTATGCAGCTGTTGTGCTTTCTTGTGCAAAGAAAAGGGAACAGAGTCATCTATCCGTGACAGTCAGCACCAAACCTGCACCACCAGCACTGACCCCAACTGAACCAGCTGTGGGACTCTCTGAATGAGAGTACAATTACACATTCATTTATTAACTGTACAGATACCAAGAAGTATTCCTCTTGAAGCAAATATAAGTTCTATTTATGTGTGACATACCAAAGAACTGTAAGATTTGGCCTTCACATTTCCTTGTTTTGTGCTGTAGTTATGCACTAAAATATTTGACCTGCTCAGGTATCCGTGACTCTGAGTGAAATACCATCTGTATTTCATGATCATTCAGTAAATAACTTCTGGCAGTGCAGTTAAAAAGAGTCATAAACTGTGTGATTTATTTGATAATGGAATAATGTTCTCCTTTGCAAACCCAGACCTTGATTTATCTGCACAGAATTTTTACCAGCATAATACAGAAGAGATTGATCGTATTTCAAACATACTCTGAGGGAAAACTGGGGTGGGGCACTTAAGAAGAAACTTAAATTAGAAACTCAAATTTTAAAGAACTAAGCTTAGACAAATGTACAATAAATTGAACAGCAGAAGCAGAATTTAAACTCCTCACCGAAAAAAAACAAAAACTACTCAACTCATCATATGTGAAATGACAATGATAGAGCACTGCAATGGTTCTATATGCTGAGAAGGATCTTTCATAACTCACATAATATTGCAGATAATTAAAAATCTGATAACTTATTTAGTGACAGGGATAATACTGAGCATAGAAAATGGTACAGATAAATCATTCTCATATTACAGATCAAAATACAGAATGCAATTGAATACCTTTTATTACTACATGAAGACGACTTTGCCTGACTCATCTGAATATATTTATATATACTTGTATATGTATAGTGCAATTTACAAGCAATTTCATTAAAAAAGGTTCCTAACAAATTAATACCTGGATACTGAATAACTAAAACTAAAGATACCTAAATGTGTAAACTCTCTAGATAATTCAGGGTATGTGTGATCAAACAAAACATTTAATTAGTATTAAAGAACAGCAAGTCCCTCAGTTCTAAAGCATACATCTCAATATTTACATAAAGAAAAAAATAGTGTTACAATATAGAATTCCCTGGGCCTGACAATATAGAATTTCCTGGGAATAAAAATAATTAGAATATTTGCTAATTAAAGATAACTGAAGACCACTGAGGTGTGGTCTACTTCTGTTTATGAGGAAAATTCAGGGTAATTAAATTTCTATTACTTAAGTGTTTCTCATTCCCTCTGCCCCCATCACAGCTGGTTTCTATTTCAGATCTGTGAGTTCTCTGAGAACAGACTCGTGTACTTTGGCATGATTTCTTTTCCCCTGATTCCATGGTGCTGGATCATTGAAAGAATGCAGTGTGCAGACTCCCCTTGGTGTTTAAACTACTCAGCAAAGCAAAAAGGTCAATTCCACAATGGCAAAATTCATCAAACCTTTTCTTAATCTGCTATTTAATAAACTCTCAGAGGGGCTTCCTGCATTTGACACCTTACTCTCAGTCCATGTTCAAATTCCCAAACCAAACTGACATTCTGTAAGGACAAATACCCTGTCACACCTGGAACAGCTGTGTTAATGGAACTCCGGTTCTGTTATCTACTTCTGTGCTAACAGAACTCTCTGAGTATCCTCCTCATGGCACCAGGTTTCTAAGCTGTGTCCTGTGAGTCCAAATGAAGCAAGAATTCAAACTAAAGTAAATACTCATGCATTATTAAATGCATGTTATTAAAAAGCCACCACACAGGCCACCCTTCTTTCCAAGTCACATCCTGCAGGCTTTCCATGGCTTCCACCTTGAAACTCCTGCCAGGTTTGTTCCTCTCTAGGGTACAGCTATGCACTCTGTGAACATAAAGCTAAATCAGGCACTTCACATTTCACTGTCATTCGACATGGAAGCAATTTTAACTGATCATTACTCTTATATTGCACTCAGCTCATACTTCTGTTTTATGCTATCAGCTTTTATTAAATTCTCTATAATATCTGATTCATCCAGAAAAGATGCACTAACTGTTTTGTGTCTTCATTGAGGCAGATGGACACATTCAGTCTTGGTTTTGTAATTGTTCCAGAACTTTTCTGCCTTCCTCTCTCCTCTAATCTCAGTTTGGGGCTGGGTAGGACAGGCAGCAGCAGCCCTGGGCTCTTGGCTTCCAGCCAGGGTCCTGCATTGCACCCAAGGCCAGCCACAGCCACCTCACCTGGGTTCATGTGCTGGGGTGGCTGACAAACCTCTGACAATTAATTAACAACCTCCACCACAGCCAAGTGCCACTGACAAAATCTATGAATCTTGCTTATAGTCCAAAGTATGTTTTCACAGAAAAAATAGCTTGCACAAAACCCTGAACTGCCACTAATACAGTCTATTTGCCTTCATTTATCTTCACCTTTAATACAGAGCAAGTTTCTGTCAGTCAACTTAAAACCAGCAAAGTCTAATTGCAATTTACCAACAAGGCTTTTATTTCCAAAATATGTTCTGTAGATAAGGAATACTTGAAAGCTTAATGACTTCTTACTAGATCAATCATAACACATAAAGGTGTTTGCCTTTTTAAGGGGAAAACCAAAGGTTTTTAGGCTCCAGTCTCATTTCCTTTGAATAATTTTTCAAAAAATTAACAAAAAAAAAAGTTAGAAAGGCTTTATTTAGTTTTAACAAGGTCAACAGACCAAAGAAAAAATGAAAATTAAAAGAAACAGGTGGTACCAGAGTGGGGGAGAAAGCAAACCAAAAAGCAATGTATGCTTCAGACTCATAAGATTTTTTTACTATTTGAAACCTCAACATTATCAAACACTTTGCTCAAAAACCATGTCTGCTTTAAAATTCAATGTTCACTTCCCCTCAATGGAGTCTGAATTAATAAGACTGTCTGAATAAGCTCACACACTGCTTACATTGACCACCCCAACACACCCTGAAGCCACTGCCACCACCTGCAGCTGCTGCCAGGGGCTGGCTGAGCTGCACTTTGCATTTCCAGTTTTGCCATCATTTCAGCACATGAGGGATTAATAATACGACACTTCTCAAACAAGTGACAAATTCTGAAACAAGAAGGTCAAATGATCTCAGAACCATCTCAGTATCAAAATAAAATTTATTTCCATGCAGATTTTTATGATAGCTGTCTTTATTTCTTAAGGGAATTGTCCCAGCTTGACCAAAATGACACTCTGAAATATTCAGCAAAAAGTGGATGTGACCAGTTCTTGTACTGGTGGGTCACCCCTGTCAGACTGTCTTGATAAATAGAAAAGTCTGTCAGCACACAGCAGAGATGATTTCTTTCAAACAGCACACCCCAGAGAATACTTTTTATCTGAAAGATACTGAAGTGTAAGTTATCTTCTTCATTAGCAATACAGATAATTTTACTGGGAATTACAGGAGTAAAAAAATAAGAGTATTACATTTTTATGTGGCTATTGAGTCTGGCATACACTCTCAGAATTATAACAAAATATCAAACCAATTAAACACAGAAGAATGGCTGTAGCCATTATTCTAACTCCTTGGGCAAGCTCAAGAAAATCTTTCTCATAAGGGTTTGTTACATTTTCAGAAGTGTGCACAGATGGACAACACTCAAATTTTAAATCCTTGTAGGAAAAACCTTCTTTTAAAGGCCTGGAAATACAGCTTAGTGAAACTTACATATTTTCTGTACTTTTTTTCTCCCAAATATTACAATACTCAGAAATTCTATTAAATTCAACACATTATGGAATTTTAAGAGTCTCAATTCAGAATTAGCATTGACCCCTACTTTTAGTGGCTTGCTCCTATTCATTTTAGTTCAGAAATGGAGAGAAGATGTAAGAAAATACCATCACCAAAGATACACTGAAAGAAGTAAAATTCTACTGAATTTCAATGGGTTGTGTTGGGGTTTTAATTCAAAAAACAAAACACTATCTTGTGGTAACTTTTTCCCTCGAGTTTGGACCTTGAAAGGAAATTTTTTCAGTATATTATAGGATGAAAAAGAGTAGGAACTGGAAGTTATTCCACATTTTTTATTTTTAGAGCTCACCAATGGTCAAAAAGCCAGACAGACTGGAATGAAAAATAGGATTTTGAGCCTTTACCACTACATTGTCTATGTCTGTGCATAAAGGCCAGTGCATTATAACATCCCATAGTAAGAGATTACTGCAGCAGTATCACCAGGCTGC
This sequence comes from Toxostoma redivivum, assembly GCA_013397375.1. Taxonomy (NCBI): domain Eukaryota; kingdom Metazoa; phylum Chordata; class Aves; order Passeriformes; family Mimidae; genus Toxostoma; species Toxostoma redivivum. Next base: position 386,078 of record VXBI01001031.1, read on the forward strand.
ACTTTTAGCACTTTGACTCTGAAACATGTCTGTTGGCAAACCAGGAAGAAACCAATGAAGATGGCTTTTCCCTCTGAGCTTGAATGCCAGACTGCTACTTCAAAACTTGGATTGTAAAGCCATCTCTCAGGTCCAGAGGGGAAATACTGGATTGGCTATTTTGGGCTCTTGAAAAGGCACAGTCAGGCATGCACAAGGGCAGGGCTTGGCCTTGGGGTTTATTTCATACAGTTTTTGGTGTTTTAGCAGGACACCACAGCTTTGTGACTCCATAGATTACATCAGGTTACACCCTCCAGGTGTCTGGACTCCCCATGGAAAGAGCAATAATAATATTGATATATATAATAATACACACACATATATACAGATATATAATTATACACCAGTCAAATCCACAGACAATTTGGCAGAATGCTTGGAGGAAAAGACATCTTTGTGGTCATCACTCCTTCAGATGTCACTGGACTAACCATGCAATTTATAAGGCTTGAGTTTAACAACTGGCAAGTGTTCTGTGTTACTGCTGTTTTATCACGAGCTGAAATTGTTTTAATAACAGTCTCTATAAATTTATTATAGAAGTCATCTAGCAAGGTTTTCATTTTCACTAGACATGCTAGCTCTAAAGCCATGAGACTATCAGACTTTTTGTTCAGAAAGCCTGCACAGAAACAAGATTACAAATATCAAAATAATTGAATTTACTCAAGTTAGTGTAATAACAAAGTTTTCTGCTTTATGTAAATTCCTATAAAAGCCAGACAGACCAAGTAATCACTGATGATATTGCCAAACGCTGGCACAGATGCAGTGTCATATTAATAAAGCATTTCTGAATTGCTTCATTTTGCAAAGAACATAAGTGGAGCATGGATGAAATAGATATCAGCATTCACCAAACTGGAATACCCAATCCCATTTTAAAAAATCACACTGCTAATTCACTTTTCCATCTAAATAGGGAGAGAAGCTAAATACAAACAAGATTCACTGTACATTAAAAAATGTACTTTAAGCCACTAATTCATATCAATCAATTTCAGCCAAGGATAAGGGGTTTTCAGAGTCTATATGATTGAGCAGACCTGCTGATTCAGAGGCAATTGTTCTCAGGATTATCTCTGATTATTATGGATCTACCAAAAACACATGTGGACCAGAACTCAGAGAAATTAATTAATATGAGTGAAACTGAACCAGCAGTGCTGAATGAAATTCTGTTAAAATATCCTCCCAGAGAATGTCTTTGTAAAGTATTAATAGAGTGTTCCCACTGTGGCAATACAATACGAACTTATCCCATAGGAATATGAAAAGGGGCATCTTCCCATTAAAGGGCAGAGACAGCTTTTTCTTCTGTCTGTTCAGCTCCAAGGAAATTGCATCCAGTGGTGAGATCCCAGCCATCAGATTGTTATATTGGAATATTGGTGGCAGCCACTGTTTGCAAGAAATATTTAAATATAATGAAGCAATAATACAAACAGGGAGGAAGGGAGAGTTTCAGAGCAGCCTTGTGTGTGTACTTGTTATTCTTGCCACTTGCTGTGAATATCACTGGGAAAGGTCACTTGGATTTAGCAGTTCACAGCATCATGAACTGCTGGCTCAGATAAAGGCATTAGACTGTGGAAGATGATAATATGTTCTTCCTTCTCTAAGATATTAATCTAAGCTACACCTCTTGATCTCTAGACAAGAATTTTAATTTGCCCAGCAAGAATAACACTGAACACCATCAAAATATTTTCTTTTGATAGTGGAGCACTATCACAGAAATGCCTTTTAATGACCCATTTAAATCCTAGTGTTTACAGCAGATTAGTGCAGCCATGCAGTGCAGCCAGGTCTAAAGACACTCACTACCCCATAATTGTGTGGATGCTACCAAAAATCACCTCCACAGAACTCTGTCTGGCAGAGACCTGCAAGCTGCTCATTAAATTTTCTTGACTATGAAAAAGCATCACAAAATTTTCATGACACATCACTTGAGGAATTGATGTGATGGATAAATAAATTGCTGGATTTCAGCTTGTTTTCCCTTTATCCTCTATTGTTGCTCCTGAAAGAACTCATTTTAATACCAGCTGCAAGGAGATGATGGTAACACCCCCAAAAGAGTGGGGAAATGCAGCAGTGGCTGCTGTGGGCATGACCTGGGGAAAGATGTTTCACTTCTCCCACAGCTCCTCTGTACACATACTGAAATTTATTATTTAACAATACACAAGCTTCCTAGATTTCCATAATGATTTCCGAAAATGAGGCTCAGGTCACTTCTATATCCTTTAGGAATGTAAGTTGAATTGTATCTTAAAATTACTATTTGTATATTAGCTGCAAAGTAAAATATTTTAATGCAATATATTTTACACATGCATCAACATTCAAAATTTGTGAAAGAGGGATTGAGGGTTTGATAGATCCTTGACAAGACTGAGCCAGGATTTCAGTGTACATTAATCACTCCAGTTAACACTTTTCCTACTAGCTGCAATATTTTCCATGCTCTCAAAAAAACATACTTCAGGAACAGCAAAATTAAATGGGGTTGTGTGGAAGCATGATCCTTAAATATTAAAAACAAAAATACAAAACCCCAACAAACAATGAAACAAAAACCAAAACACAAAAACAAAAAATAAAGACAACACATTAAAAAAATTTATTATGATTTTCCTAGTCTTACTGCCTTTAGATGATTATTCCATCAACATTTCTCAAGTGAAGATCCAAGAAAGAAATAAAATTAAATACATATAGCAAAGCTGCCTTCTGCTCACCATGTGTGAAATTTTCAACATTTTAAGGACTATCAAAATGTGTTTTAACTATTCTTCACTTTTTTTCCCAAATCAAGAATAAATAATGAGAAACATTTTTAATTTTTCCCTTTAATCACTGAAAAATCAGTCAAAAGCTCTAACACTATTTAGTATCTGGCTGTAACAGTAATTAGCATCTCAAGCAATACCAAATGCAATTAAAATGTGCTTCTAAGCATTCACATCATGTAAAGCAATTTCTTTTGTATCTTTATGTTCTAATAGGAAAGAAGAAAAATATTTGTGCCAAAAAGTACCAGAGGAAAAGCAAATTACAGCAAAGCTGTATAAATGAGAAACTTTGAAATGTGTTTTAGCATTTCTAGATTAACTTCTTTGAGCAAGGTCTAGTTACCAATTGCAAGGTCAAATTGTTTTTTGTTTAGAACAGACCACATTTGGTAAGTACCACTTCAATGAAATGTGAACTAGCCAGAACTACTTTAAAGAATGGCTATCATGATTTCCAAGAATATTATAGAAACTCTTCCCTGGGATTTTTTGATATCAGAGCCCTGATCATGATTAATATAAGAGGAAAAAGAAACATCAGAAGCTTTCCAGGATTCCCAGTCACACAACAGCAGCAATGGTCAGCAGCAGGAAGCAACTGCATAAATAAAGACACAGCCTGAATCACTTTTGCTTGAGATTTATCTGTTTACACTGGGCAAATTTGAGCAATGGATTGTTAAAAGTTAAAATATTTAGAATTCACCCAGATTAAAAAGCCAAATTTGACAACTGTATCCCTGTTCCCACCAGCATTTAAGTATTTACAGACATCTGGGAAATCTTTTTGAAGCAGAGTTATTTCTCACTGCATTTCCAGGGCTTACATGCACATCCTAGCCAAACTTTATCATCACTAACCTTGAAGAAAATGAAAGAACTAATTTGATGACATTATTAAATAATTTAGGACCATATTTCTAGAAGTACTACAGTGCCTTAAAAATTTGATTCTCTGTGGAGAAAAAAAAAACATAAAAACATCCCAAAAAGCAGCTGACAGGCCAATACGAAAAAGCTTTGGAAGTGATGAGTATTCAAATGAGAACCACTACCCAAATATCATGTGGCTCTGAACAGCAGAAGCAGCTTGCAGGAATGCTTGTGTCAATCCTGCATTTGGATAAGAACAGTGTGTGGTTTCACAGAACTCATGACACTTAAGGTAAAGATTTATTGAATAACCCACAACATTTAATAAAAGTTGCTGAGAGGCATGTTTTCAAATCAGTAGTGAATTTGACATTTACCATATGTTCACACATGGCTTTCTTCCCTGTTTGAACAGTACAAAAACTTCCCATTAAACTTCACTAATTAAATTAAAATAGAAAAATGACAAACAGGATGAAGAACTGACAGTTTCATAAGACCAAACCAGGCTAAGTACTTATCTTAAATCCTAATAGCACCATCTGATGGAGGATCACCACAACACTAGAGCAGAGATTCAAAGTGTGCTAGACATTAATTTGAAAATGTTTTAATAGATTTCTTTATTTTGTGTATTAAACTGTAAACATAAGTATACAGAATAGTAGTGATCTGCTAAATAAACCTAAAGCAGATTATGACATTTTAAGTCAAGAAAAGTTTTGATTTAGTAGGAAGCAAATCCAGTTTGAGGTTAAGCTGAACAGAAGAAAAGCAATTTCTTTCCAGACACCTCTTTTATGTCTGGACAATAAATTTAAACACATCTGGTGTCCAAGTCAAGTCTTTATTGCCCTTAAGCACACAGGTTGCCCACACAGGATAAAGTATAAGTGCAGAATAAACATTTGTGCTCCCTTAGAGGACACCAAGTAGAGCAATATTTTTAATATGTGATTCACTAAATATCAGAATGGGGTAAAAGAAGAACACAGGCATCACAGGGGCAGCTGGAGGAGAGATCTGAGGGTCAGAGAGCTGCATGCAAGACACATGTTAAACAACAATTAATTGTATGAATATAAGTAGTTACACGTTTAATTCAGTTGGGATTACAGTTCCAGATAAAGAGAATTTACTCTGTTTTGCTGGATCAGGGGAGTCTCCAACTCAAAGGCTCCTCATCCCAGCTCAGCCAGGAAGAGTAAATTCACAAAGAACTTCCCCTGGCAGCCCCTAGTGCCTGCAGTTTGGACATTCTCTCTGTTGCCAGGTTTTTTATTTAATCCTTAAATATCTCCACACATATGGAGAACTTGGCCCAATCCTTCAATTTTTCTACTTTCTGCCATGCCTGGGCAGTCTCCTTCAATCCATTCTACCAGATCTGAAGAGATTCCAGATATGATCCCTTTTTATTTTAACTCAAATTTTCCCCCTCCCATCCTCTAAAAGGTCAAGAATCTAAAAAATTACTTTAGCTTCGAAGATGCACAACTTCAACACACTTTTCCCCTTTACTGTAGTGCAACCCCAAGAGTAAAACTGTGAGTCCAAGCCATCTGCTCCCCTATCAACACTGAAAACCAAGGATCTGCTGCAAGACCTCATTAACACAATGCTGTTAATCATCAGAGCAGTACTAAATAACAGAGAAAGGGGGAACCAAAAAAACAGTGACAGGTGCTTTACACAGACCAGACAGTGGGAAACGTAGAGGAACCTAGAAGAAAATAAGTTAATTAAATGCTCCTACACAGTCAGATAAAACTACATGCATCACCACACAAGGGTTCTATTGCTGCTTTGCACAAACAGGTTGGATTTTAGCTGCCCTTGTAGTCAGACTAATATGAAGAGGAAGCATTTTGATCTGTTGACTTCTGTGATTAGGAATACCTTTAGTTCTGGCATATACCCTGAAGATAAGAAACCTACATCATCCAAGGAAATCCTGATATTGTTATTGATCTGCTTTAAATCAAACAAACACAAGAAGTGCCCACAGAGATTGCAAGGCAGCTCAAAGGGCTGGATGAATACAGGCTGTTTGGGAAAGACAGGCTGGGAAGGCAAGGAGGGAAACTGTCCTGTGTATGGGACAGCAGCTGGAAGGGGGGGACAGCAGCTGGAAGGGGTGAAACTCTGCTGAGGAAGGGGATGAGCTAGAGAGCTCCCAGGTCAGGGGTAGGGGCACCATGGCACAAATGGGGGTGTCTGCTGCCCACAGCCTCCAGCAGGAGGTGACTCCTTCAGACAACTGAGAGGAGCCCCACATCTGCAGATCTGCCCACATCTGCAGGTCTTGGCTCCCCCCGGGTACCTCACCCACCCCTGTATCTGCTGGAAAGGCAGCAGCAATGCAGGAGATGCCCCCATCAGGGATGTGTTGAGGATAACTTCCTAACACATCCCACCAAGGAGGCAGCAGGTGCAGGCTCTCTGCTGGACCTGGCATTTGCAAAGATCTGGCTGCGGATCTGAATGTAAATAAAATTTGAGACAGGGCCCCAGAGATGCTGCAGAATATCTGACCCTGGGGAAACTCAAACCTGACAGGACAGGGCCCTGAGCAATTTGATCTGATTAACCTGTCTTTGAAAAGTGGTTTGGATTAGAAGACATCAAGAGGTACATTTCAACCAGAGCTGATTTTTTTTCAGATGAATCTATTTTTAGAAATGCTTTCCATAAGCATTTTGTTTTTCAATGAAGTAAAAGTCTCTTAAGACATGCTTTAAAGAAAAAAAATACCAGCAGGTTTTTGTTAGAATTATCTCAGGATAGACAACAAAACAAACAAGCAAGTTTCTTCACAGTTGTACCTTTCTGAAACCAAAGACACAAGACGTTGAGAGGCGAGATAACTGATGACACTGCTGGCTTCAGTGTTGTGGAAATAAATAACAGACACGAGAGTAAATTCTGAAGCAAAAGACAAACATAAGTAAAAATAACAGAGAGAAAGAAAAGGGAGAACAGGACACAAAGACTGAAGCCATTCTAGTTATGCCTGTTTTGAAAAGTAGAATCCTCCAGTGGAAAATAAAACCAGGCAACAAGAACAGACCTTGGAGGCCAAGTGTTTGGAACAGAGCACACCTGCTGTTAGGCAGCTCCTCACGTCCTCTCACAACCTTGGCAAATAAATGTTCCCTGCTTTGCATTCACAGGACAAAGGAAAATGGGACATATTTTTTGCAATAAAAATTTAAAAGGCTTGTTACAGCTTTTTTACTGCCTTTTGTATGCATTGATGTTTATGCTTCATTACTTTAATTTTTGGGTTTTTACTACTGTTAGTGCCCTAAAGTTAAGGTGGTAAACTACAAGCTTTTAAAACAAGCAGATGCTTCCTTATGGTGGAAAAAGACTGAAGCTATGCTTTATGCCAAGAATAAATTTTAACTTTTAATAGCTTTCAGGAAAAAAAGTCTCTTTTTTGAAGCAGGTATAAAATACATGAATTATTTAAGATCTGCAATTCATTTATGAGAATGGAAATCCTTTCCAGACTTGGTATTAGCATGGTCACTAATGCATCAATAAGAGCATGAACAGGTCAAAATCGTCCTTGTCATCAGTCTATTGACTTTATTGAAGTTCTGTAAAAAAGAGTAGTAATTACCTGAACAGTGCAATAACTTAACATTTTCAGTTTGTTTTCTTTACACAGAATACAATATATTTTAAGTACACAAAAACATTGAAATTTAAAAAAAAAATTAAAAAATTAAAAACAAAGAAGAAAAAAGAAAAATGAAAACTGCACTGTTCTGTAAATTAAAAATTGTTTTCACCTTTTAGCAATTTTTCAGTTGTGGTGGAGATTTAAGTACATCACAAGCACTGCTTGTTCCTATTGTCAGGTTCTCCTTTTAGCAATGCTGCCAATATTAATACTATCTTTGCATAACCTAGTTCTTAGTTTATTTATTTATTATGTGTCATGCTCTGGTGAAAAGATTTTTTTAACAGATATTATGAAAATTCACTACTGAAGAATATTAAGAATTTATAAAATTATAAAATTTTGTTTTTTCTCTGATCATTATTTTTAAAAATTATTACTTACCTGCTTCCAAAAGCCATGTGACACTGGACAAACAAGATTTACTGACTATGAATATATAAAATGTAAAATAACTTTTGGATAACTTTTTAGTTTGTTTATTCTGCAATTTCTAATATGTGTAAGATCAATTCTTGGAATTAATACTATCAGAGACAAAAGCCCTCAAATGGCTCTTTTTTGTTATGTGCTGAAATTAGGATAAATAAATCAATTACAATTGATTTAAATAAATTACAGTCTCTAATGAGAAAAATAATTGTATATTAAAAAATGAGTAGGATCAGAACACAATGATATTACAAAGCCAGAGGTGAATTTTAGCCAGCATTACCTACTTCAGACAAGAACTCTGTAGCTCAGGGCACAAAGACTGCCTTGACTTGTTTTCAAAGAGAACACTTTATTGACTGGCTTTTCCCCCATTATATCATTCAACTGATTTCAAGTCCACAATTTTTCTTCCATGCAGCCCCGAATGAGTTTATGAAAGATTTACAGTAATGATAAAGAAGCATTTCCCTCAGAACAGAAAGCTGAAGGAGCCCAAATGCTGCAGAGACATGAACATCCTTCTAGCAGTTTCCTTAACTCCATCACACAGACACCAACCAAAGCACAGAAATGTCAGTACAGAGCTCAGCTCAGCCCTTTGGGACACTAAGCTGCTATCTGCCACTGCTCATTTAGAAGAGAATTTCAATTTTTTTTTTTAATTGCCCTAAGACCACTACTGAGTAGATAATACCAAGATACACAACTTTCCCCCTGAGATTCCCTAAGGACAGGGGAATATAGTATAATAAGAAATCAAATCATGGTTAAAAAGTAATAATCACAAATGCAATTATTCCTTATAACAAACTAACCAATTCTGTGCATTTTCCATTTTCTTTGCTTTGTAAATTTTGCATATATTCTATGTTTTAATATGGGATTAATATATATGACTGAAATGCATATATTCCTACTTAGAAAATAAATCCATACAATGTCCATTTTGTGAAAAAAAAATTAAAATAACATGGACATGCAGGAATTTATCATTGAAGACTGAAGTATCTTGAAAAAGTAGCCCATATCCTTTTAAAATTACCTAAGTATTTTTATCATTTGTTTTATCCATTAGAGATATCTGGGTGTTCAATATTCAAAAACAAAACTTCCCACAAGTCAAAATAATTAAATTCTCACATTATTTTCTATAAATGTTGGTTTATTTTCATAAATTTCTACCCTAGGCCCCCCCTGAGCCCATACTATAGGTTTTATATTACTTATTTGATGCACACTGGCTGATCTGTGATGTACATTTATCTGCACTGCCAAGATGTGTGAGATAACTCATCCTTCAGTAGGCATGAACTCATACTCAAACAGATGGAGCACATTGAAATTCCAATATATCTTAAGATACTGAGGTCTTTAATTTAGTGTATTCCACAGTACAGTGACAAATAGTGAAAAAAGTATCCTAAAACCAGAATATTTTCAATTTCTTCTAGGCTGTAAATTTCATTTAGTTTTTTAGAACAGATCCATTTTCAATTTGCAACTCAGGGGAAGATAAGGAAGCCTTCAGAATATATAACACTATTACAGAAAAGAAATTGCTATTTATTCTTAAAACCCTTCTGCATTTTGACAAAGACTATAAAAATTGTCATCATTTTAGAATTCCTAAAAAATTTAATCTGAATTTATTAATAGATGCTGTTCTGTCTTGAGGCAGGATCTTGATTTTGAGTCAAGTAATTGTAGAAAACATTGAGGACAAGGCTATGTAAATAAGAGCATCTCACTGAAAGTGGGATGCCTCTGTCAGCTGCAGTGTGCTGAAATTTTCTCTCATCTGTCATCCTTAGACGTAAATCCAGATGGGAATATTTCAAAAGCAAAGACAACTAGTAGGAAAATGAGATAGGAAACAAGGAACAGATCATAATTTGAACGTTGCTATTCATGCCTTCAGCAGTTCACAAGATAAAAATGAAATGTGGATAGCTTGGTGACATGGTTCTATTTTACTTGAAAAAATAGCCCTGGATCTTTCTGATTAATTTACATGTCAGACTGCACAAACAGAAAGATGAGATTTTAAGAGGAGGAGCAGCATATCCTTAACAAGCTTATACATCAACATATTTTATTTCACATGAAAGATCCTTTGTTAACTTTGACTAATTAGTACTGACAACAGCAGAGATGAACAAGGAGATTAAAGTCACCCCTTGGCACTACTTTCAAACAATGACAAGGTCAGAACTAGCATAGATTTAGGTGATACATATAAAAGAGGCTGAATCTCATTCACAAAAATTACCTCAACAATTTTTTCCAATATGCAGCTACATTTTGCTTATTATGATTTCTGCACAGCATCAAGAAAATAAAGAGCACTGATTATAAATTCAATCTGTTATGTCATTTACTTAAAGACTCAATGAAATGCAGAGAAATACTGCTAATGTACTACAAAATTCAGAAAATTTTCTGTTAGGCTACATAAGCTCTCAGGAATCCATTGAATCTGCAAAAACAGAAAACAACTTTCATTTATGGTCACCTCAACCTCAGCTGCTGCACTAAAGTTGAAAATAATTACATGCTCCCAAAGGCTGTCCTTGAGAAAATAGACAATGATCAAGACTTCCCTAGTCTCAGATCTTTAGGTTTTGTCCAATCACTTGTACTATAAAAAAAATATGTTTACTCCAATTGATGAAGGAGTTTCCTTTCAGAAATACCAGATGCAATCAAATCAGTTCTGGCAATCCAGCCTTATTACTCATAACTAAACTCTTTAATGGATTATATTTCTGTAATAATTAATTGTAAGCTGGAAGAGCTGTCAGCTGAAGGGAACGTGGCTCTGCCATGACATGCAGCTGTTGTCCTGGCCATGGCAGCAGGGGACACAGAGCTGCATTCCCTGGGAGCTGCGGTGCCTGGAGAGAGGTGCACAAACAGCTTCTTGGTCTGGCTTTTGGACTGCAAATAAGTTACCAACAACAAAAGTATTCTGGTGAAGTTATAGCTACACATAGCACAACAGAGCAGAACAGAAAAAAGTTAATGGTGTTCATTACTGCATCATTGCACTGTCTTCTGGCCTGAGCAGTTACCTGATGCCTAAAGCCATGCTGGATAATTTCCCTGGGGAGAGAGGAGGATTTGTCAATGAGTCTGACATTTCTTTTCTCCAGTTTTACTCATTCCAGGAAAAAAAGATGAAAAGATCCTATTTCCCTGAGGAAAAAGTAGCACAATCTATTTCCCTTGCTGGCATTTTTCAAATCTGCCTGTCTCCTTCTATCTCACTAGTGGAATTACCAGTAGAAGTTTTTCAAAAACTGGTTATTAATTTTTAATGATGGCTGAAGTGAAGTATAAAAATAGCTAACAATAATACAGATTGTGATTCTCCCACAAACAAAAAACATGGCAATTAGATTTTTGATCAAATTTATAAGTTAATTTGACCAAAAATAATTATTTGGAAGATATGAAGATTGAAATTCAGTTCACTCAGGATAATGCTAAATACAGCCTTTTTCAACATGATATTTTTAACCCCCACCCCAGATTCTCTCATATTTTAGCACTATTTCCTCTCCAGATCTTCCTTTGCAGCTCCTATCTGGAAGCCAGCAACCCTTCCTTCTTACTGAGTCCAAAGCACTTATATTTGACCTTCCTTCAGAGATACTTTTTTTGGTCACTGTGGTTTTCTTTTCTTTTGGGATGAAGCAGTGACACACCTCAGCAGCCTTGGTGCATTTTCCAGTCTGCTCCCAGCTCCTCTGCCTTTGATCTGTGTTACCACAACAAGCAAGTGCTCCACACCTTGCACTTCCAGTCTCTGCTCAGGGAAGTCTCTCACTCCACCTGCCTTACTTTCTGCTCAATCTTTGCTTCCTTCCAGGTGATTTTTTCTAATTCTCCTATTACAACAATCATGCATCATTTTATTAACTTAATCTCAATATGTGAACATTAGGAAATAGGCAAAGCTGAGAACAGCAATTCACAGCTTATAGTGCTGAAATCTCCAGGCTCAGAAGAGGGAATAATTAAAGACTGAATACTCCCCAGCATGACTTTAATATCCAGTTGTATAGAAACACAGAGAGAAAGCTCTCTTCATCTTTTCCCCAGCAAAAAAAAAAAGTGTCCAGCACTGAGAGCTCTATCTGGCTAGATAAGCATCAGAAGACTCCTGCAGAAGAACCTCAGTGAAATCCTGCATTGGTGACACTCAAGTATTTATTCTTTGAGCCCATCTGATCTGAAAAACATTCCACCACACTGGGCTGATTTTTACAAAACAGTAACACTTTTTCTATTTTCCTAGCTTGCTTTGATGACCTATTGATTTACTCACTGGTTTCCTGAAGCATCTGGGGCACACAGATATGGCACCAAATTCTCTCATGAGGAGAGGATTAAAGCTGAAAGTTTCAAATTGATGTTTCATTGCACAAGATCTGAAAATAACGTGTAGGTTTCCTCTGACAAAGGTATCAGTGCAGCCCAGCCAAGAGGAGCTGCAGTGATGAATCTCAACAGGACTCAAGAGCCCTTTATGTGATTTTATCAGCTATCAGCTCTGGCTGACTCCATCTGAGGGCTGCCTATAAAGGCAGAATCTCTGTGTGATCTTGAACAGCTGCTGTTAACATGGCACAGAATGTAAGAAAATGAGTGGTAAGGAGCTGGAGACCTTTATGATCAGAATATGCACGACTAACTACATTCTGAGTGGGTCAGGGGAGCTCCTTGGCATCCTTTCAACAGGGATGTTCTCCAGGGAGGAGCAGCTCCCAGGACGAGTTCAGGGCTCCTTCAAGAGCAAACCAGGGAAAAGCTCATTAGGAAATGTTTCCAAGACACAGCTGGGACTTGTGGTGACACACTGTGGCCTAACACAATATAGACATAACCTACAAAATAAGACATAGCCTTGTCTCATGCCTCAGGACTAACCAATGTGTTCAAACTGCATCAGGTTCTGTGTTCCTGGTGCACTGAAATTAAATTTAAAAATGTAAGTCAGAGCTTCAGGAGGAAAAAAAAATGAGATAACTATACACAGACTGGAAAAATGGGCAATATATAGGAAAGAGCCCCTGTCTAGTGGATTACAGAATACAGCACAACTATTTCAGTGCTCACAAACAATGTGACAGGAAATTACTTACAGGGTCAGTTAATGAGACATTTATGAAAGAATTTCACTAGAAATGCAATATATTAAGAACATACCATATCTTTATTTTGGGGCAGTTTCTGCAGGGACTGAGGACATTCTATTATATTTCAGTCATTGTTATCCTTCCCTGTGCTTTTAGTCTCCCTGCTCTCTCATGGACAAGGCTAAATGGAGTTCAAGTTTTTTTTTTAACCATGGAAACCTTAGTTCACCTTTGGAGATGCTCTTCCTTTCAGAGCTTGTAAAGTTATAACAGACTTCTTATAGGCTTACTTTCTCTTGAGTTAATTTGACGACTTAAAAACTTTCTTCTACTTTGAATAGTAACATTCTCGAGAGTTGTTCTCTCAAAGAACATTAATTTTTCCCTCCCCTTTGTTCCTGTTTTCTTGCTGACAGCACCATTGTTTGGCAAGTATGAAGCCACTGTAACATGTAGCAAATGGACATTCTGATTTTTGAGCAGATAATAAATGAACTAAATCTACCCAGAAGAAGCAGACAATTCTCTGATACTCATATTCCATCACAGTGTGAAAGTAGAACAATCTTGCCATGGTCTTTAAATTTTATCCATGCCTTACTGAAACTAATGTTTGCATTAACATTTGCTTTAGCTTAGCTCGCCATATCATACATTAAAAATTACTCCTGGAAGTTGAGTTATACTTCACTAACCTTGCAACACTCGATATTAGGTTGTGAAAAGCTGTGTGCAAACCCTGCCCCTCCCCAGGTGTGATCAGCCTCAGAGACCCAGTGCCCTGCAGTTGGACACTGGCCCCTCTCAGCCACAGGAATTATGGGTTTAATGGAGGGGTTTTTCCCAACAGCTCCAGTTCTACCCACACGTCTTCCTCCAAATGGTAAATATCAGAACATCTGTACTTACATTAGTTTTGAGATCACTGGGATAACACACATGCTGAAACACTAAAACCAGATGATGTTACTGTCACCCAGCAATCTCTCTGGGCCACAATCACAAATATCTCATTTAACACCTACAGTTTATTCATGCTAAATCTGTGGCAGTGAACTGCATTCTACCTCTAACAGAATGTGCTCAGCCCCTGCCTACAGCTCAGTTCCAAAACCTGAATCACAGATCTGGTGCTGGGTCCCACAGTTTCATTCCAGAAAAAAATACCCCTGAAACCAATAGAGTTTTGCCAGATAAAAAAGAGCAAATAAATACATCTGCCAGAATCTGGCAATGCAACATGTACTATCAGCTGAAAACAGTGGTGAGAGAGGAACATGTATTATTGCTTTTCAGGCTACAGGTATGGGGTTGAAAATGATAAAAAACTCCTTTCCCCTGTCCAAGAGTTATGGGAAGCATACACAGTTTGCCTTTTCCACACAGCTAACAGCTGTATTGCACACCTTTCAACCATTCAGTGGAAAAAGATAAGTTGTCAGCTTTTACTTATTTACATATAAATAGATATTTTATGTCCAGATAGTGAAGTACAGGAAATCACCTCTGAAATACCTATGATCAAGCTCTATTTCAGAACCCAACAGCCTGGTTCAGATTTTCTCTTTTCTGCTACCTGTTCAGTCAAAAGCTTCTCTTTCATGCTTCAACACTTTTCAGCTGCTCAGGCAGATCTATTTAATTTCAGAATGTGCACAACAGCACAGCTTTGCTAAAACAATCTGGGTCTTGATCAAAGAACAAGTCCTAGGATGCATTATTACTTAGTAACAGGTTGAGTTTCAAGAGTGTGGTTTCAAAACTAATTCTGCTTCTCTGAATCTAAATGCTTGTGATCATGGGCAGAAAACAACTGTGCATTATTACAGCCAATGTTTGCTGCATTTCAAACTTCCCTGCTCCAAGACAAGCAAGTCATGTGTTCAAGTAACTCAGGTGACAGGAAATATTGCTTGGCTTCTGCCAGACTGAGTGCCAAAGGATAAAGCCAGCATGGATCAGAAGGGTTTCTGTGCCCTCATTGAATGCCTCGTGCACACTAAAGCAAAGCTTGTTGGGGTACCACAGAGGGTGGCTGCAGTGTGCATGCCCTGCTCTTCTCCAGAACCACTGAGCTACTGGAATTGATGCTTTATGTGTTAAGATAACTCAAGGCCATCACAACCTATAAGTTTTGTCACTGAACTTTATAATTTTTGAATTATACACAAACCCCCCAACTGTTCTCAGGGCTAAGATTACTCTGTTCAGACTCTGAGTCCATTGCTATTTCAGCACAGTTTTGTGTTGAAGCAGCACTTGCTGCTGTCCCTGACACTACAGAGGACTGTGATTAGCACAGATATTGTTATTAATTGCTTTGGTAAGCAATTTGTGTACAATAAATTAAAATGGAGGTCCAACTTGGCAGTGCTAAACCAGAAACTCAGTTACTCATACCTTACCTTTACTAACCAGACAGTTCCTCCTTTCATGAGTCAATAAAATGATAAAAGATTAATTGTGAAAAATACATCATTTTATTTCCTACCATAAAACGATAAAACTCTCATTTACAGCCTGTCAGAAGGAAAGTTTGTAACAAGTGGATGTGATGTTAAATCCACATGTAAGATAACCTAACCTTTCCTGTCACTCAAAAAATGTTGTTTATTATTAGATGTGATGCCACATCCAAGAATATAATCAGTTTGACTGATAGTTCCAATATTGAAAGTTGAACAGAAGCATTTAAAATAGACCTTAGTCCTCACTGTAATTCTCATACATTGATGCAAAAAGGAAAAAAAATCCAACAATTCAGTAATAGTATAGTCCTGGTGTTAAACAATTCCAGATGCCATGAAGAACCACTGCAATGGATGCCTTTGTTTCACACACTGAATTTCCTAAATTTATACAAAAGTATCATAAATACAAAAAAATACCTTCAATCTCTGCTGGGCAATAGATATTTTAAGCCAGATCCAAAAATATGGATCTAGATAGTGCTTAAGCTTGATAGAGCACCTTACTGGTGGTCACTGTTGTGGATTTCATGACTGGTTCATATTCACATCTCACCCTGTTGTAGGAGACTATTTTATTTGAACATGAGTTTCCGTGAGGCATTGTGATCATGAAATACAGAAATCCATTCTTCCACCCTTAGCTGGCATGAACTGGCTTCACTGAAGCAAATCAATAAAAGCAAATGGAAAGGAGAGGATCTTTTTTAAAATAGATGATTCTGGTTTTCTTGCTCACTCCAGAACTCCTGTGGGGGAGAAGGGGCAGAGCCAAACCCTGTGCAGAGAAGTTCAGACAAAGGGAAAAAGGTGAGCCATGAATGCAGGGATGTCCCTGTATGTACAGCCAGAGCACAGCCCTCACATGTACACACTCACCCACTGCAATAAACTGCCTGCCTGTCCACACAATACACACTTTATCTCTTCATCCACAATGCAATGAGAAGTTTTTGCCACGAGAAATCACCTTCTGATGGTTCAGCTCATCTCCAGAATGTTGTATCACATCTCCCAGAGTGGCTGCAGCAGCACAGGCAGTGCACACAGTGTTGTGCAGGCATGCACGAGGGGATGCTCCCTCTGCACAGCACAGGGAGTGCAGCCCCAGTCTGTGCTGGCACACACACAGCTCAGCTGGCCTTGGTGCTGCTGCACAGAGCTGGGGGAGCTCTGCTCAGGATGCGGGAGCTGGATACATACACAGAATGTATATTCTGCTTTGGGTCTGGGGCTAGAAAATGCCAGGAGAAGTGGGACAGGTGGTAGCTATTTCAGGTTGCACAGGGAAGGTTTTACTAACAGTGATTCCATAGGTTTCAGATTTGCTGCACACTCTGAAAAGGATTCTCTCACTCAGCATCTGGCTGAAGGTCCCAGCCCCTCTCCTGGCACTGCTCTAGCAAACACTGGTCAAAGGCTTTTATTATGTTCACTTCAGGATGACATAACTAAAACTGAAAATAATTTATACATTTTTGCTCCAAATCAGATTTACATTTACATGCTAAATGAAATATTTTTAGCTTAAAAAAACAACTATCTGACCTTGGAGATGGACCTAACTGTTCCCCAACACACTCACTGTCCCCTAGCTCTCCTCTGCTTGGGTACAGTAATAGTGAGAGACAGAAGGAATGATAAGATGCCACAGTAAATATTAGCTACTAATGGTATAAACAAAACAACAAAAAAAACATCGGATCCAAAAGACGTAATTGTTATGAATGAATATATATTAAAAGATACAGCAGTGATATCAATTATTTGGACATTTTTGGAGAAAAACAACTTGAAATTCATCTTCCAAGCTGCATATCATACATATTAACAAAGAGAAATTCGGAACTAATCTGAATAATTTGCTTTTTTGCTTTAAGAATCTTTCTGACATGTAAAGATTGCAATAAGAAAAACACTAACAAGCTCCTTTCTGCCTAATCATTCAAAACAGGAGACATTTGCAGCAGAACATTCAGCGTCTTTTGTGGTTAAGAACAACCATTTTAATAACTTCTTTTCCCCTGATTATTTTATGCATATATGGATACAAAACCTACTTGCTTTTATAAACTTTCTTTAAGCAAAATCTTCAGGGAGAAAACCAGTAAGACGGAGTGGAATTAAACACCTATCCCACTGCATTTCTGCTTCTGTAGGAAAAACAAAAAGCTGCAAACTCACCCCAAGATAACCCTTGTGAAAGCATGTATCAGGCACAGCTTCTTTCATATATGTATATATATATACACACACACAGAACCCATAGAAGCTTGTATCACAAACTCCAATTACTTCAATTCTTTGCTATAGATATTTTGCATAAATACACTGGTGAGACACCAGCTTAAACTGTTCCTCTATCTGAGGCAATCTAACTTCCATAAAGAAATAAAACATTTGAAACACAGATTATACAACTTTTGACCTATTTCTAAAAAAAAGGTGCTCCCCCACCTAATGAGATTCTCAAAATACATAGCTAACAACAAATTTTGAAAACATAACAACACAGTAACAGAAATATAGTAGAGAAAGGGAAAATGCAGACTTGGAACCAGAAATGACTGCAGTAGCACATTCTCAGACACATGCAGTGCATGAAACATTGAGAAGATCCACAAAACAAAGACAAGAGCTACTAAATAGAAGATAAATGAACCCCTTTTCTAGAACAAAATATAAGATAAACTTTCAGAATTGCAAAGGATGCCTGAATCATGGCATGGTTGCAGCTCAGTAGCCCAACTCACTCAGGACCAGGTCTAATTTAAAACTGAGCTGTATTTGCCATAAGCCAGACCACATTTCTGTACAACCTGGAACATGAGTGGTAGAATTGTCAGGCAGCCACCACCATTTTCTCAATTCAGACATAATTTGTAGCAGAATTTCAAATAGACAGCAACTTCTAGATGGCAACTGACCAAAACTTGAGACCTTTTTTATTTAGAAGAGGTTTCCAAAAGCTGCTAAGAACCCTCATCCCTAAGCAGAGGAGGGCTAAAGTTAAGCCTAACAACTTCTGCAATTCTCATCAAGAAAAAGGAAAAAATTCTTTTTCCCTTTGCTTTATATTCCAGTGTGGGTGTTATACAGTTTCCACAACATTGGACAGGATCAGCAGCGTAAAAAGAAGAAAAAAGGAACAACAACAGTCACTTAGTTCTAGTCAATAATTCCTGAGGAATTCTGGCAGTAAAGACCAGCAATGGTTCAATGGCAACTCCTCTGAGCTTCACCTTCCATCTTTTCAACTGCAAAGCATAAAACTGGCTCTTCAGATTTTTCTGGTCATAATAAAACTTCAACATATGCTTGACTGCTATGGGAATATGCAGATATCTAAGCACCTGGAGGTATTAAAACCACAAGACTCAAAACTTCATCACAAAGTTGTGTATGTTATGGCAAAAACATGAAAAGCTAAATGAAAAATAATCTGAAATAACAACATGAGACTTTGAATTTCAGCAACTAAATTCCACCATGTATTGCAGGAGAGTTTTATGGGATACTGAAAACAGAATAAGATGGCACACAATTTAGGAAATTTAAATTAACTACTGCAAAGAGCAACAACAAATGCCAGATATGTAAATCCAAGTTCTTGTTCTGCCCCACAGACCTTTATCCATTGACAAAGCAAGTTAACTTAGTTGCTTTGCATCTCTGTATTGGAGTGAAGTGTGATTCCTCATCACACAGGAAAGATGAGATGTTTTGGTTTCACACTAATGGAGACAGACCAAAAAATATATATATTAGACAGTTTTAGGCCTTTAGCTTGACATGAAGAAAACAAACAAGAATCAAACTTTGTAATGTTTTAATGCTGGCAATATTGTTCTTCAAGCAGTTACCACTTTTTGCAAAGGTAAGACCTAATTTTATCTTCACTTATATTTGAGGCTCTTGTAAAAACCAAGACATAAACCAGAAATGAGGAAGGAGGAAAGGCTGAGCAAAGTCCTGGCTGAGCAATGTAAGCAGTGCCAGTGTTCTGGCAATGGGTCTAAAACCCTTCTGCTTTTGTGGAATTTCCATCCCCTCAAACATAAATTGATGTTTCCTAAGGCACTGGTCTCTCTCAGCTGACCGTGTAACTTGATCACTGAAGCCTTGCCAAAGATGCAATCACATAATCATATTGAAGCCCATCATTTTATGTTGAAATATCTTTCATCTCTTTATTTTCAAAATTACACATTTAAGATTTTTCCAGTGTCTAAAAATTTGCTTTTGATATTACATTATTTTATAGCAATTTACCACATTATACAGTGCCACTAAAACATCTACAATAATGCATGTGTTGTAGGCACATATACATAAGTGCACAGCAGCATGTCAAGTAGTTTGCACACATGCATGAGTTTGAGCTTGGGCTTTTAGCAACTTTTCCATTTGCAGGCTATTATTACTTTAAGTCGAACAGTAAATGGAAGGAATCAGACAGAAAAGTATTCACCAGAAGATCATGATTTGACATTTCTGTAAGTACTTTGCTGAGTTTGCCAGCCTTTAGAGACTTTGTTACAGAATACAAAGCTGGATCAGTATTGAGTGAGGATGTTGGAACTCCAATTGCAGTTTATTTCAATCGATATTTCTTTTTTGAAGCCAGGGACTCTCATGTAGTGCTCACCTGACAGCTTTTGATGTGAAGAGCATTAATAAATGTTGACATTTGGGTTGATTACTCTCACTCTACAAGCATGGACTAGTCAGGCACTGGCTAATCCCTTCCTTCTTTCTGCTTGTGCTGCTGCTGTTTCTGTCCCTCTTGCTCCTGCTTGGTTTTATCTGCAACTTTCAGTACCAAAAATACAGGATTAGAAACCCTGACACTTCCAGGATGTGTGGTGTTATTTAGCAGGAGCAGATCAGTGCAGGCAGGGACCAGCACTACCAGTAGTGACACGTGTGTGTTTCTAATGCCTCTGATTCCCAGAGCAGCCCCATCCTGCCCTTGTTCCAGTGCAGATAAACCACTCCTTGTTGGGTATTATTGCTGCTCTCTCAATGATCTGCACATGTAGGAACCACCATGGGCCCTCCTGGGAGCAGGGAGAGGAAGGAATCAGCACAAACAGCTCACACTCAGGGTTTCAGAGCTCCACAGACCATGAGAGCAATCCAGAGCTGTGCTCTGTGCACTGGGAGGGGTCACTGCCAGGAAACAGCATCAGACCCCACCACTGACCCCCAGGTTCAGCTGTACAGTTAATGAGTGCTCAGCACCAGCTGCTTCTCCCCCTTGCAAAGCCAAAGACAGTTTGGAAGGAAGACCACATAATTTATTGGACAAGATGACTTTTTTTTTTCTTTAGGTTATTAAACACATCAAATGCTCTCCATCTCATGACATTTATAATTCATTTTCTATTATAATTTAAAATTCTCTATTACTATATTTCTAACCTAGAAATGGATGAAAAATTAATCAGAAAAAAAAAATAAAGGTACATAAAAGCCAGCAAGGTTTTGGGAAACCTCCTTTTGGAACTGGAACTCTGAAAAATGCTCACCATTAATGCTCACTGTATGCTCACTAACACTAATCTTCCTCCTGTTAAGTTGAAAGCCAGAATTCTATTTAGAATCCTAACTCAAATTCATAGTATGTCGCTCTTCCAGAAGTGAATTTTGATAATTCATAGACTTTTTTTTTGAGGCTATAAAATAATAATTAGGAAATAATTTTTAAAAATTCAGTATCAAGGACAACCACAATGCAACAGAGTAATCAGAATACAAAACTGAATGAGGTAGCAGATAATGCACTGAAAGGCAAACTAATTCATTTACAGGGCTTAAATAATCGTAAATATAAGATATAATCTTAAATATAAGATGCATTGTTGACTGCTGCCCTGGCAAAAATTATTTATAAAGTCTAGCACATATTTAAACAACAAAATACTCATATATACTAAAGCAACAGCAATTGCCCATCTTTTCTTACATTACTACCAACAGCTCTTAAACTTCATCCATCAACAGGACAGGTACCTTAAAGATTTTCCATGAGTAAGATTATATAAGTACTTCTTAGATTTCCTCAGAAATGTTATTTCAGTTAAAATACACTTTCCTTATGAAAATATATAATCTGATATTTATATTAACATATAAAAATTAATCCTTTGCAAATATTCTCCCTGAAAAGTCTGTTTAATTTATATGAAAAAGCAAATATTAAAATCACAATGTTTATGGGTTTTTGCTAAGACAGTGAAACCATCTTTACCTTGTCAGTTCAATCTTTTCTTATTTTTGATAACTTTTAAGCACAATGATACTGGCTGTTCTGAACTCTCAACTGAAGCAGAGATCTTAGTAAAAGCCTCCCCTAAGAAGTTTTTAATGACATTTGAGAATTAAACAATCATTGCATACACTTCATGATCATTCATGCAAGATGCAGAACTTAATTATCTCGGCAGAGCAGTAGCCTTATAAATTGTAATATCAAAAGATCTGTCCTGCTATCTTAATCTATTCTTGAAATAAAAAAAAAATTAGGTATTTGCTATAGTGAATTTTTAAGATTTATCAAATTGCACAATAAATTATTCAGTGCATCTCCCAAGATTAATTTTTATTATTGTTTGTGTCAATGTGTTATAACACATACATAAAGAAAATTTATATGTATGTATATAAAGAAAATTTTACTTTCATTGTTGCCAAGAATCCCATCATTTTACCATGATGTTCTATCAGATTTTTGTTCAATAAATATCTGGGATCTTACTGAAAGAACCAAACATTTTCCCAAGAGATGAGTGTACAATAAAACAAAGAGTTTGTGCATTTCCCCAGAAATTCCAAGCTCCTCTCAGGTCAGCATTTCCCCCAAAAGTGTTTTTGAGTTTTTCTGAGAGTCACAAACCCCCTATTTATTTAGGTTGTGCTTATTTTCTTCCCTCTTTCTTTTCTGCTTCTGTTTAATTACAGGAAGGATTATAATTATTATGATTACTATTTTTACATCAAACTTCCTATAGGAACAGTGTAACAAATGCACTAAAATCACTCTAGAAAATAGCTAACAGAAGAGTCCACTGTAATGATACTTTATTAAAAAAAATATAAAGCACTCAACCAAAACAAAAAGCTGATGCCAAAAGAGAATGCACTGAAATGAGTAATTATGAAATCACAGGGAAAAACATTAATCTTTTAAATTGTAAGCAAATATTTCAATATATAAATGAACAGGAAAGGATAATAGCAGTGTGCCATTCACAGGCAGCCTTTGCTGCACTGGCAGCTGCTAAAGGAAACCTGTATGGAATTATCCTGGCCTTGTAGTCACTGCAGCACACACAGAATCCCAAACTTCACCCCTGCCTTTAGGTGGGAAATGGAACCCCGCTGGAATGATCCCTTCCCCAGACCTGGCTGACCAAGCCCTAACAGCACATGAAGAGGCTGTAGGTCAGACAGCATTCCCCCTGTTCTTCAGCACTTCACATCATTTAGGAAAAGCAAATTTGTGCAGTAGAGAGAGTCAGCCAGAGCTTCTGGTCAGCCCGTCTGGCTCGATATCCAGCAACAGCCAAAACTGTGTTTGCAGTTATTCTTCCACATCCTAATATGTGATGACCCCGTGACCTTCCTTTAGCCCTTCTGCTCTGCACCATCTGTCTTATCCATGTTCTTGTCATTCTCCAGCAAAGCTGGAGAGCTCAAAAGCTTCCAGGCTGAGCCAGAAACCATATCTTGTGTTAAACTGTCCTGCAAGGAGCCATAACATCTCATCCAGTGAGTTCTGAAATCTGGTTACATTCTGTGTGAAGAAGTGCTCCTTTTATTTGCTTGGAAACCACTCCTGATAATTTAATTTTGATGGCACCAGTTGTTGTATTGTGAAAGACAGGGAAAAATCATTTCCTTTCCTACATTACTCATTGTATCACTGGCCTTTTTCTTATCCCTCTCTGCCATTGCTTTTCCAACATTAACAGCTCTAACCTATTTTACCATGTCTCATATGGAAGATATTCTACTCCCTCATGCACTTGTGTTGCTCCCCTCATGCATGGCTACTTCATTAAATATTCTTCAAATGAAGACAAGCAGCACCCAACCAAGAGAAAACTTCACACCATAACTGATACCTCCAATGTAAGATGTTAACAGAGGACCCAGTGTGACAGTTTAAATGTGCTGTAATTCATATTGTTCTCAGCTCAAAAAATGACTTTTCTATTTTTATTTCAATACAAAGAATCACAGAGAATCTTCTACTCCACATAAATGTCAAAAAGGGCTGTCACCACATTTGTGTGAAGCCATGATTTATTATGGTTATTGCACAGCTGCCACAGAGATGAGCTCTGTTTCACTTTTCTGCTTATCTTCACTAAGACCTGTAGGATATGAGATTCAGCAGGAACAGGCCAGAGAGAAAAGCTGGCACAAGCAAAATATCAGAAGTATGAAATCACCCTTCCATCATGATGTCATAAAGGTAGCAGGAATAGTCTCTGCCTATTCCAAAAATCCCACTGGAACTGACTTCATTGCTTTGCAAAAAATTCAATTTATGCAGGCTTGATAGCATTTGCCATGATAATTTAATTCTAATTTAAATTCAGAGCACATTTTTCTAGTGGTTTAAGAGTGCTGCAAAACCCAGATCCCTCCATTCTTCTGAGAAAATTTAAACAAGTGCAGCTAGGACTCAGAATTGTCTAAGGCCATGCAAAGTTACCTGTGGAGATTTTGACCATTAGCATCAGCAAAGAAACTGTTTAAAATGTACTGTCCAAATACTCAATGAATAATGCACATCCCATTGCTTCTGTGGCAGATTTATTCCCAATTAAGTATGCAAAGCTACAAAAAACTTGCTTAATACCAAAATCCAGTTCCCCTTGGATTAGCTCTGTGCCTGCCAATATGAAAATAACAAACCAAAGCTCACAAAGTTGCACTGGTATTAACCAGGTTTAATGAACTCATGAAGGTGAGTAGCCATTTATTTTAATAGGTTTATACATATATTCCCATTATATTATAAGGTTATTACACTATTTTTTCTTATGTGTTCTTCCTTTGGAGTCCCTCTCTTTTGTAGCCATTTCTCTTAACACAAAGCAAACAAACAAATCTATCTCTTATTTTTTGAATTACAGAATCTTATTTCTTTTTGGGTTAGAATCTTTTTTTTTTTTTTTTTGGATTGTGGGTTTTTTATGATTGACATCAAGTACATTAAAATTATAGCATGATTTTATCTACATTGTTTCCTTCTGATTTTTGGACAAAAGAATCTCTGTATCTTGCAAAGATCTGCAGGTAAAATTATAGCTCCAGGGACAGAACAGCTCCATCCTACATTGACAAAAGGAACTAATACACAGGATTTCCTGAGGTGATGCACTTCAAAACTATCAGAAGATGACAAAGCCATTAGTTGGCATCAAAGTCCTCCCAGAGTTATAGTCAATGTAATCAGGCACAAACACCTTGTATTGTTGGCTTGTCGATATCAGTTCAGACCACCCACTGCTTCTTACTTATTTTATATTATTGATTCTGCATCTTTCCATCCCATATCATACAGCTAAATTCCTTCCAATATGACAATGCCTTGAGGATTTATAGACATTTCTCAAATTGCGATTCTTGTTAGGGTTCCAGCCACAATTCCTATTGGAAAAATGTTATGAGAGAGATACTATCAAAGTGAACCCTGGCTGCTGATGCAGAAATGAAGACAAATCATTTTTAGTTAAAATCAAAAAGGGCAGAAATAGTAGCAGAGAGAGGGTATTTTCTGAGTTACAGTCATTTATCAGAAAGAAAGTTAATTAAAACCCAAAACAGCTTTAAAAGTTTAAAAGTTTGGAAGGTCTGTAAATCATTAATTTGATATTGCAGTCAAGAATCCCTACTTATTAAAAATCTAAATGTGAGATCATCTTGGACAAAATATTTTGTTTTTTCCTCCAGACCATGCAGAATCATAAGATAAACTTTATAAACTGAAATGATTTAGCATCCCAAGCCTGCTTTCTTTAATAATTGATTATCCCATTCAATATAAGCAAGAAGCATCAATGGACCTCCAGATATCAGACAGATGCATGATGAGGGCACAGCCTCAACATTTAGATGCTCTACCAAAAGACAACAGAAAAAGAGAGGACTGCTTTCACTTTGTCAATTTTTTAAAAACAGTTCTTACTGAAGGAAAGAAAAAGAATTCTTTTTACACTCTTACAAATAGTTTAAAAATCATGTCTGGTTTAACAGCGGAGCTGCTCTTTGCTAAAACCGAGAGATCAGTAAAGTGGGACTAGCTTGAAAATCTACTCTGATATGTACATTCTCTGAATTTTCAAAATGTTGGCATGTGCTAAGTGGTGTGAGTAACAAAGAGAGGTTTGGAATTTCTCACTTCTGCAAAACACCAGAAGATCTGTCTGGTGGGACCCAGTAAAGTTAACTGAGAGTCACTGGCCCCAGTGTCTCCTGTCCCTCCATTCCTTGCAATATTCCCTCTCCATCCTTCTTCAGGCTCCCTCCAGGCCCTGCAAGGCCACCCTGAGATCAGACCAAAGCTTCTCCTCTGCAGGTGAACAATGCCAGCTGTGCCAGCCTTTCCTCCCAGCAGAGCTGCTCCATGCTCTGCTCATCCTGGAGCCTCCTCTGGGCTCTCCCAGCAGCTCCAGCTCCTCCCTGGGCTGGGCCAGCTCTGCAGGTGGGGTCTGACTTGGACTGCATGGAAAACACACAGAGCATTTAATACTGCTGGTAAAGCTTTTGAGTTAATAACTTTTAAAGAGTCACCATTCAACCATTCCTTAGGCTGATCTACCACCAAGGAAAAAAGCATTTACATGCAATAGCAGAAGCTACCAAAGGCTGAAGTGATTTTTACTTAATAAAATTACACAGGTTCTATATTAACGCTTTAGAATAGAATAGCAATATAACAATAATCAAATAATCCCCTACTATGCTGAATAGGAGTTCATCTCGTTAGGCTGGGCAATGTAGCTCATTTCCTCATCACAATTTTAAAATTAAAGATGACTGTAGTGCAGTGATTTATTCTGATCCTTATAGACATTGCAATTACAGTAATACAGAAAACAGTACTGTTAGCTGAAAATAATTCTTAAAGTCTAAGTTATTAGCATATAAGAGAGTCAAAGAGAACAGGAGAAATGCTAGTTGCTATTGTTTATGTGGTAAACTTTTACACTGGTTATTATGCCAATGGGACCAAATAAGGATACTTTGCACATGTAACGAAAAGAAATTAAAAACTTGACTAAAATAAATTGCATTTTTAACATAGCATAGTTCTTTCAGCTAAGACTCTGGCTGATACATTAGATAACACTCTATGCCTTCACTCTGACATACTCTTATTTGGAACAGTTTGTAACTTTCCCATTCTGTCTGTGAAAAGACATTTTAATTGAAAAATCATTTGCCCATAACATTATCATCATCAATTTACATTCTACAAAGGGACTGCATTATGACCATAAAACAATTTGTAAGTGGATTCATTCTACCCACTAAATCACTTTACATTATTCTGTGAAAAGAATGATTAAAGCAGGTTAGCATTTTGCTGGCAAAGTAATTATGTTGTTATGCATTTCAGCCACACAGATACTTGTAACAGCTAGTCCATTTATCTTGGTGACAGAACGTCTATACTAAATGGGTAGAATACGTTTTATTTACTTGATGCAATTCACTTAATTCACAAAATACTTTCAAACTTAGTTTTTGTCACCGGAAAAGTTTTGTTTATTTATTTATTTAACTTTCTTTTTGTTTTATCTAGCTGATCAGAATTTGTAAGTAATTTTAAGAAAGAGTGAAAATAAATGTTCTACTACAAGTAGCTCAGCTGCACAGAGCTCGTGTTTAGTTAGGAAAAATCTGCACAGTATAACCTGCCACAGTCTTTTCTTTGGGACTAAACTGCTGTTCCTAAAGAGTTAGGAAAATGACAATTCAGTTCTGAGGTAACAGCCACAGTCTGTCACCAGTTCCAGCGAGAGGGAGAGCTCAGTGGCTCTGGGCTGTGCCCAGCACCCAGCTCTGGGTATTTATCACCTGAGTGTGTGGGGCCACGAGCAATGTGCAAACCAGCCCAGGCAGCAGCTCCAGCAGCAATAAATGGCACTGGGGTTTTACATCTCCATAAATCACCAGGGACTCCCCATGTCCTGCAACTGCAAGGATCTCTGATTGTTGGATCCACTGAACCCATCATAGGTAAGTTATTTATGTGGCCTGCATTGGAAAGCACATGCAAATATGGGAGCCTGGACACTTAAATCTGACTTCCTCTGTTAGTGAGGATTTATTTCCTCTGTTGGTTAGCATTCATCTACAGGAATCCTACTGGTTCAAACCAACAGGAACAAGGAGCAATAGCTGACTCATAAAAGATCCATCTCTCACATATTCTTGAGCTTCAAGGCAGGAAGAGTTAAATGTATGGGTCAGACTTCTAAATATGCTAAGAGTGTCAAACTTCTAAAGAAATAGAAAGTGATATGTCAAAATCTATTTCAATATCTCTGTGTCATTGTTTAGGCAGTCATGGCATTTCTTTCTGCCATGATTAACTATAACTTACATTTAACAAAAAGAAAAGATCTCCACACAGAAACCCTTTCATGGACTTCTCACACCAGAAGGGAGCTCTGGACTTGAGGGGATAAAAGGAAAAAATCCCTTTTACTTCACCACAGGTTTGTTATGTCAGTCTATGACTTCCTCTCAAGCATCAGTCAAGTTTTTTCAAGTTGCCTCAGCCTCTTTAAAGGTTTTGTTGTTTGACTGGGTTTAGTTTTTTGGTTTGGGGTTTTGGGGGATTGGGTTTTGATTTCCTTTGGGGGCTTTTTTGGTTTTTTTAAGGAGTTTTGATGAAGAGCAATGCACCAATTGCTTGCTGGCCATAATAGCATGTTTTTATTTGATGCTCAACCCATTGTTTTTAATTTGAGGAAAATGTGCTCACAGTAACACTATTCCTGTTAAAAGAACTCTCAGACTGGTTTCACTCCACCCCTGTGCAGACTTTATAAACTGACAGCAGCATTACTGCTCTCCAAACACACTCCATTCTCATTAAATGGCTAATCTAAAACCAATCAACCAAAACATAGAGAGGAACTGCACTGAATACAAATCTTTTACTCTCAAGATGGAATTCAAATTAAGGTAAATCACAGTTATTTCTCAGATCTCAGTGACCACCTTTCAAAAATAATTTACTACAAAAAGCAGTAGCTGGAAAAAATCAGATCTTTTCCTTCGTAGCATCAGCAATCATGTACTCATGTGAATGATTAGTACACTTAAAAATTTCAACAACATTATGTAGGCAATAATATATATGCAGTTAACACATCTCTGATAATAGTGGAATAAATAGAGTTTATTAAAAGCAAATGTTAAGATTGAATAGTTAAAATTGTTTCTACTTATGTGGATATTGTCAGAAGTCAAATTTTATCTAATCCCTAGCATAGTACACATCTGCTTAGAAGGGTTGTAGTAATGCTCAGAAACTGGTTGAACACAAATATGTGCATTATCTTGCACACCAAATTTGTCCAGACAATCATTACTTGAAGTTTTCTGTTTGCTCTGCTCCTTGGTACCTGTGGGAATAGTGTCTTCCTTAGATCCAATATAATACATCTCCCTAGGATCTGCACTAAAATGTGCATAAATCATCATCACTCAAAACTTCCAGCAACAAAGCCTGTATGCACAGTCTGATATTTTTAATTTATTTGGGGAGGGGATAAAACCAAATAAAAATAAATAAAATCAACAAACTTTGAAAACTTAAAGATTCCACATTGAAAATAAAAGATTTGAAGTTCTCTCATTCTGTTATCGACCTGTAGAAACTTCCTTGGATAATTCATTTCAGAACTGTATTTCTCTGTGTATTTACTGGGGCCATAAATGACATCTGTCTTCACTACTAAAGCATTTTGAAGTCCACAAGTATACACTGAATGATCAAACAGGATTTGCCAAAAAATAACAAGCCATAAACTGGATAAACAAATGCCTCGGCTTTTTATAATGATAATTTTTAATTTAGAAACCTACTTTTATAGGGATCTAATTTGTAAAAACATTTCAAGGTACTTCATGGAAACAGTTTGTAGTTCTATATTTGTCTTGCAAATTGACAGCTCATCATATATTCCTTTTTTATGTGTCTAATTGGCCGTCTTAAATTGCATTGTGACTGCAACAAGCAGTTCCAAATATTTGTTATTATGAAATCTTAGTTGCCCCTTAGCAAATGTTAGAAACATTGCAAAGAAAGACAAAATTGACAAGCAGCATTCTTCAATTCATTATTTATCCCCATCCTATCTGTTATGTTTCAACAATTCTACTCAACAGACCCTCCTATGCCTTCTTAAAATGTTCTAAAAATAATACCATTATCACTTCCTTTGTGAAAGCCCTAAGACATAGATACTCAGCTGATGGAAAATATCTAATCTCCCATTAAGTCAACTCAGCAAGATAAATTCACATTACTGAGAAGAAATTTAACCTGCATTGTTTCAAAGCAGGCTCCTGCTCTCAGTATTCTGTAAAGCAAGTGTCCTCTAACAAGATGTGCTGCTGGGGTACATGCATGTGTGTGTGATTTCATAGCTCAGGGAGGCAGCAGTGACATCCAGGCTGGTGCAGTGGGTGCTTTGGAGAAATGTGGTTTATGTAAATAATGAAGGAAGGGGGATAACAAGCCATGCCCTTGAACATCAAGGAAAGAAATATAAAGCAGAGCATGATCTATTTCTTTCACATGGATGCTCAAGAACTGTGTTAAATCACATTCTTTACAAAACTGATTTGGAGACTCATTTAATCAGTTATTTAATTACGAATAAAACAAACAGTGTTTGAGCTATGAAGAGAACAAATACGCTTGGAAGCCTTACCGGGTAAATACAATTATACACTGTAATAAAACCTTGCACAGATCTTTTCAGCCAGTGGTTCAGAGCACTCAGATGTGCCTTTGGAGAAGCATAAACAATGCAAAAACCTATAATTGCGATGTCAGTCATGGTGTCCATACAGAATACCAAGTACAAAATCATATCTTGATTTATTTCCATGGGTCTTTGGCAAAACAAAACCCTCCAAAGCCAACAGCAGAAGCACAGTGTCCTCTGCTGGGGAAACTGCCTGACATTCCTTACCTGAACATAAGGGGGCCAGGGAAAAACACGGCTATCCTAACCAAAACTGAGCCACTTCCATCAATCACTTGTTCCAAAAATTCCATTTTTAACAACACACATAAAAATAAGAGAGAGAAGAACATCCTGGAGATCCTGCTTCAGTGACTTCCAACAATTCCACCTTGACTGATTGATAGCTCAATAGCAATTACTTATATAATTCACCATAAGTGATCTTAAAATACTTTACTTTTTCATGCATGCTGTCATTGTTAAAAATGACCAATTGAGCCATTTGTCAAAGAAAACTAAAGGGCTCCTGAGCACAAATGTTCTTAATCTTTTCTTTTTTTTTTTTTCCCCTAAATAAGATGAGGATCCAGCTACAAAATGTGCCATCTGTAATTTAGAATGGAACAAGAACTGCAGCATAAGTCAATAGCTCTCTTCGATTAGTGGATGTGATCCATTTGCCCATGCACCTGAAGAAGCTGTAGCTCTCTGTAGGAAGATAAATAAGATATCTCATTCTAAACTGAGGTACAAAGGAAAAACCCACCCAAGCCTGTGTGAATCGTCTCTCACAGCAGCAGTCAATAATGCAAGGGTGTAAAGCTGTAAATTTAACCGGACAAAAAAGCTGAACTGAAAAATTGTACAGAAGCATCTCTCCAATTCATATGGCATTTATATTTGAATGTTAAATATAGCATTTGAGGTGGGGGGAAATTAACAAATGGATAGAAAAACTGTAAAGAAAATGACAGAAGCACCAGCCACTAACCATGGCCAATAATAAATTTTTTAAATAAATGAATTCACAAGTCACATGCCTTAAAAATTGCTTCTGTATTCCATGATAAATCAATAAGACCAAACTCTTGGAGACAAGAAATATCTTATTGGCACATAAATATTCCTTTATATTTAAGCCAGCTGATAGAGTTACATTTTTTGCTTAGTTAACCACCATAGCACTGAAGCAACCTCCCAGCAGGGATGTAATTAAGTTGAATTAACTCATGGACAGAGTGCATTGCTTTGTACCTAAAGTTCACTACTGATGCAGGGCAAATGTCTTGGTTTTAATTTGTGCTGTTAAAAGACTCAAAATGCACTGAATAATACAAACTGAGTACATACCCAGAGTGGAGACTCATCTAGTTGTGACAAGGAATATGGACAGAGCAGAACATGGCTGGTAGTGATCTGAAACACTGCCAAAGGCAGCATGGCACCACAGGGTAAAACCAGGCAAAAATCACTTGGTTTCTTGTACATTTGTTGTGCCCCTAAAAACCTCACTTTGTGACAGTCTGACAGTGCTTAAAATCTGCAGCTCCAGTGAAAAATCACATGAGCCTTTCACCCTGGTGTTTAATAACCAATGGATGATGCAGTGGGACTCAGAATGTGCTAACTTGACAAATATGTCTCCCTGGAAACATACACTCTACTGCAGCTCTTCCATTTGTAAAATCTTCCAAATATATATATTTTTGAGTTCTCTAATGAGCTTGTGGAAATCATGACCCGTGTTGTATTTAGTTAAACCAGTACAGAAGCTTTTAGAAACCATCCTAATTTGTATGGCTGTATCTGAACAGGAACTGAAAGACTACAAATTGTCAGTGCTGATATGATTTGGAACTGCTGACCATCAAACAGTGTGGCCTTACCTGCTTTTTTAGTTCACGTGGGCATAATTTATAATGTCTCTTGAAAAAGATTCTGCTTTAGTTGCAGGTTTGGGGCACAACAAGAGCTCACAGATGTGGGTTTATTCACATTAGAGATTATTATCTGTCTTGAGTCTGTTCTTCTAGTGCACACATGATTTCCATGCACAGGATCCTGCCATGCACCATTCCAAACATGTTCTGCTGTGCATTATGCAAAGCTCAGTAGCAAATGAAGGGAAGGCTGTGTTGGCAGATCAAGAAGATAATTCTAAGGCAGGTATACCTAGACACTTCAAAACTCCAGCCTGCTCCTAACAAAACAGAATTCGCCAGTGTCCCCATTGGTGGGAAAATGGCCCCATTGTCCCTTTCTGCCCCAGCTGGTTATATTTATGTAAAAAGGGAAATTCTACTGCTCTTATAACTGAGTTCACCTTGCATTTTAATATGCTTTAAAATGCAAAATTAAAAATCACATACCACGCTTACTTATTATATTATTGTGTTCAAGCTAAGTGTCTGATTTACAATTACCCACTCCATGTGCACATTGGCCAGTTCATTTCATGTATGTTCATTCCACTTGTGCACATAGGAAAGCAATTTTTTGCACAACTGGAATCTTTATTTGCCTGAAGCTTCCAATCTGTGTTTCCAGATTGTTTTCATTCATTCAAAATATACTTTTCATGAAAAGGACCCAACAAATTAACTGTGACTGTGCTCATGCAACTCAAAGTCACCTAAGTACAAAGGCAAAAATCAGGGACATGTGTTTGTATATGTTTACAGGAAGAAATATTCTCAGATGAAGATTTTTTCCCC
>VXBI01001031.1:423799-500054 GCA_013397375.1 Toxostoma redivivum
ACTCTCTTTTGGTTTTATTTCAGAAGCCACTGCCCCACACCCCCCTTTCCTATTCCCAGCTCCAGTATTCTGGGCAAAGTGCCACATGCAACACCCTGAAATCACTATTTAGCATGAGCTGTCACATCTCAGTAGCAACTGGAAAGTAATCACAACAGTAAGACACAAAAGCCCAGCCCCTGAATTTTGGGCTGTCCAAACATCTGGAGATTTTCATGATGAGAGAGTTCACTGGGCAGATTTTTAGGGGCACCTGCTGACATTTTGTGCTCTAAGAGCTACAAATCTGCCTTTCTCAACATTTTCTGCCCTGTACAGGAACCAATCTCATTTTCCTCCCAAATAAGATACAAATCTCTCTCCAGACTATGATCTACTCCTACTTTCATGAATTATAAAGTATAGAACTGATTTAAGGCCTCCCAATAGTTCTCAAGCTCTTCTGGCATCAAACTACACACAGAGATTTCTTAGTTATAAACACAAGTCTCTTAATAATTCAAGAAACTCCTTAGTTGAGCCCTTGATTGCTTGGTGTTTGATGAAATAAAATTGTATTTATCCTCGATTTTTTTTTGCATATTTCTGATGGCTCTTAAGCCAAATCTACAAAATCTTAATGTACATTAACCCATTGCAAGCACAGAGGGTTCCTTCTTGACTAAAAATGATTCCTGGATAAATTTGACGAAGTAGCACACAGGTATTAGAAATGTCTTGAGGAAAATTCCTGTTTACCAGAATATATAATTTTGCATATTGTTTGCAATATTTGCCAAAATCTATTTCAAAGCCTCTGCAAACTCTTAACAATTTCCCAACAGCTGAAAATAGTTATATGAAACAGGACTGACAATAATTGAGCCATTTCTGTCAGCTGAAACACATAAGTTCTATTTTTAAAAAAATTTCAGAACAAGAAAAGTGATCTGAATTTTAAAAGCTGTCATAAGCTAAGATTTTTGTTACCAATTGGTCACTTCAGCATGCTCTTCTAGCATGTACAAATGCAATAATAAGCAAGCAACAATGAAATTGAGAGAAATTCTCCCGAGTCCACCCAGAGCAGGCTTAAAATTATGAGCAGACTGTAACTGAAAACAAACTAAAAACTTTTCCAATAATAGAAATAAGCACATAGAACAATAACAAAAAAAAAATCTGTATGATTCATATATTTTGTTTCTAATAGCTGCATTTCTAGAACTAATTACTCTTTCACAGATGTAATTGGCTTGTTCAGACTTATTAATGAACTCATGACTAATTACAATGCTTAATAATCCATCTCAGGTAGAATTCCAAGAATACATCCACAAAAATTATGTTTAATGGGTGAAGAGGGAAATGTTAATGGAGAGATGAAGATAAATCATGTATCAAAAATCAAGAATGAAGACAGGTGATTCAAAAAAAGAAATAAGGGAAGAGGGAACAGATGTTGGCAGCTGACTCCAGACCCACGTGGCAAAGCTGCCCTTTCATTGGTAATCACAGCCCTTCCCTTTATCATGTCCTTGTGTGGATGCAGAATTGGATTTGTGATTTTTGTATTTTTGTTTAATAATCCAACCATCACTCAGATGGCCAGAAGTGCCTTCCTAGTTCAAATGGACCTATTTGGATCCACTTTTAAAGACTGGAGATCATTTTCCCCTCACAAATTCAAGTTGTTGGAGATGAGGTTTTGCAGGAGGTTCTGAGGAAAATGTCTCCATGTAGAAGCTGTACCCAGTGACCCAGAACAGTCCTGTCCCAGGAACCTGAGACAAGTCTCATTTGAAAACTGTGCATCCTCATTTAGAGCAGGAACTTGAATATTGCACACAGCAGAAAACTGCTGAGTGCAATTCCTGCTTGCAGCCTTTTACCTGTCCCTGCATGTGTCTGTCTTCAGCCTGAGACCAAGGAAAAGCCCCATCAGAAATTCTGAGAGCATTTCTTCATCGTGCCCATCTGCTCACCTGTGCTGCTGACAGCTGAGTCTGTGCACTTACACTCTTGGAAGTTTTATTAAAGGCTGCAATATGAACCCAGCTCTCATTATACACCAGAGAGAGCATTATGAACATCCCAACCATAGGAAAAACTTTAATCAGCATTTGCTGATTTGCCTTTTTAGATAAGAGTCCAACCATGAATTGAAAATCAAGTCTTATTACTCCCACTGCTTTCATAATTAATTGCTTGTGAAAAAGTTAACAAGGTTTACAGAAATGTAATGCAATGTAGCACAGAAATGTCAGAACACTAACACAGTCTAAGAAATGGAAGTTGCCTTTTAACAACAATTCTGTTGATGATTTAGCCATAGTGTTTGTTGTTAGCACATTAAAACTTCCTTAATTAGAAATAGTGAATTAGAAACTATCATGTCCAAGGTGAGTTTTAATCATTACAAAAAACAAGATACCTTCAAATGAATCACCAAATCTTTGGGTAAGTCACCGAAATAAGCAAACCTCAAATAATCCACAGGTCTTTAATGAGAATTGAGACCATCAAAGAGAAAATAAATTGTCAAAACAGATGAGAGAGTCAACTTTCCCTCTAAATTTCTTTTCCTAGATTTTTAATTGGAAGCCACTTATTCAATATTAGAACATTTTGTACTCAAATGTTACTTTAAAAAAATCTGTGTAACTTCAATGAGAAAAGCTAGTTATGGTCAAAACCACTTTAGATATCCAAAAGAAAGAAATTTACTTAACAAATGCAAGAGAATATTTTCAATAAAAAATTATGAAATATCAGTCTTTTCCTGTTTCCAATTTATGCACCATAGATTAAAAATGCAGCTTGGTAAGAGCAGCCTCATAAATTTATCACTCATTTTTCATAGAATCATGAATTAAAAGAATCTTTCTGATTAAGAGAATCTCTTTGTACATCATCTGTAATTTTTTATGCTGCAATATACTATGATATGATGATACAATATGATATAATATGATAGACATAATATGATATAGGATATAATAAATATAATTAATATAATGTAATTGATATAATATAACCGTGGTGACTCCTCCCAGTGATGTAGGACCCAGAACTACCAAACCAGTCTCAAGACACCTCTCAAGACACCACTTGATTGACCTCAATGCAGCATTTTTATGCTCTCTGCAGTTTCAGTCAGACAACAAACAATGTTTAAATGTTTAATGTTTAAATGCTGCCTCATTCTGCAGTGCTGCTGTGGTTTGTGAGGTCTTTCCTGCCTTCCTGCAGTTTGTTCAGCTTCTCCCCAGATTTAGCAGGGACTGAACAAGGCTTATGCATGTTCTCTGAGTGTGTGATAGAATTTCATCTTTAGTTTTAGAATCCTTAAAATATTAAATTTATTTGGTAGATTCAGCCTTCACTTTTAGCCAAACCACACATAAATGCAAACAAATCTCTCTGGGGTTTACATTTTACTGGAACTGGCTCTCTTCCACCAGAAAAGCCAGAATTAAAGGAATGCTGCTCTTTGACTACAGCTGCCCATGACACATAAATAGCCTTGGCAGCTGCTGGCAGAGGTGACATTGCCACGAGAACTGTGTCATGCTCTTCACTTTGTGCCTGCACAACCATCACTGTGTTGTGATCACATCACACCAAGGGTGTGAGACCCCTGACAGCACTGTGGTTTCAATTTCTGCCCTTGGTGCTGCATCAGGATGGTTCATGTCTTACTGTGCACACCAACACAGCTGCACTTCACATGCAATGGAACCAACAGTTATGATAAATATGAAAAAAGAAGACTTTACCATGATTTATTTGACTTTTGAAAGAAAGTAACCCAAATAAAAAGCTATTTTAATTGAATGAAACCTACTCTGTTCCATCATTGTCTTAATTTTATATTAATTTCATTCTCCATATCTGCAGAGCACATTTACTCAATGAAGTGAAAAATGTGAAAACTAAGGATAATATTCCTTTCTCCTTTGATCTGAAGTGTTCTGTCAATATTCACTTCAGCTCAGCAGCACAGCCTTGCTGGCTGTAGAACAGGAATTCTCTCTTCCCTTGGGTTTGCCAAGGACTCTCCCCTGTAGAAGTGGATTTCCTCTCTACGTGGACAACTCCTCCCAGCTTTTAAAGACCATTACAACTTTTAAAGACCATCACAGCCCTGAGCTGAGCCTGCACGTGGGGTGTGAAATCCCAGCACCAGGCTCAGTCCCCCTCCAGCTCCCCAAATCCTTCTCCCAGCTTCCGAAGACAACTGTCCTAAAGAGAAGCTATCAGAATTCTCCCTCAAAATTCAAGGTAAAAACTCCCATTCAGTGTTAAAATAATCTCCAGGGTATATTTAGTTTTCCCTGTTTCTAAAATATAACACATCCTTTAGAGGAGCCATGAGCATGACCACGGTGCCCAGATATCTTCTGAGTTTTTCTTTTAAAAGGACAAAAATCTTTGTAGTAAAATCATTCCTGCCAGCCAAAAGCAGTTAAAATAATACTTTTTTTTTTTTCATTGGAGGCTAAGCATCGATAGGAACTGATATAACATAAATTAGGGCCTGTGAATAGGTACATTGTACTTTTAGAAGACTTTATAATATAAGTGCCTCTTGACTTTTTCATTGTTTGAATAAATGACTACAGGAGAAGGGTTTTTGAGAGGTTGCTGATTAAAGTGCCCTTTATTGTTAAAAGCATAATTAAGTAATACTTGAATTTATAACTCTCTTCAGGGAGTCCACACTCCTAAAGAAATTAGAAAATGGCTCAGCCAGAAAGTCATCTAGTTAATAATAGCTTTTAATTATCACAGCTAGCCTGTGTGGCATTCACATTTGCAAGGTTTCATTTTATTTAAAGAAATTAAAGTGCAGATCAAGTCATGAAACCCTCCTTTTATGCACTGTCCAAAGTCCATTAAACAAAATATAATTTAAGAACAGCACAGAGTTATAAATAGCCTGCTGTTTGCAATAGCCTGTCAGTCTGTTCCCAATTATATATGTTTAGCTAACAGCTCTGTAATTAGCAATCGCTTCTGACTACATAGCTCCCAAAATGTTTACATTGGAAGTCACAAATTACTGTCTAATTATGTTGGCTACATTATTGTGCATAAAACATAAATAAAATATCAGCCTATGCTATAAAAACAAAATGTGTTGTCATCACTGGATGACTACAAGACATACCATTGATATTCCAAGCCTTAGAACTGCCATTGAAGTATATAATCATATATAAGTATACACAAATATATATTTATACAGCCAAACTTGTATCAGATGATGAAATCTGTGCCTCATTCCCACAGAAAAACCAGAGCCAGCAGATAACTGAAATTTTCTTTTCCCTCCAACTCTAGGATGTACTACAGAACTGTGAATCAAAAATAAAAGTAAATTATCACTGTAAACCTTCTCTTGGGAAAGAAGCGGCCAACATCTAAACTATTGGGATACTTCAAATAAACCAGCAATTTCCTCTTCATATCTGAACTACTGTAACCCATGTGTGATTTTTTTTTTTCATGAATTATCATGAAGTGGCCTCTAAATTGTGCACTGAAAAGCACCAGCCTCTCTGTGTATCTACCTAGGACATTTCTGTCAAACGTGCTGCCATGCTCATTTACTCACAGTCCAGCAAACATCCCAGTGCCCATATAACACAGCACATAGAACAGCTGGCAAATCAGGTTTTTTTTCTCATCCCCCTAAATGGTAAATTGTTGATTAATATTAAAAATATGAATTTATTTCTGATTTATTTCTGCTCTTCTCCTTAGAGAAGTTTGTGTGAGATGAACAAAAGAAAAAAAACCCATGAGGCTTTCTAGCCTATTATTGGGAGCTGAAGCAAACGAGGATCAGGAAATATTTTGTTCTTCCCAGGAGGATAAAAGTTGGCTGAATGTTCTGGCAACTTATGACACCATCACTGAAGGTGTTTAAGGTAAAGCTTCTATCTTGTATTTAATTGTATGGATCACCAGCCTTTGGGAAAAAGTTGTGTATTTGTTTTCAATTAGGTTACTTTAGATGCATAAACATTTTTTAGCCAGATCTAACACCACTGCTTGCTGACACTTTCTGGAATAAGATGGTTTTTCAGATACTTTCAGTGACAAACCCAAATAATTTCAGTAACAGATGTATTACAGACACTTTAAAATCCCATCCTGTGTCCTTAAGGACTGATACTGAGAAGTTAAAAAGCCAACAAGGTTTGTTGTGCATAATAACAACCTCTAATAATAGCTGACCTCTGCTTTTAAATTATTCTCCCTTTAGAAAAACAAGACAAACTCAAAATAGCTGTTCTCATTTCCTCCATGGCCCTAAATTATTTTTAATATATTCTCACATCTCAATACCTTAATTATTAATTTTGCCCCAGATGACTTGTTTTGTGAGCTCTCCTCACCAGCATAAACCTTACTTACTAGGCTGCAATTTTCAACTTCTGTATGAGCCTTCATTTTATTAAAAATCTACTCCCTAAACACTTCCCTATCACTCAGGAAACCACCTGTCACACATGATTACATTAATTTAGCTTAAAGTTCAGAAAAAATGTGCACATTATTAACAATGAAAGCAAACATATGGAGCAGGTGACCTTGCTTCTGTCAAAGAATAATGTACTTCACACATTCAGCATTTGGTGGGAATGACCTTTACATGCAGTTAATTGACCAACTCAACTACAGTGAGAAATAGAACATTTCCACTGATCATAAATTTATTATGGAAAAGAAGTTCCCATAGTTTGTTTTCCTGGCACTGTTTTATTCCAAAGGGTTCCCTGACATGGACAGGGCATTAATCCTGACTATGAACACGTTCCTCAGACTCCCAGC
This sequence comes from Toxostoma redivivum, assembly GCA_013397375.1. Classification (NCBI taxonomy): domain Eukaryota; kingdom Metazoa; phylum Chordata; class Aves; order Passeriformes; family Mimidae; genus Toxostoma; species Toxostoma redivivum. The sequence goes on from VXBI01001031.1 coordinate 430,622, forward strand.
ACATCTGCAAGCAAGATGAGCAGGGCAAATTCAATGGCAAAGCTGAACTGGGCAAAGACGGGTAAATCAGAATTTTATGGGGGGCAGGGTGGGGGGTAGAATCAACTAAGCACAGCATCCCATTTTTCATTGCTGAATTCCATAGTCCTTTCCTGCATAAAATAGCTCTGCTTGTTTCAAGAGGCTAAATTACTTTCCATGTGTACACTCACAGCAGACACACTGAGCATTAAAAGTTTCCTTCAAGCCTTTCCCACTCAACCTACACACAATGTTAGTGTTCAAAGGCTTAACAGTGGTGGAAGCCCAGAAATGAACTTCAAAAAGAGACTCAGTTTCAGTCACAGACCTAAGGTAAATTGTTCAGCCATTGCAGGGTTATCCTGCAGAGTCATGCACCAAGAAATATGCCCAGGGTTTGCTACCAAGACACTGTTCCTTCTCAGGGTCCCCCAAAAGTTTACAGATAGCAGCTCCAAAAAGGGGCACATACTGAAATTACAATTACTGCAAGGGCTAAATACCCAACTGTGGGAGTACACATTATGTGGAGGGTTTTTTCCCAGAAAATAACATTCTAACTTTCATTAGAGCTCCACACCTGTTGCCAGTCTAATCTAAACCTACATAGAGATTTCAAAGTGAGGCAATATCAGTTCCAAGGCCTTATTCATCTATTTTGTTTTTATTTGCAGGAAAGCAGATGTGCTCATCCTTTATTCACCTTACAGGACACAGCCATGGCCACAATTCCCACACACAGTGACTGAATCAGCCTGGTAATTTTCAAGTTGAGCATATTCATAGTTTGTGAAATTTCCAGCAGAAAGTCACGTGGATATGACCCAGGCAGTGCCAGTCCTGCCCTGTGCACACAGGCTGGGTTGTGAATCCTTCTGCAATTTCCCATTTCAAGTCAGGGGACAGTGACACACCACGGGAAGTCTCACAGACTAGCAGGAAAACAGGATTTCCTCCTGCAAGCCAATTATTTTTGTTAGGCTATTACCTAACACAGCACTCAGTTCTGTATCTCCAGGCTCATGCTTTACCCACGTTTGTATTTTAAGAAGAATGAAGAAGCAAAAGTGGCTGCTTCACAAATAATGAGGTAGCAGGGGCTGGGAGGCCACCCCTTTTCAGTCAGACATGCAGTGTGCAGGCTCTGCCAAGGACACTGAAAAACAACGTGTGGATAACTGAGTAAATAAATAAATAAAAAGTAAATAAATAAAAGATAGAGACATGTAAAAAGAACTGACTCTTCAGTCAGAATGAACAATGAATTTGGGACATTCTGCTCTCCAGAGAGCACAGAAATAAAGTATTTTAATTGCAGAACAAAGTAAAACTGAAATCTAAATAGTTTCAAACACATCATTTATTGCTGCTCAAAAGTGTCACAGTTTTTCCCATCCCATCTGTCTTTTAAATAATTCTACCCTTCTAGCAAAACTCATATTTTATGAGTTCATTTCTAGTATATAGGGGATCAGATCATCTCCACCACTGTCCACACACACACACTTTTCTCAATTTTTATTATTGTAAATAGTCGGAGTGTCTGAAATTTCCCACCCAGTGAAGGATACACTTTTATGTAAAAGGAGTGAACCTTTTTTGTAAGGTACTTAATAACAGCATTGCAGAAACCACAACAATACATTTATAACATTGGGATAATTATAATCACATCCAGAGAGCCTGCTAATAAATCTAGTAGGACGTGAAAATGAAAAGGATTTTTTGATTTTGCCACAACTATTTCATTTTGTTCTTTAAAGTAACGTAAGCAAATTTAGTAACTCCGTTTTGAGAACACACTATTTAACAGCATCTCTTTGGAGAACAAAAAACAACAGGGTTTTACTTCAGGGGTGGGATTGAAAATTCCAGCATTTAGTTCCCATGGAGAATTCAATTTGAAGAATTTACTATAGATTAAGGTAGGAAATATATTACTTTCTTAATTTTTACAGAATTTACCTCACAAAAGAAACATAAAGTCACAGTCATTTGTTTGGCAGACTGGCCATCAATGGCAGTAATCTACATAATTTAACATGCTGTGAAGCTTAATTTTCATTAATTTTTGGGAGGCCATAAAAGGTCAAAATTATTGTCATTGATGATTAATGCCATAAATTAAGGATATGTTAGAGAGAGTATTAAACAACATTAGTCTGCAAGGAACTTTGTTTGCTAATGTAATCTTGGACCTAGTGAACAACAGCTCTAGAAGGTTAATGGAGTAATATTGAGTATTATTATGTTATCTTTTGTATTTTTACATTGGTGGGTCGAACAAAACTGGTCATTAAAAGACAACCTTGGGTTTTTAATAAGAAAAATTAGGGGGAGGAAAAGAAATTATGATTAATCAATTCAAATGAATTCTCCAAATTATATCTCAGCTGACTTCATGGTTTGTAATAATGCCTGTAAATCTATCATCTTTAAAATAACATTAATCTTATAGTAAAATTTTACCTGATTATTGTCTAATACAGCAATAAAGAAAGCCTTATAATTCAGCCTACATTAATTAAATGCTCATCAACAGATCATTAGTTGTTAACATTTTTAAAAGCATCACTCAATCTGTTTCAACATCAACCTAATTCCTCAATGTTGTTTGGATCATCCAAAACAGCCTATAAATGCTCACCATTTTCTACTGGCTTTAGACAGGCTGGAGAACATATAAAAACAAATAAGCATAGCTCCTAAATTGAATACTGGAAATACTTGCCTTCAATTTGGTAATTTTTCTATTTTAAAAGTATTTCTGTGAAGTCACCCATAATTCAACATGAAGGGAAACAGACATTTCTCTAAAGCTTTTCTTCTGTATTTTTTAATATAGGATTTTTAAAATTTGAACATCAAGCTCTGTCAAGTATTTCTACCATTTTACATTATGCACACAGATACAATGCTTTTTTTTTCTTCAAACTTTTCTTTCTGAATATTTTCCCAGATCTCACTTAGATCCCTTTTCAATATATTTTTATTGTTAGTATTAATTTCATTTCATGTCTCCCCTCCTTTTGAAAGGCATAATTTATGCCTAAGTAGCAGATGAAGCTTTTTATCTTTCTATCACCTACTTTTGACCAGAAAAGTTTTCTAATTCCTTTTTTATCACTCACTGCACTCCAGTGGATAAGTCCAATTGCTCTATGGCCACAATAACTTCAATTTTAAAACAAGAAAAGCAACAACACTGGTGTTTAACTAGCAAGCAGCCTACACAAATAACCCTATCAACATTCCAAGGAAGCAAAGCAATTTCTTGTTTTGTGCCAGCAGAAAAATATCAGTAACATTTACTGCATTTTTCACTAACTTAAATAACCCAAGAAGACATGCTTCCAAACTGAGCAGAAGATAATGCCATTTGCCTGTTTGGAAAAGCAACATACTCCCCAGTTTATATACAGTTTACTTCAGATCTGTGAGCCAGCAGTGAAACACACCATCATAAAATCTTTCTTAGTTATAAATTATTAAACAATAATTAAGTGTAAGAGGTGAGTGTAATTAGACCGTTAGTATGTAGGTTTTGCTCCTGGGGTTATTCAGCTCTAGTGGCGGTCTCTGAACAATTTCCTATTACCTTATAATGACTTTCAGTAAATGCTTATCTGCATCCAACAGATTGTTCTGCTTCAAAACACTGTGCTGCAAGAGAAGCTGAAGTGTCATCACCATGAACTAATTATTTATGGTTGAAAATATCAAAGAGGCCCTTACAAGTTGTTGAAGCATAAAATTTGCCCTGCCTTCAACTTGCTAGAGTCTAACAAGATTTCAAGTTAGAACATCCCAGGGCTTCCTCTGATACTGTTTTAATCAGATTTCCTTTTTTTTGTTTGGTAGCCCTCTGAGAGAATACTGTATATTGCACACATCCCTCAACAATGGTCTCTAACTGGTAATGAACCACAAAATGGCTTGTGATTATTGTGTGGTTTCCACAAGCTGCTGTTCTACAGATCCCATTTGCTAAACCCTGCAATGTGCTCAATAGGCCTGGAAGGGCCCTGTTGCAGCAAGTCCAATGTTTCTAATACCAGGTATTTTGCTTTAGCATCTGACAAGATAACTAAAGCAGTTAATTTTCCTAAGTTTATAACAGTACACTCAACACCAAACACACATCACAGGACAATGTCATCAGAAAAAAAAAAAGAAAAGATGGTGATATGTAAAAACACCCCACACATTTATCTGAAAATTTTTCTCCTACTTAAAGTCTTTCCAGTTTTGACCCACTAATTTATATTTAAAGCCTTGGGGCAGATCAGCTGCTTGCAACATTGCTCAGAGTTCAGGGATGAGTAAAGGATGGAGTGTCACAGGTGCCATGCCAGAAGGGTTTCCTCATGTTCACCTGTAATGCCCTTCCCAGCTATGCCACAAGTCCACAGTCCAGAGCACTTGCAGCAAAACAGGGAAAAACGTGAATGTGGGAAATCAGCTCTCTCCCACAGAGCTGCTGAAAATCATCTTCCCAGATTAATCTTTTCAGTACCATTCTAGGATCCCTGCAATATAGTAGAACGCTGGGAAGACTGTTAAAAATCAATGGATGTGTCAATTATTGTAATTTTGAAGAAAGCTTGTTAAAAAGGAAAAATCCCCAAGTAGAGCCTTTGTGGATGCTGCCTGTATGATTTTGGTTTTTAAACGCAATTTTTTAAAATCCCTTCTACCATAGCTGTTTTTTAAAAAAGGAAAAGATTCACCATATTCCAGTTCAGGTTTTGATCTCAAAGTGTTACTGACTCAAATCAATCCCGGAGCTCCTGGTAAATTGTCCTTTATGTAAGTGAGATGCACAGAAAGTGCAGAAACAATTACTGTCAACTTTAGTGTGTTTGTACAGTCAACAGGAGTAGAGAGAACAGCCTTTAGAGATCTTCAAACACTTTTTTTTCTTCCTGAGATCCCCTTGATCATTCCAGCAGGTGTTCTTTTCCTGACAGACATTCAGGGAACTGAAAAAGCTAACTCAGAAGTACATGACCACAATATCTGGAGCTCTCTTGAATGTGAATATCTTTTGGACCCAAACGTTCCCAGTTAAATTGTTGCACAACCTAGCTTTTATATGAAGAGATTTCTAACACATCATGTTATAATTGCTGGTGATCTGATCTCTTTTTATAAAAACCCCATGAAAAGCAATGAATCTCTCTGGGCTATCTGCTGCCTCCTGAGCAGTATAAAACCACATGTGTTCTAAGAGTCAGACTCCAGCACTCCACACCAAGCAGTTTCCACTGCTCTGTGCTGCTTTTGCTACAACAGTAGAGGGTTAAAACCTTCCTGTGAGTGAGTACTCACTGCTGGGACAGGGTAATGGTCTGCAACTGAAAGATGGAAGTAGAGATTTTAATAAGAAGCTCTTCCCTGTCAGGGTGGGCAGCCCTGGCACAGGTGCCCAGAGAAGCTGTGGCTGTCCCTGGATCCCTGGAAGTGCCCAAGGTTGGATGTGGGGCTTGGAGCAGCCTGGGACAGTGGGACCCATGGCAGGGGTGACACTGGATGGGCTTTAAGGTCCCTTCCAACCCAAACCATTCTGTGACTCAGAGCTGCAAGCCTTTCTCAGGGTCCATCCCCACTGTCAATATGCAGCAAATTAACAGGGCTTAATTATGAAATCAACACTAAGCAATTAAGCAAACTGAGGTATTACAAAGAGTCCCAGCTGTGGCAGCATATTTCTTTATGACAAACACATATTTCTATTGAAAGTGAGATTAATCTTCTAAACCATATAAAAAATCTTGCTCTGGGAAATGTCTCTTCTCATATTAAAATGAATTCAGATTTGGTAATGATCAGAGAAAAAGTGCCACTTTGGGCTCTGCACTCTCCAGTCACAAACAGCCGTGTGCACTATGGCCCAATGAGTCCAAATCACAGGAAGAAGAGAACTGAAATTCTCTCTGACCTACTGTGCTATGCCAAGTACTGCAATATGCAATACTTATCAATCTCCTCAGTTTCATATGACAGTGACAGAAAAATGCCAGCTATTTCCCAGAAGTTTCCATCTATGTATAATAAAACTTTTTCACCATCTCATAGCTTTCTTGGAAAGAGCTCAGTACACACATGTAGATTAAAAGCATGAAAACTCATGTCCAGTGCTGAAAGCCCACTGAAGACCCAGCCACACATTTGTATCATCTTTAAAAATAAGATTTCTTTTCTACTTGTAGAAATCCCAAACATTAAGAGAGGAAGTTTGGGAGTAGCAGAGAATTTTCACCTCCAGTTCTGCAGGCATTTCAAGATAGTCTGAAATCCACCATTAAAATTTAAGCAATTAAAAGGCAACTCTCTATTTTATACATAACAATCTTGTCATATTACTTTAATTTATTAATAAATTCACTAAGCCTTTGCAAAATGCAGTCTTCTCTTGGCTGCAAAGCTGGGGTACCTTGAGCACTTCCACAGCAGCTGTTTGCCATAATTCCATGAAGTATTCCTGCCATGGATCAGTTGAAAGTAGGGCTAGTAAGGTATAAGCTAGGAAAATAGAAGTCTACAGACCAAACCACTGCATCCCTGTTAATGAAAATACACTGCATTGGGGTTGCCAAAATTGCCACCCAGGCTTAAAAAAAAAAAAAAAAAAACAGAGAAGATATTATGAAAAAAACTTAAGTATTAAAATGTGGTCATGCATTCTTCCAGGAAAATCCCACACCAAATGAAGCTGAATTCCCCTCAAAACAATAAATTCAGGCTGAAGCCATCACTTTCGCTGTATACTACACATTCATATTAAAAAACCAAAACAAACAAACAAAAGCAACTTAGACCCATTTTAAGCTTCTTTACACAGGAAATTTTAAGAACTGAAACAGGCCACCGGATTCTACTCAGTCTTCCTACCTTAGTTAATTTTCCTTGAATTAATAATTAAAGGTACATCTGGTTTGTTAGAGAATAGTATTTAACATTAATATTAAAGTAGCAGCTATATTACAATAGAGGGGAAGACTCTTAAAGAAAGCATTACATGAGATGACTGTAGTTATTTGCTTGGCTTCCACCTGCTCCACTTGTTTCTCCCGTAGCTGTAATTAAACAGGACAGGAGATATTTTTGATGTTTTCAGATTTTTCTGTCATTAGCAGGTGCTGTCTGAGAAGACACTTCCCTGTACCATGAGAGCTCAAGTCACAAACACAACCCCGAATTTTCCCTTCCCTCCCAGCAGCACTTGAGGCTGCCCGAACTGCAATTTCTCCATCTTTTCATTACCCACATCTCCCTTTTTAATTTGAGTACTCCCACTAAGGACCCAAGTCACTGACACCCAGCAGAAAAGGGCTTTTTATCAAATTTCTGGTATATCAGCATTCCAAACTTCTGGAAGTTCAAGTTTGCAAACAAGCCTGATTTATTGGGCTGGAATTGATTTTCCATGCCTTATAGGCAACATTTTAAAAAGCTGTTCTGGGCTAATTACATACTCAGCTAACTCCCATATTATTAATAAAGTTCCTGACTAATTTTCTGTCTCTCTTCTGAGCTGCCACATGGAATATAGAAAACCCATGTACATCCCATAATGCAGATTTTCCTATTAATGGATAAAGTTTACAGCTGGGGAAAAAATAAACTGGGGAAGATTTTACATCTGCTTTACTTTAACATTCCTGAAAGATATAAATAGTGTTTTTACAACAGTGTTATTACACCAATATTTTAAGGTGTTCAATGAAAAATATTTTTTTATTCAAGACAGAAGTTACTACACTGCTTTTGCAGACTCTTGTACCATTCAGAGCTGACATAAGTTTCTCTGGTTTTTCAGTCTCTCTTCTTTCCCAAGAAGGGGTAAGTGGAGTTTGTGTCACTTTCCTTTGATTTTCTCACAAACAGAAAACACTCTGAAGGTGACCCTGCTGGGTTTTTTTTCTTTAAATCTCATAATGAATGTAAAAAGTAATCAGAAGATGTCCAGTGATTCAATTCTTTAGAGAGTGATTCAAATTCATTTGTCCCTTTTAAGAACCAAAGGAAAAAGAATTCATTATTAATTTAGGCAATTAAGAGTAATTTGAAAGCAATAATCAGTACATTAAAGAACCTGTCTCTGGAGGGCTGCTTACAGTCTAGGAAAAGGTAATTTTAGAGCATTTCAAGTGAAGAAAGGTCATTTCCTAGATGTGTTCTAGAGAATATTGTAATTTTTAAATGGTAACCTAAATGAGAAGTGTTTTTTTTGTAAATATGGGGTAAATGGTTAAGAGAATTAGAAACAAAACTAAATAAATGTATTATAATGTCACTTTAAATTTAACTATGTATAATAGTACTTAGCATCTTGTTTTATATATCAAAAAAGAATCTATAGATTTCTTCCTTACCATTATGTAGGGTACAGTCTAAAATGAAAATTTCTATACAAGACACAATAATTAACACTAAATCTCTCCAGTTTCTAGAATCAACTGGTAGAAACAGAATGTAGCTTGGATTCTATGGAAAAGGTGAAGAGCTGTATCCCAGTGTAACGTTTATTGGTATTCAACCCTTGCCAGCCCCAATGTGTAGGAGCAGAAAGCCCCACGAGGCATCCAGGATCTCCAACACCTCCTCAGAGTCCTGGCTCACCTGCAAACTCCATCTCACCTCCTGCTAAGTGCAGAAAGAGATTATTTACATGGAAACTTAGTATTTATTTACTGGTGGCACCAATTCTATGGTAGTGCAAACTGGTGAAGGGAAGTACATTAAACTATGCACAACTGTCAAGAGTTATAGCAAGAAAAAGAGAGCAAGACAGGAATAGTAGAGGCAGTTAAGTAAATTTCCCCCCCAGTAAAGTCAGAGAAATGATAATACAGTCACCAAGGCACAAGGCTGTGATTAAAGTTTCAAATTCTGTCTGCACCAGACTTTCTCTATGATATAGACAGTGCACAGCAGCACATCCACGTTCCTCAGTCCCTCATGTATAAAAAACATTAATCTTTTCCACACAAAAGGGGAAGTGCTTCATAAGAACAACAAATTCATCAAAAAATACGGAGCTGGTCCTCACAGTAATTAAAGGTTTGTGTGTGATATATTTTGGCAAATGCAATGTTAAATGCACTAAACCCTTGTGGAAGATGAGGTAGTGCTGTCAGGTAATATTCTCTGCTGCTTTGAGTAGGTCATAATCTATGATTTTTATAAAAGTGTTAAAAAGGTAAGAAAATGTGCTGATGAAATTTCATGCATGTTCATTACACCATAGGAACCAATAGTAGCACAGAATCCTTTCCAAATTCACTCATATCTATAATGCAGCTAGATTATATAAAAATATGGGCTTATATTTATTATTCTGTCTACAAAAAGTCTTAGGTCCCCATTTGACCACCCCTCTTAAATCTTGGCATCCATCAAGAATCCTTATCACAAAAGTGTCTTCAATGAAATAGGAAAACAAGATAGACAAAAGCCAACAGCACAAAATAATAATGTACTCTAACCAAAATCATCTTCACATGGCATTAAAAAGTATGAGTTTGGAATAAAGGTTTCTTTCAATCAAAGGATTATGAGTAGACATAATAAAACATATTATTGTGCTCTGTCAAACTAGAATGCAGCAATAAACTTTAATTTGATAAAGCAGAAGACTTCTTAGGACTAAATTTTACATTTCATAAGACAAAATATATAATCTTTGTACAAGTATACTAAGAGGTAACAGTCCCAATACACTATATTTCTTATCTTTTCTGCCTAGTCTGGCATAACAAGAGTCAACTGACATTCTGAAATAGTTGTATAAGCCAGTTAGAAATTTCTTTCCCTCACAGAAAGATATCCAGCATGGATTGGAGAATGGCTGAATATTTATGCATCGTAGACTAGTCCCTGAAATTATTCCAAATTCTAGACATTATGATATATGCTTTTTTAAAGGAAGAGTAACACAGACATGGATTACCACACAGAGATAGATCCCCAGCTAACAGTGGGGTTTCAGGAGAATGTTTGTGAGAGTGTGCATTTCTGCTGAGAGGCGACAAAGAAGTAGCAAAGAAGAAAAAGAGGCAACTTGAACAAGCACTTTTAGCACCCAAGAAAGAGGAATAACTTTTTTCCTGAGTAAAGGCTTGGAATTATAACCAGTTTGATTCCTCTTGTGCTCCAAGGAACCTACTTTTGTAATTATTTTTTAAATAAATCAACTGAACTGTATTAGAAATACTCAGCCTCTCTAACAGAAACAATAACAACCCATTGGATAAGCCAGCTGAAAGAAAGGGTCAGAATACTTCTGCTGCCAATAGCTAAATTTGAGTTATGATAAGGATGAACAAGGTAAATTATGAAATGGAACAGCAAAGCAGATAAGAGAACAATGAAATGAAAAACATGGGCTGAGAGGGCAGAACAGAGAAAATGTGGCTCAAGGCAGCAGAAAAGCACAGATTTGCAAATGAAACATGCTGTAAATAGAAGACAGGTTGAAACTAAGGAGCCTTAAGAATAAAATCTTGCTTAGACATCCAAATTATCACACCCTTCAACCATCTGACAGCTCTTCCAAATGCACCCCGAGATGCTCTTGGCCCCTTTTTGTTGCCCTGCATTGCTGGCTCCTGCTCCACTTTTCACCCAGCAGGAGTTCCAGCTGGTTTTTGGCAGAGCTGCTCCCAGCTGCCCAATAAATGGAGTTACTCCTCCCCATATGCAGGACTTTGCACTTCCCTTTGCTGAACTTTGTGAGGTTCCTGCCAGTCTTGTGCCCCAAACTCCCAAGTTCTAACCTTGGTAACCCTGGGAGTGCCTGAGTCACCACCCCACAGCCCAGCACAAACCCACTGGAGCAGCCTGGACAAATTCCTTACACCAGCAGAGCCTCAGCACAGGGGCAGAGCAAGAGAATGAGCTCTTGGTTGGCAGCTTTAGGAAAAGAGACACCTTGGCACTCCTGAAGAAACTTACTTTGTTCTTGGAATTAATTGTTCATTCATCTCTTACTTCTACCACTTGTATCCCAGACCTGAGCTTTTATCCAGAGGGGAAGGTACTCTTCCAGTAAACCCAGGCTGGGAGTCAGAACTTGTATACTTGAAGTTTTCCACCTCTCTTTTGTGATAAAGCTTGTGAGGTTATGCACTGAGTGCCTCAGAACATGTCTTTGTTTTAGAAATAAACCATTTTGCTAGTCTTTGTCAGGAATGATTAGAAGTATTCCCTATCTTGAGCAACAAAGGTTGAGTCAAGGTCATTTTCTTGTTTAATTTGGGCATTGCTAACTGCTCTTGTTCTGAGTTCCCTGACCACAAAGGATGTGTGTTTGTCTCTCCTCTCACTGTGCTAAAGCATTTCATGGGCTGTGCCTCATTTAAAACTAAGCAAACATTTTCTCTCTTCATCTTGGCCCTGCTTCAGCTTGTTAAGTACCACAGCCTATGTCATCTGCTTCCCAAAACATGAGCTCAGCACTAAGGGATTCCCGAGAAATGCCTTAGAAAATAATTTAAGAACATTAAAACAAACTTCAATTTGTAGTCCTATTTGATTTGCTTTTTGTAGGCATTTCAGTATGATCTTTTCCACACAATATCTATAAACAACATTAAAAAATAACCTTGCTCCTTGGGCACCATCTTTTCAAATGCTGCAATACATGAGCCATAGAATCCCCAAATGAACAAAAGCCTCAAAGATATTGGTAGGAGAAGCATCCTCTTGGTGCATCTGCTGGAATTTTTGTTTAATAAAGATAAAACCAAACACATAATGAGTTTGTTAACTTAAAGGAAAAGTAATTATTCCAAATGCTGTTATAAACTTCCTTCTTTGACTGGGAACAGACAAGATCACCAATATTAGCACCTCATAACTGACTTCAAATATGTTTATTTATCAAGAGGAGAATCAGACTGGAAAAGGTAGGAATAAAGGTAATTTTACACCAAAGTGGTTTAATACAACTGAAAAGGACAACAGGAACAGTTTTTTGTAATGTATCTCTGAAGTCATTGGAGCACTGGACTTGACAGTAACAGACTGGGATACATTTTTCTGCAAAATAAACAAGCAGTTCTTCCCCCTCCCTGATACATTAAATAAAATTTAAAATTATCTGGGCTCAAGGACTTGGATAACTGAAAATCCAGGCCATAGTTCTCCCAGTGTGGCAAAAACACATATGCCACTGCCTCCTGGATTTCCTTTAAAACTTCTACAAAGCACTAAAGATTTCTGCCTTTGGCTCTTCTCAAAATCTAACTTTATTGTATGAGAGAAAATTACCTAGAAAATTGCATTTTCATGAGGTAACAGCTTTTTAAGTCTTCTCTGATAGGAAATACATGAATTATACTAGCTTCTGGCAACTTACCTTTAGTCTAACACAGGCTTTCCTCACATCTGTGTGCTTCCTTTCCTGAGCAAATAAACATAGCAGAAGTTTTTGGAGTTTGGTTTCTTTTTTTTTTTTCCTATGGCTGTTGATTAATCTAAATACTCAAAACATTGTATTTGCAGAATTCTTTCCACATCTAAATAACAGCTCAACCATTTTTGGTATTGTCTTTTCTAAGTGTTGTATTTAACTATTGCAAAAGTGTGCACAGGCATGGAGAGAAGCTCGATAGCTCTTCTGAAAGCCAAGGCTCTTTAGTGAAAACTGCTCCCAGAGAGAAGTACAACACCCACCTGAGATCACAATTAGCCACCTGCAATTTGTGCTGCGTTGCCTCAAACTCCACTTAGACTTCAAAACATTTTAAACTCTTAAACTTCTGACTTTCAGGATAAGCTTGCTTAAAACAAAAGAAAAATGAACAGAGTATTCTTCCCTGAAGGAAGTCACTTGTAATCTTCATTAACCCCATTATGTGCAGCATCATTTCATCACCCTAACACTCCCTGCAGCTGTCTGGCAAGCACAATCTCAAGAAAAGCTCATTTACATATGGCTCCTGGCCTTACTCCCTGGAAAAATTTGCTAAAACAAATCACAGTGTCAAAAGAAAGCTCATTAAATTTTTACATCAGGCTGCTGTGTTACCCTTAGCTCCCTGGGTATTCATACCTCCTTCTATTGTTAGTTTTCAGTCCTTAAGGCTCACATATTTTCAAGGGCAGAGGCAAAGCAATTATGAAAAAGGAAGTTATTTGCTTACTGGTGTACAATGGCACATCCAGCCACTGCTAATTGCCATTCACCAAGAACAGCTCAATTACCACATCCCACCACCCTGCTGAATAACACAATATTTCCACATGCATTTAATTCAGTGCCAGCATTGGAGGTAACACCAGCACTTTAGCACACTGAAAATGGGGATTGAGCACATTTTGCACCATTTGTCTGTCCCTTTTAATGATGTTGTTTTTCCTTAACATAAAGGAACACCTAGCCCATTTATCCAGTGGTGATGTCAATGTTTCAGAAGATAAAAATCCTTAGATATCTGGAAAAGTTAAAAACATTTATTGGCTTTGCCTTAATCTACATTATGTCGGGTATTTTCAAGGAACAGGCATTTAAAGAATTAAATTACATGAAAGTTATATTCCCTGTTCACCCATCCACTCTATTTAAAAGGTACATAAACAATTTCTGCTTTTTAAAAATCTCTTCTCTAATTTTATTTGGTTTGAAATATTAATTTCACTTCTAAAGGATTCACGTAGCCAATATTTCACTTGTTTTTCAAAAAATGCTTAGGATCTTATTCACTTACAAGGCCAAATAAATTAAAGATCATTATTTTATTCACCACCACTTCACTTTTTAATTTGTTTTCAGTCCTGACACATCTAACTAACATTTGATGGAGTGCAATCATTCCCTCCCTGCACTGCCATGGGCAGGTAGGATGCAAATCAAAGGAATTGCTTCTGAAACTTCACAGCAAGTAAGGGTTCTCTCTCAAAAGTGTCACAGGCAGCAGATGCTAAAGCTTGCAATGCTTTTTTCAACTTCCCAGATTTCTTAGAGTTCTGCTGAATCAGGATTTACCCCAAATATGCTATCTGCTGCAAATCTACACTTTTTCAACTACAAATGGTTAAATAATTAACAGGCAACTGACCCAAAGGAAGTCACAAAAGTCCTCAGACAATTCCTGGCCCATGTTTAAGCTACTGATCATCATCACCACATCTAGTGAGTGGAGTCAACTTAATGAGACCTGGAACAAAAATAATTAATTTAAAGAAAAATGGGGCAGGGGAGAGAAGCAGGATATGAACTCACCCTCTCTCCCTCTCATTTATTTCAGTTGAAACCATTTCCATGAACCATTGTGGGCCACAGGGAGAAGCCATCAGCACTCTAATGATTACAGGTATCACAGGACAGTGATGAAAGGCCAACATTAACATCTCTGCATTTGAAATTAAGCATCAGGCATCATAGAGTCCCATAACTCCTGATGGAATTGGAAGGCTTCTGAGGTCAACAAAATAATATTACTCAGGGAAATTACCAGAAACACTGAAAAGTTCCTTCTGAGCAGCTGCTGAGAGCTCAGGCATTCCCCAGCTGCCCCTGAGCACACAGACAGAGCCACTTCCACAGCCCATTTAATGCACCTGCAAAAATACATAAACAGCAAAGCACATTCTGGAGCTGTTCTGACATTTGACCTGTGCCAAAGTATTAAATTTAATATTGGCAATCCTGCCTGGAACTAAGGGTACAGTAACCCATTCTGCATCTTCCTAGCTGCACTTGCACAGCCTTTACAGCCAGAAATAGCTTGAAATCGAAAATAATTTGAAACCAAGACAAAGCAGACAAACAGAAAAATCACAACAGGTATTGCTTAAACACCTAAAGCTGTTCTAAACTTCCCAACATCAGCTACCAAGCTGCATTTACTTTCTGCTGCCAGCTGAGAGGCAGCTCTACAACCCAGAGCCTGCCAGCCTCTTAAATTAATTAGAGAGAGTTCAGTGATCCACAACCAGGATATTTTCTGCAATCATTGACAATTGGTTTCCATTTCATTCCCAAGGGGCCAAGGCTGCCCTTCCCTGTGAGCCAATATTCTTCCATCCCACACGTTCCAGGAGGGCTGACTTCCCACAAGGATTTCTGATCAGAAATCTGTGCCATTGACGTCCCAGCCTTCAACAAACTAATTATGGTATGCATGAACAAATAACAATGAACAAATGCATTGTTTTGGGGTTTTGTGAGGGCTCCCTTCCAAATATTTAACATTAATGAGAGAAAATTATCTGACACATGATATGTCACTTAAATAATGAATATTTACTCCATATGCACAAATCCAACTGGCTGTAGTAAAAATTCGACATTTTGGATGTGCCACAGAGAACTGAACATGAGAAGGAATAAACTTTTAGTAGAAAATGGCATCTTTTTCTAAAATTTGACACAAAAATTATTCTTTAACGTTATCCCATTGAGTAGAACTTTCTCCCTGAGTTTCACAGGAGTGCTACTGCCTTTTTCAACATGCTCTTTTCAAACAATCATGCTGGGTTAGTGAATTGTGTGCTCTGTCATTATGACATGAACTCAGACAGCAGGGCAGAAAAAAAAGAAAAATCCAGAAACCCCACAGGATCTATGTGCAGCATGTATCCCAATACTGACAGAAGCAATATATTTCCAGGACCTGACAGAAAGAAGTACTAGCTGCACAAAACAAGGTTCAGTTAAATAATAGGCTGCTCTCCTTGTATTTATTGCAGTTAAAACAAGCATCTTCAAGGGTACTTCTGCCTTTTCATTTATTAAAGCAAGATGCACAAAATAAGGCTAAAAGGGCTAAGATTTTAACCTGAAATTGAAACACTAAACATGATCTAACCCTCCAAAGTATCTTAATTTCTGAGGTAATCCATTGAAATAAAATGTCTCAAAGTAGCACATCTTACATTAGATTCTCAAATCAAAACCTGTTGCTATTCTTTCTGTACCACATTTATTTCAAACACCAAGCACATTCCCAAATACATTTTAGCCCATGCCAGAGTTTGTCCATAACCACTTCATCCTCAAAATGTTTGACCTGCTGGAGATGCAGGTTAAACTTTCAGATGCATTTCTAGAATGAGGAGAGGCGAGTGAGGCTCATTTATCACTTGTAGCTTCAGAAGTTTGAGCTTTATAGATCAAGACAATGTGAATATTACTTGGAACACAACATCAGCACTGCTCAAATAGGAGTTGTTCTCATTAAAGTGTTGAGCACTTTTTAGGAATATTGTGTTGTTATAAAGGCTGGCAGTTCCTTGGTTAAGATTAAAGTGAGCCATTTCATTACTGAAACCTTGTAAAACACTGCATCTGAAAACCCTTAGTGTTTGTAATAGACCCAGCCTTTCAACCTGAATAATAATATATTTGTGCATTAGCTCTTAAACTGATTGGATGCTGCAAGCTCTTGTCTGTGTGGGAGTCTGCCCACGTTAGAATTTCAACAGCTTTTTTATGAGCTGCATGTTGGGATTCACAGCACATCTACAGTTTGTCATAGGCAGTACCCTTTATATCATTTGATTTCAAAGCTGCTTGCTACAAATCCTCTGCAATCAGGTTGTTATTAATACCTTTAATCTGCCCTCAGACAAGAAATCTAGTGCAGTGTGGTTGTTCCAAGCAGGCTGAACAGTAATCAGCAACCATATCTGATGGATTATGTTCTTTGTACACTATTTACAGTGAGCAAAGAACAGAAAAACACTCAAATGCTCCTGCCTTGTGCATGCAGGCACTGGTGCTCAGTCCATCTGTATTCTCACCACTGTGCTCTCTGCACCCAAAGCAGCTGAAAAGAAATGGAGTTTGGGGGGAAAGTGCCATACTGCCCCTCTAAGGGAATGAAACATTCACAGCTTTTATCAGGGAACATAAAAGGTGCTACAATTTGAATATACTGTGCAGTAAATACCAATTTTGAGCTCTGTTATGTGTTGTTTGCTTTTGCATATTGAATAGAAAATCCAGGAGTTTAGGAACTTAGGAAAAATGAGTATCAACTTCTGTCTCCTTCTGGAAAAAACCCTCATCACTGCTATTTATCTCTTCAACTTAAAATCCCTTCATTACAGTCCTAATTCTGAGATACACATAAGTAGAAGGCAGTCCTGTACTACTAATTTGAGAGATTTTTCCTTTCACAAAGTTCATTCTGGCAGTTGTTCCTCCTTTTTTGTTGTTGGGGTGTTTATTTTATGGGGTTGTTCCTCTTTGTTTTTAATGTATAGCCAAAAGCAATCTTCTGTGTATGTACTCTAGTCTGGAGTCTTGGGCCCGTGGTTTCTACAAAATTCCTTTGCTTACTGCACAAGGAGCACATCTCTGAGGTTCTGGTGAATAGCATAAATTTAACATACACACAGAAAAAAAAATAATCAAACCCCACATTCTTTCTCAGTAGGAGTTAAATGAAAATTCATAGTATGGAGTTTTCAAACAATGCAAATCTGCAGCATAATGAACTGAAATGTTGACAAAGATAACAAGAAAACACCCAAGAGTCGCTGAACAAACACACTTTACTTAGAATGCTCCATTAAAATCCAGGAAATACTGGTGATGAGTGAAAACTTGGAGTCAGCTTAATAAAAGCAGTAACTTCACACACCAAACTTTACCACTTTTGGCTTGCTCTGAATCACTATCACTTGTTAATTTTGACAAATGATTTTTCAGCTTCTACTTGAAGAAACTCTTGCTAGAGACCATTGCACCTAACTCAGCTGCTCAATACATGGGTAAAGGCTGCTGAGTTAGGAAATTTGCTTTGGCCATGCTCTAACTCTCAGGCCAAGAACTGGGGATAGGCAAACCAAAGCAATCTGCACAAAGAAAACATAAACCATTAGTTATTCAAAAAAGCATGAGATTGCACCATGCAGGACTTGTGTGAATACCAAAGAACAAAATTCAGCTGAGGAATTCCCCTGACTGCATTTGGTGAATAAATAAGTAGACTTAAGCATTTGCAGAAGAGGCTGGAATGGGTCAGCCACACTGCAGGGTGCAGGAACTAATTATTGATAATCAACATTCACACAGAGATAAATGCAAGTGAATGTCTCACTCTTACAAAATTTCTTTGAAAACCCCTTTTCTGAAGAAGTTTTACCTGCTAGATAATAACAGCCATCACTGACACTCTGAAACAGCCAGGAGTTATTTTTATGGAAACAAACACAATAATTTTCATCTGCTGCCTATTGATTTTGTTCTCCAGCTTAGGCACGGGGGTGTGTGTTTAGTGCATTTGAAATGTTCACTTCTACAGATCTCTAGGGGCTTCCAAATCAGGACAGGAAAATAATCTCTCTTACTCTGTCATTTCTATTTATTTAACCACAGGCTTTTATGTGGTTCTCCTTGCTGGTATATCTGATTCACAGCTATTTTAGCATGTTACAAGGGAGTAAAAACTGGCACTAGAAAGAATAGTACATCCTGGGAAAGAGGAGAAAAATAATAACCTAATATGCATGTAAATAATTACACACTGCATGACAGAAAAGTGAGAGATTTCCAGGCCTGACTCATGATCATTTCAGAGCACAGGTCCTGCAGTCCTTGCACTGTGGAGCAGGTATCATTTTCTGGTGTGTTTTGAAGTTAGCTCGAGTGCACAGAATAGCTGAAATGGAGATGTATGTACTATCTCAGCACAGAAAGAGAATTTTCAATCATCAAAGCCGGTATTTAGCAAAGTGCAGAGAATATCAAAGCATGAACATATTCTGTGTTTACATCCTCTGAGTTTACTTTGTTTTTCCCCAAGTTCACTGTGATCTGTAGTATAGAAATACCTTCTGAGAAATACCAAAAGTACAACAGCAAATTAACCGGACCACAGCAATGACAATTCAAGCTCTTTTAGATTAAAAAACCCCAATCATTAAAAAGGAGTCATTCTCACTTTAGCCAAAATTTTAAAAAAATAAAATAAAAAAATCCTGTAGCTCTCCCTGCTTTTCAGATAAAGGGGTCTGATCACTTCCTAAGCATAATTTGCTCACATCAGTGAGATAATTTGACAAAAGTCTGGAAAGATGTGGCTGCCAGCTGACAAAACTCAGGAAAACACCTCAGGATTGGAGACACAGGAGGGGCTTTGAACCCCACAGCACATTTCTCCTTAGCAATAGGCAAACAGGGCAAGGGCAACAGGAAATAGAATTACTTCCCTTGGCAAGCACAAGAGTTTATTCAGAAGTGCTAAACAGTTTTGAGGAAATGCCAAAAGTTAACCTAATTTTTGCAAAATGTTCTGCAGAGTGAAACAGCTGTGATGTAGAAATTCTAAGTCTGAACAGAATCTGATCAATGTTTTCAGAAACTCAGCTGAAGCATTTGTTTCATAGAAGTCTTCAGAGAAAAAGGTCAGATAGTAAGAACAGACAAGGTTACAGAACATGGACTAGTTTCATGTTTTTAAAATAGTTACACCAAACGGATTTCATCCTAAAATATTTCATTTGCCAAGAAATCTAGTTGTAAGCTCTGAGAATCCAAGGAAGACAAAGGTAGTGCCAGAACACTGAAAAAAAAAAAAAGGGGGGGAAATAAGGAACTGATCTTCCAAAAGGGAGCTTGGAGAAATCATTAAACAGCTTAATTTAAGCTCTACAAAACTCAAAACCCAAAACAGAAGAAAAAAAAACAGCATCAGCACTAACAGTGAAACAAACAAAACACCCCAATGCAATCAATAAGCTCCTGAAGATAAAATACAATTATATAGCAGGCATCATTGATTTTTTTTTTCCAAAACAAACCAAGTTAAACTTAGTTTTCCTCTGTAACAGTGTACAAGAGCATCTGGATATCAGGTTTCCTGTAACTTGTCTGTAGGAGGTTTTTTAATAGTAATTCATGTGACAGTCCAAAGCAAACTTGGAAATGAGATGAAGATGAAACTATTGCATGATAAGAGACAGAATGGCTGAACAACCTCACTCAGAGAACAGTTATTAATTATTACCTGTGCAGAACACACCAGGAAGGTTTCACTAAGGCCTGTCAGTAATTTTGGGAATCACCTGGGTGATGGAATAAAGACTTCTCTTAGCCAAAGATGAACCTGAGACAAAGTTGGGGACCACAGCCATGCTGCAAAACAAGTTTACAATTCAGAATGAGAGTACAAAATATTAAAAATGGTCTTTATAGGATATAAAAACTGCTAAAACCAGGAATATCCAGCAGTGACTAATACTGGTTGAGCTGCAAGACTGGTGAGGCGTGCTTGGGCTTAGGCTCCAGGTTCCCATGAGCTGGACAGGGCCAACAGAGCAATGGTGTGGGATGAGAGGCAGCACAGCCAAGGGCAAGGGCAGCCAGGGAACATTTCCATTCTGGGCACACCAAGGCTGTCCCCAATGGAAAACTCCAGCACCACAGGGAGATGCCACACTTAAGGAAAGTGTGCACACTGTGGAGTCACCAGAAAATTTCCAGACACTGATCTGTGCTCTGTGGAAGGAGGTTAAAGCAGTCTAAGCCACATTACAAGAGTTAGTAAGCAGAAGCATTGCTCCAGGCAACATTTCTCTCAGCTTTTGCCAGAGATCGGCTCAAAATTATCCTTAAAATGAAGAAATAAAATGCATACCTTTGTAAAAGAAAAGTCATGAAAAAGCTCATCTTAGTGAGGAACTCCATGCAGCCATTTCTTACTTACGGTGGGCATTGGTATCATCTTTACTAGTTAAATGGATGTATTTCTTATTAAAGTACAGAAGCTAGGGCACAAAACTTTTCCATTCTTGCACTGAGGAACCAACTCAGTGTAGTGCTAGTTTCCCAGATCAATTATTATGTTGTACAGCCTATCCCTGTGCTCACTGTTCATATATTTCCTTAGTCCAGGATGAAACTTCCTCACTACGAAAGTCAAAAATGACAATTTTATCATGTTGAACTATTTCAAAATCTGAAAAAATAAGATTCTTATTTTGAGCAAATGCCATACCAGAATGAAAAGGAGGCACTTCACTGCTTTCACACCCTAATGACTGCCTGATTAAGCCAGAAATCCAGAGTCAGGGAGCCAAGCAGCCTCCACGGGCCATGTGCAGCAGCATTGTGACTTATGGCTTTATATTCTTACACTGGCCTCTCCTACACCACCTGATAAATCAACACACAAGTCATTAAATGGTTCATTATCCAAGCATCATGATTCATTCTCTCTGCCAGGAAACACAAGAAATGATGGGCATCTTCTACTTGCAACCATGACTGTCCATCAATATAACAGATTAAGTGTATGAGGGAGTTTAGTTTGGTGTAAAGGTCAATGGGATGCTTCATGTGCCAATTTTTCTTCTGCAAGGCTTGACCTCTTAGAAGGGAAAAAAAGTGTGGACAAAGAAGAGGAGAATGTGGTTATCCTGCTGTGTAGACAGCTTTTTGAAATAAAATAATCATTAATTTAAAACATAAGAGCCATGACAGAAGAGAATGGAAACAGGGCTTGCACCTGGTCACCATGAAGTCTGGCACCATCAGTAGCCTGTGCTTCGAAAAATATCACTTTTTTACTGTGCATTCACATTTCAGATTGTTCATGGCAGCCAGTAGGTCTGGATAAAAATTACTAGATATAAAATAAATAAGTCTCTGTCATCACTGTATTATGCTGAAGATCATGCAACATTCCCCTAAAGATTAAAAAAAAAAAAAAAAAAAAGAGTTTGAGAAAAAAAAACTCTGGCCTAACTAAGAAAAAGTATAAAAATGTGTATGATCATTACTTTATAGAAACAATGAATAGAAGCAAGTGTGTATTCTTACCTCCAGTTACTCATCATATATCAGCAGCCGCTAGAAAATTTAAGAACACTCAGATTTGTAAACAGATTGTATCCTTACCTTAATTATAGTAACTCAAAGCTTTGTCTTCAGAATTGAAGAATTGTTCTATTCCTTCCCAATTGCAACAAGAGTTTGACTTTTTAAGAGTTGCTGGGGGTTTTTTCTGCTGTCAGAATAACACTCAAAAAATAACAGCAGAAAAATTTGTGGTATGATACTTACAGGAGATGGGAAAAAATAAGATTTCCTAAAAATACCAGGGAATTGTGCAAAACCATAGTAAGAGCCAGGATTTGGGCTAATTTTGTACCCAGGATAAGGCCAGGGGTTTTAACCAGAACCTTTGGTTGGAGCTTTCCACACAAAATTAGATACAAGAAGATTCAAAGGATATTTATGCAAATTACTACATGACAGTGATGGTATTCATATAAATTATTTTATATAGTTACACTAGGCAGATCTGTTCCTCAAAGGAAAAAACATTTCCAAAATTACAGACTATGAGCATTCCTTATAAAGCATCACACTTCAGTCCTTGTAACTATGAGCCAGAGAGATGAAGACATTCAGGCACAAATTATAATAATATCAGTGCACTTGTATAAAGATGCAATTTTCTGAAAGCTGAAAGCCCAGGTATTTTTCAGCATTACCAGCTGCACTATGAGTACAGACCTGTTACATTTATTCCTAGATATCAGCTACCATGCACCTCTCAAGAGGTGGAATGGAAGCTGCCAGAGCAGCAGGATGGTTGTGCTTGAACAAATCAAGGAGATTGCATGGTCTGGCTCTGAGGCTTAACAGCACTGCAGCTCTTCCTGCCCAGAAAGTCTTAACAAATACCTGCTCCTCTGGCTGGCACAGCACACACAACAGGTTTAGGAGGCAGTAGAAAGATTCTTTGCTGTTTCAAGTTACTGATCAGAAATAAGCATGGCTCAAAAGGATTAAGTCTCAAAATAATACATTATTTTGAATGGCTGAATAAGTTCTCAAAGCAAAGTAGTAATTTGGGAATTAGAAGAAAATAATTTTTTGGGGGCTTAAATTTGGAGGTAAAACTCTAAATAAAATAACCAGTATCATATTCCTAAAGCAACTTACTGCTTCTACATGAAGAGGTAAAAGAAATGAAAAAGTATAAAAGAAAATGCAAAGTATGGGCCTTAATTGTTTCCTTTTAATCTGGAGATATCCCCATAATTTGCTACTGGTAACAGAAGGTAACAATTCCTGCCTTTCTCTTTGGGGAAGTGGGGGGCACAGTTTCAGGGCAAGGAAAACACCCTCACTTCTTCTGGGCTGAAAAGTCCTGGAGTGCTGCTAGAATCCTGAGCATTTTAGAAAAATGTGAGCAGTCTTCAGGTGATGGTCTCAGCTGACACACAAATTCCTGACAATCAACAGGTTCTTGTGATTAAAAAAAAAAAGCACCATGTGTAGCATTCCTCTAGGAAAGATTTAGTCACAAATGGTTTGAAGATTTTGCTCTCTGCACTAAATGGCAGAACTATCATCCCTCCCTTGTTCTTAGGGCAAGAAAGTCCCAGCTTTGCAAAGTCCAGACTTCCAGGGACAAGGCTCCCACTCCAATGAACTGACTAGACAAAGTTCCCTCAACTCTCTGGCTGCTTTCGTGCTGGAAATCCATCAAATGCTCAACAGGTGCTCAGCAGCCTGCCTTCAATCACTGAATAAAAATAAAAGCTAATAAAGCGTTTCCCAAGAATTTCACCTCTTGGACTCTTCATGCTGGAATAAAAGCATTTTTCAAAGACTAAACTATTTTATTCTTTGGATTTAATGGCAACCATATTCTGCACCTCATAATTTTGGGGGGAAAAGAAGCATATCCTGTGAGGTTTTAATTTGAAATGTTAGTATGTTCTAAACAGTCCCACATTTCCACAAAAGTGTTGATTTCAACTTTATTCCATCTCAGTAAGTGTTCCTAGGAATTAAATGGAAATGGCAGCAACAGAATTGGTTGTGGATAATGTATTTAGAACTAGATTACATGAACTAGTATTATGGATAATTAATTGATGATCACACAGAGAGATCTGCATTTCTAGATTGACTTATAAAAGAGCACCGTATGGAATGTCTTTGCAAATCTCTTTTCCTCCAAATTGGAAAAATTTATGTCAAAAGCAATGAAATGTGACATATTCCTCCAGAGCAGAGATATTAACTTTTTCTGAAACTAGTCTGCATGAAATAAAAAAAAAAAAATTAGCATGGAATTAACATTTTTGAAGACTCCTAATATGCAAAATTATGTTATTGAAATTGACAGCAGTGAGGTTTATCTCTTAACATAGGTCTAGGAAAGGATAACCTCAGAGGGACCAATGGTCCAGCCTCAACTACTAATCCTGATTCAGATACTTTGTAGAAGTAATAAGAAAAAGTAATACAAGTAGTAAATCTCTTAGAAGAGAGTTTTCCCTCTGTCCTCCCAGACTGGGCTTTAATGAGACTCAGGAAGGGGAAGGTGAGGGTGTAGGGGAAGGAAAAAAAATCTTCAGAAAAAATCACATATAAGGAAAAAGAAGAAAATCTGGACTGATGAAAGGAACAAATAGCTCAAGTTCAGGATCTCCTGATTTTCTGCTCCAGTCTAGTAAATTCTTTACATTTTGCTAATTATGCATTTGTCAAAATATGAACTTTTAACAAAAATAAGGGAGAATACGTATAAATAATAAAATATTTAAATGAGATTTAAAACTTTTCAGAATTTAACATTCACCATTTAGCTATAATGGCTATCAACTTCCATGCTGACATATACTGAATTTCTCTAGTTAGGTGCTTTCTTCCTGCATAGCTGCCTTTTCTGATATCCAGTCCTGCATGTCTATTCAGTAACTATTGGCCAGTATCAAAGGTGCTGTTTCACATAATTTTTGAACATCTTTCAAAAATATTGAGACTGAAATTGTTCCAATATTAAATTCCAGAAGTCTGGGGTGTTTTAACCCAATATACAACACTGAAATGTATAAAATAGGGAAGGGAAAGAGAAAGAAGAAGGAGAAAAGGAAAAGAAAAGGAGAAGGAGGAGAAGAGGAGAAGGAGAAATGAAGAAGAAAGGAAGAAGAAGAAAGAGAAGTATATAATATCACTTATTTTATCACGTCCTTACATCGGGGTTTGCTGGCAGCTGGAGGGAAGTTTTATCCCAGAGTGCCTTCTAGTGGTTGTGGATAAACCTCAGCTCCAAACAGAAATCCTAACACCGGCCAAATAATTGTTCACTAAACCAATCACAAAAATATATTCACAGATTATTTATGAGAAATATTTGTTGCATGTCAGACCCACAGTTTTCCATGGTAAAGCGGTTTATAAAAATAGAAACATAATTTAGTCATAAAAGGGTATTATTTACCAAACACGTAAGAAAGAAAATAACAGATACTAAAATACAACGTTCCTTTTTGGGAAAATGCTTAACCTGAATTGCAGGTTTATGCCAGCTAGGAAAATTAGCAATATTGTGAGCTCATTTCATTGAATAACTCTAAGAGCAGTATTTTTTAGAATGATTTTTAACTGTACCAGCTACACATGTATGTAATATTGAGCTATAAAAGACATAGAAGTTTACACATGGACCAAAAAAAAACCTCACTGGCTACACTGGAAATTCCCTAATACATAAAATGGTCCAAAAAGGTGAAAAACAAATGGCCATACTGCTCAGGAATCATTGTGAGTTTCTCAGCCTATCAACCTGATCTGTAAAGTGTTTTGCAGAAACTTTGTATTTTTCTATTTGCACTGCAGGTGTAGCTCCCTGGGTGCTGTGTTTAATGTACTTTCACTAATGGCAGCAGGCTTTGGAACAACTCTCCAGTTTAAAGTGTTGTATGAAGTGGGAACTGCTGGTGAGGGGATTTGTGCATCTTCATTTAACCCTGAGCTGTGTCAGCAGCACTGCCCCTCACTGGAGCCACTTGTTCACATGTCCTTTCCTTTTCTGCAAACATTGCAAACCAGGCTCCAAAAGCCATGGGAAACAAAACCATTCCCAAGGAGCAGCAGAACATGCTGGGTATGCACCAAACTGCTGCTGCATCCATTTGAATGGTCAAAGGCACGTCAGAGGAGAAGCTTAATGGTTACAGAAAATGTAAGGGGAAAGCTTCATTCTAGCTTAGGGTGCACTAGTAAAAGCAGTCAAAGCTGATTACAAAATTCTATAGACAAGAAATAAACAATCCTTAGTTTCCAGTCCACTTCTGTGACTGCCAGCCACATTATCACACACATCCATCTCAATTACCTTATTTAAGCCCAAAAGTAAATGCTGCTGCTCCCATAATCCCAACACAGACCTCTCAATTAGGACAGCTTTATACCAGAGGTCCTGTTTCTTTCCCCGATGCTGTGTT
The DNA here is from genome assembly GCA_013397375.1 of Toxostoma redivivum. Classification (NCBI taxonomy): domain Eukaryota; kingdom Metazoa; phylum Chordata; class Aves; order Passeriformes; family Mimidae; genus Toxostoma; species Toxostoma redivivum. Next base: position 456,851 of record VXBI01001031.1, read on the forward strand.
TAATTTATTTACATTTGTTGAAAAACACAACAAAACCCTCTGGTAATTTAGGGAATTGTTTGTGCAGATAAAATCTGTTAACTCCAGACACCAGTTGAAGTACCAGTGCCCTCAGGTGACCTCTCAGACAACCATTTCATAGAAAAAAAGGGTATAAAAATAGAAATAGAAAATGAGGCAGCTTTTCTTTTTGCCCCTCTCACCACCTGAGGGGAGGAGATCCTGGGTGGGGCTGGAGGAGCTCAGGTGTGTCCTCAGGAAGGGGATAGAGGAGCTCCATGCCCTGGGTGGCTCAGGTGTTCCCTCCCAGCTGGGATACAGGAGCTCTACTCACTTTGTTCTCTGGGGCTGCTCTGACCTGCTGGGATCTCTGCTGTGACAGGAGCTGGTGCCTGGTGAGCCCAGACAGTGAGGGATGCTTTGGGATTTGCCCCCAGCTCCCCAGGTGTGCCAAGCTGTGCCTGCAGCTGTGTCACCTCCCCCTGGCTGTGACAAATCACCTGTGTGCTTTGCTCCCCCCATCCAAGCAGCACAGCACAGCCTTTGCACAGGGTCCCACTCCAAGGAGTTGTCGCCTTTGTCACCTGCAGAGTCACACAGGAATTATTCACTTTACACCAGTGAGGCTACATTGCACACATGCAAAGTGAAACCCTATGGAAAGGGGAATTGCTCATTAACAATGCCCTTAACATCTTATGAATCTCACTGAGACTCAATAAAACTCTTGACCAAAGTCACATGAACTGGTTACCTGCACACACAGTTTTTGAATAGCTGTCACACAACTAAAGTGACAAAGGTAAATGCTGTCCCTTGGCATCAGGGATGGCTCAGGCAGCTCCCCCATGGCACAGCAATCCTTGTGGGATCTGCCTCCAGGCTGCTTTTCAGGGCTACAGCAACAGAGCTCAGCACCCCAAATGAAGCCTCAGAAACCAAGTACAGGCAGTTCTTCTCTAAAGGCATTTTCCCAGCTGCAGTCTGGCTCAGCACACCTGCATGGAAGGGAAGCCAGGTGAGCTCATCTGCCACCTTCTGCTCTGGTTGTGTGGACAGGCCTGGATCACACAGCATCTCTTCTTGCTGGAGCTGAACTTTGGGTTTGTTTTTACAAACCCACACCTTCTCCACAACTACTCCTCTCTCCTCCAGTGGTAATTTCTAGTAAATCATAAATACAAGAGGCCTCCAGTGTATAAACATTCCTGTATCCCTGACATCCCCTTCTGTGTATAAAACTATATTATTTCAGGTTATCTTTGATTGGTGCACAAAAAGAGGGGAAATTCCTAATATATGACCATATCTGCAATTCTATTCTCTCCAGCCTATTCTGCTCATGAAGAAAATTCCCTTTTACTCCCCCCAGTAGCCTATGTGCTGATGGTTATATATTCCTTCTAGGTCGGGAAGTGATATCAAGGCGAATTTTCCATACCAACACTTGACCCAACACACTAATAGTACAAGAATAATTCTCTAATTCTGTTTCAGCTTCTCATGTTTCTCTCAATATATTTGTAATAGATATTGTAATAGGTGTATTGTGACAGATTGCACTTTGGCAGGAATTAGAAAGTTTTAAGTGTGTGCTGGTATTTTAGGAGCATTTCATTTCAAATCCAAGCATGTTTTCTAAAGCTGTTTGCTTTCTGCTTTGTTTCAAATACATATGGAGCTTTCACTGCATCTTCACTCTACTCTGTCCTGCTGCTGGAGTGTTAACTGCCCAAAGTGCAGAAAACAACATGGAAAAGAAGCTAAGCCATGTCTTCTGGTACAGAGACAACACCAGCCACAGGCAACTGAAATCTTAAGCACTTGGAAGTCAAGAGATGGACTTTCAGACATCAGTGGCTTTTTAAACAGGTGATTTGTGGTACTGAGAAATTCTAGGAAAGCTTTTCATATGCCCAATGCATATGGGTAGAATTTCCAGCTGAATGTCCTGATTAACAAGAGGGGTCCCATGAAAGACAACAAGAGACTGGGTTGGCTTCTACTGAAGCAAGCAATCAAATAGCATACAACAGTAAAAAACAATCATAAAATATGCAGATCTAGAATTATGGAAATATAAACAGCATTTAAACGAGTGGGAAAGTTTCAATGAGAAAGTGCATGGATTTGGCAAATACTTTGTTAGCACAAATAAATCTTTAAGTGAAGAAGAACGGCATTGCTCAGGGGACTCTCCAAAGTTTCCTGACTGAGTGCTATGTGCATTTTTTACACCAGTAGAGAAGGAAATGTTTTAGATCAGTTAAAATGGAAAGAATATAATGTTGGCTGCTTTACCAAAGTAACTGAAGAAATCCCAGCTTTATGGTTTTGCTCTTTATCTGTATCTTTTATTAAATTGCTTCATAAATAGTCTTCCTCTGAAATGAGAGAAAGCTGATCCTTCTGAAGGCAGTGAATCGATAGAATGAATATCCATTTCTGATTGTATCAGGCAGACAGCAGTTTAGGAGAACACTTAAGCTTTAAAGAAGAAGCTTAAATCTTACTGGAGACAATTATGTCCTTTGCTAACTGAACAAAATGGTTGTAGTACCTTTAACAGAGGGTCATGGTTACGTTCAGCAGTAAGAAAAATAATAAAAGGTAATAATACAGTAGCCTGGACACAAAGATACATAAGGCAAATAGAAATTTCCTGCTGAATTGAAGTGTGCTATATTTAAAAAAAAATATTCCTCCAGTTCATACTTATAACCAGTGGGTCAGACTATAGACTGTGTATTTCTGTTTGCCAGGATTAAGGTGGTTTTACAAGGCACAGAAAGGAATGCATGTGCAAAACCATCTCACCCCAGACATTCCTGGCACTGAACTGCTATCTTATCCAGAATTCTTACAGCTCTCAGCTGGAAAAGCAGCCACCAAAATGTTTGTAACTAGGAGAGTTGCTGGTGCTGGGCCAGGAACTGGAGGTGCAGTGCAGCCCAGGAATCAGCACTTTAGCACAGAGGAGGGAGCATCAAAGCTTTTCTCTCTCCCACAGCACAGCTGGAGAGCACAGACAGGCACTTGTCAGCACAAAGCAGCAGGATGATGATGATGATGATGCACATTGCTCTGTCCAGGAAAGGGAAAGCAGCTCCCAGGAGTCCAAGGCAGCAGGAGGCTGAGGAGGAATTTGTGCCAGTGAAACCTGCTCTCTGTGGTGTTACAGTGGCACCAGCTCCTCCTGTGCCATCACTGGCACATTGCAGAGCCCATCCAGAGAGGTGAGCAGCTGCTCTCCATGGCTGGAACCAAACCCCAGCAGCTCCAGGGCTGGGAATGTTTGCCACTGTCACTGTCCTGAAGGACCCAAACATGCAAGAGACACTGGCCAGTGTCACCCTCCCATGAATCTCCTGGTTATCTGTTATTCCTGGCTGGATATCAGAGTGCTGACCCAAGGGTGCTCATTCTAAACCATGTTTCCTTGAGATCCCTCAGTAGAAAAGGTCAGTTCTCTCTGATTGTTTGGTGTTAGCTTGTGTTTCCTTTGTACATCTGCAGCTCAAATTATGATCGAGCTCTCCCCCTTATGGTGCTCTAAGCTTTCCTAAATTGATTACAATTAAAATAGACAGTTCTTTGACTGATCCTCTTTTCTTAAGCACAGCTAATGCAGATTAACTGTCCACAGAAAGAGGCTTTAAGTATCCAGTGCAAGAAAAACCTCATTAAACATCACCAGTGGCATCACCATGTATCACTGTCATCATTTAATGCATTGTGCTGTTTGACAATATAATAAAAATTAGCAACTAAAAATATTTCTGTGCTAAAAGACCCACATTTTTACCCTCTCTCATGCATTTCATGTGTGCTGTCTCACTGAATTGTAGTTCAAACTACAGCACAAAGTAATCCCTGGGTGTCCTTCTGCATAAGAGTGACCACAGTTTTATCTACTGAAAAATCTGGCTGCACACAAAGCAATAAATTTGAAATTTCTTAACTACTGTTCAATGTTAATTTTGTTTCTAAATATATCCAAACACATAAAATGAAAGAGATATGAAAACATGACAAACTCACATATTAGAACACAACATTTTTCACTACATTCTAAGGAAAAAAAAATCCACAAAATGTGAGCACACAAATTATTAAACCACAGGACTTTCAAAAATACATTTCTTCATTTTGGAAAAGTGTTTTATTCTGTTTTGATAAAAAGTCATGGTCAAGGAAAAAAATTCCAGCACAAGGAGGCAGATGAATAGAATTTGTACAATTTACTATCTAAAACCCAACAAGTTTTCTGTAAGACAAACTGTGTCCATAAGAAGCAGATGGATGCAAAGGACTGATTCCTAGGACACTGCAAGTGAAATAACCAGCAACCTGCCCTGCTCCATTGTGATTAGTCCTTACAGAACACGTTGATGAGTAACTCAGTAGCTGTTGAAAGCACAGCAATCAATGCCTGTGAGATTTATGCAATTTAAAAATCCTTGCTACTACAAGTTTTTTTAAGTATTCACTTGCTCATTTCCATTTCTCCTCCAGTGATTCACAGAGCTCAGGTTACAGCTGTTTAAACCCTCCAAAAACATTCCTGGATAAAAGCAGGAAAGGCATGAATGAATCCAAGGCTAGGGGAAAAGGAGAACGTTTGGTTCTTAATGTTCTCAGACATGAATCCTCAGGAATTTCCAGAACAAAACAGGATTATTCAAGTACAACTGAGCACTGGAATGTTTGTCAATGCTTCCTTGAGAAACACATTTGTTTATCTATAATCCAATTTCTACATGAAGATTTGGCCCAGCTTTGGGAAAGATGTTTACTCCCAAACAATTTCATTCTTTATATACTGAAGTATATGTAGAATGAAATTATATATTCTTTTTATATTCTTCAGTATCTGAGGAAGTCTATTAGTTTTTAAAACTAACAAAAGTATGTCTTAGAAATTGCTTTGCAGCCACTGCTTTCTTAAGAAAAAGAATCTTTGATGACTAATTCTGCAGAAACACATGTATTGAATTTGACTGGTACAGAGTTGATAATGCATCAAAATAAATGCCATGGTTAAATTTACCTGGACTCATACCAGTGTGAAAGCCCAACCAGGACAGCCATACACCAGTGATATAGAACCTGCTCATTTTGAACTGGAAGAAAACACTTTTTCAAACCTGTCTAGGTCCCAATACAATGGCTTGATAACAAACCCCAAAATTAGGATGACAATTTCTGACAGACACAGCAGCAGGGATGAGCCATGCTCCCTGCAGGCCACCATCAGGCACGTGGACTTTATCAGAGTAACCACACAAAAACCACCTGGCAGGACCTGTCCAGGCTCACAAAAGGCCTGGGACAGAATTCTTCACAGGAGTCTGCTAGAAGACCTAAATAAAGCTATGATAAAGCAAAATACTTGCTCAAAACTACAAACTGTCCAGAGGACAGAAATTAAAGAAGGAATAATTGGTTTACAGAGTAACAGTAATACCTCAAGATTTTGTACAGAACTTTTCTTCACAATTTGACAGAAAATATGAAAATTTTCTATCTGTCCAGCTTGGTGGAAAAAACCCACCAAAACCAAATCAAATGGATGATCTGGAATAGAGATGGTAAGCAACATCCAGAGGCACAAATGTGTGGTTTTGTTAGGTAGATTGTGTCCTGCACACAAAATAACTGCTGGGAGAATGGCTGTGTGTGCTCGTGCAGAGCAGTGCCACTCTGCCAGCTCCCTCTGCTCCTGAGCTGCACTCTGCCAGCTCCTGCACATTTATGCACCCTATCTCCTCAACAAAGGAGCTGCTCAAGTAAGTATTGCTAATTTATCATAATCACAAGATGAATTTTAGATATATGTTAGATTTTCTATTAAAGAAAATTACTCTTCTTTGAATGAGCAAGGTCATCAGGAGGCAGCTTTCACCTGCCAGTCTTCTAAATCTCAGGGTAGAGATGGATTTTTTTTTAAACCCACAAACCTTTTTTTTTTTTTAATAAAATGGAAAAGCTTTCCACGCACATTTCAGCATGAAAGGATATAACTCCCTATTCTTTGCACTGATTGCAGTGCTTATCAAAGAGAAACATCTGCTGGGGCACAAATACTGCAGAATAATCTTCTTTGGGTTAACGTTCTCCATTTCCATTATGAATTTTTTTCTAACCAGATAGCTATAAAAAATTTAAATCAATCTAATGTGTTATGATTAAATACTATGATTAAATGAAGGAGAAAGTTAAGGTAAAATCATACAGACCTCAAGGCTTCTGCAACACCCACTCCCTGTTGCACATACAGGAGGGACTTGTTAGAGATGGCAAGAAAATTAAACTTTCCACAGAATCTTGACATATCAGAAAGATCAGATTTGACTTGATGTGCAGTAAATGTAGCTTTTAATTACACAACTAAAGTACTTTGCATTGTATTATATGAAGGTGAGATATCTAAATGAATTAGTATTTTTGGCAGTGTCTATCTGGGTTTTTTCACTTCTAGCAGGTGAGGAGCAGAATCACAGAATAGAATCATCAGAATAAAATAAAAAAGGTATGGCTGGGTCAGTTACAGTAAATCCTCTCCAAACACATCCATGGGGTCCCTGGGCCACAGGGATGTGGTTGCTTTCAGCTTGTGCCAAGCTGCCCTGCACACAAGGACACCTGCACTCTTTGTGCACTCTGCATTTTATAGGAGCTGCTTAGGCTACAAAGACTGACCAATTTACCTGTCCAAAATCACCACTGCTTTGGTGGAAAGCCCAGAGCAGCTTTGCAAAGTCACTTGTGAGTTCTTTCCCTTGCTGGGAACTGGGGTTTTTCGGTAGCTGGACATTGCCCAAGGCAGAAGGCTTCATGTAAAAGCACAATTATCCCTTACCCATGCTCACCCTTTTCCTCCACACTTACCCTTCCCTTTACTCACTGCCCTCCTCTCTGCCTGTACTATTTCACTCAATGAAGCTGCTGTGGCTTTCTCCTTTGTGCCCTGATTTGAAAGCCCAAACTGTGTCTTGATATATGAAACTATCAAGCTTTACAGGCACTTTTTATGTCCACCCACTTCTCCTGGTGTGTTCACCTTGACTTAGTGCAGGTTTAAAAAAAAAAAAACAAACAAACACACAGAGCAGGAGGGAAGGGGCACAAATGCAGCACCAGTGCTTCTGACAATATAGTCTTACAAAAATGACTGAGGAAACTGAGAAGATTGGGCAGAGCACTCCCACAAACAAGTGATCTACACAAGGGAACAGTGCTGTACTTCCCAAGGGACTGCCTTACACGGGCTTTAAACTCTTTGTGTAGACACATCACATTGGCATGTTTCCCATCTGAAGCAAAATACAAGAAAATAGAAAGCCACACACACAGTGAAGTAAGAAACTTAAACCAGCCTCCTTTGCCTGTTTCTATAGTAACTAGTGCAGTAAGTGCTTGGCAGAAGTCTTAGACCTAGACTATATGAATTGTTTATGGAATCATATTTTACATGCAGACAGAGTCCTGCCTTAATAAAGTCACTGTATCACAGGAAAGGTATGTGCTTTACTGCCTGCATTAGCAGAACAGATGGAATACATGGCACCACCATGAACACAGCAAGAGACTGCATTTTCACTCTGAATTTTTAACAGTTCTGGCACATTGTTACTGTTACATGTGTCTGTTCTAGGACATTAAATGGAGCATTCTATCCTTAGGGCTGTCAATCAAGCATATCAGACAGCACTAAACTCACTTGTAAAACATCTAGGTGTTGTTTCTCTTACAAAGTAAATATTTTCCAAAATTACAAATATTTTTATACAATCAAAGAGTTTAGGGAAAGCAAAAGTCCTATTAGAGAGACATCTGCAATCTAACTTTAGGAACGTCCTCAGAAAGTATAATAGTCAGTTAGCTCTGCCTGTTTTGTCTGGGGAGATAATCTGAAAGTTGAAGGCCCCTATGGATATTTTGTTTCTCCTTTAAAAATATTGAATTCTTATAAGAAGGAATATACTCAAAAGCTCTAGACCTTCCTGCTGTAGTCTAAGAAGACACAAAATAGGAAAGTTATAACTATTTCCCTACACCTGAAATGCAGCATTAACCTCTTTCCAGCATTTATCACAGATTTAAAACATGGCATGTTACAAAGCAGCACAGTTAACAAGAGCACAACATTTCACCCCCTTACCCCCAGGATGTGATTAATACATTCCAAAACACTATTTTCTTAGGGATTTGAAAACACTGAAGCAAGAAAAGTTATGATGCCATTCTGTGTTAATTCTAAGCCCCTTCTTAAATCATTTCAAAATAAGGTCTCCCAAAAGAAAGGCATGAGTAGCACAAAGTAAAAGCATGTACAGCATTCTGGTAAAATATGTCAGTTGTTCGGTGTTCAGTTCTTTCTACTTTTGGCTGAAGCATTTCAGAATTTAGAATAGCAAATTATCCATAGCAGGCTAAGCTTTATTTTTAACTCTCCACATAATCTGACATTACAGTAATGGATTTAGTATAAATTTAAATAAAACTCTCTTAATGCAAAGTCAGATAAGTTCCCTTTAAAACATTTTGTCTTCAAGAAAGTTCACCCTGCTATTTGACTTCTCTGAACATTTGGTGGCATAACTGGTTTCTAAGGCTTTTATTCCACTGTTCTTTTCCTTACTTACTAACACACTTCCCAAGTTAGAAGCTTACTGGCTATTAATGATCTTTTCTTCTTCACATCACTGGATGAGTTTTTCCCCATTATTTATAGAGTTGTTGCAGAAATAAAACAATCACTCATACTTCAGATGTAGCTTCTAAAACATTTTATTGGTGTTGTCCAAGACCTATTCTTAAATAATTCAAATAATTAATTCCATTGCAACCACATCTTCAAAAAGCAACATGGTAAGGCCAGACTTCTACTTCTGATAATGACCAATAGCCAGCAGAGAGGAAAACAGAACTAGCAATTTTATACAAAGTTTTGTAGAAGCAGCATTACTGCAGTAGCAAAAGTAAGGCAGTATGTTCCTATAAGATACAGTTCAAATTAAAATGACTCTCCAACCCATAATGGAATTATACTCTAAGAAGCATCCAAAGATCACATGATACACAATTCAAGATGGATTCTGAAACTGCTTTCCACATTAGCTAGTCCTGGAATTAGGCTGGGAATAGAAATGGTAGATTTCACCATAACAAAGAGGTCTTATACATATTAATTGGTCTCATCAAGGTTCCTATCACAGCTTTTTATGTGCCACAATATACGTTTATCAGAGTGAGGATTTCCTCTGTGCCTTTACTATAATTTCCCCATAACATTAGAGAAGTCTCAGACAAGTTTTCCTGCTAATATAGCAATCGAGTCAAAGAAAATTCTAAAGGAGCACTACCAAAATAATTACTGGCTTGTTGAAATTACTCTCGCTAAGGGGGAGGAACATAAACACAGATGATGTATAAATTGAAAACTGCAGAGTAGGAATTATCAAAGTTACCCTACATTGAAATGATGAAATTGATTTTTCATTACGAGTAAAAATACAAGTACCTCATATACCTAGTGGAAAGAACAAATCCAATGTTCATCTGTGTGGAGGGTTTGGCAATTTTTTTATTGATTTGAAAGAAATTGCAATTTTAAAAGCCAAAGAGATTAATTTATTTTATCACTTTACTATTTAGCAAACAGCAAGTGTTAGCCTGGTACACATGGCCAAAAAGGCAGAATAAAACTCACCATCATGAAATGCCCATACATAAATGGATACACTGAAGTAACAACTAAATCTAGCTAATTCAGCTGCTGTCTCTGAATTTAATTATTCTAATTAAAATCATCAAGCATCTATCTGCCATGAGACAATTACAGGCTTCCATTTTCATTTCCAAAAGAAAATGAAAAGCAATCTACTACTGCATGATACAATGCCAAAAAGAAAAATATGATAATCTGTGAAACCTCCCCCAGGAATGGAAATGGCACACAAGACAGACATAGCTGAACAGGGAATACTTGAGGCAGTCGTGGCTTTCCACTAAATCAGGGAGCAGAAGGGAATGACTTCAAAGACCAGAAAAGTGGTGAGATGCAAGACAAAGGCTTTCACACCTCCTGTCATCCCATCTTAAGGCCAAAAGGTTTCTGCTGTTTCTCTCTATATTTCAAACAAGTCAAAAAAAGGAAGATCTTCTTCCACATTTAGAAAGACAAAAGTAATCAGTTCTGTCTGCCCTCAAAACACCAACACCCAGTAGCAAGGAAAGGATGGCACACTCTCTCTCCCAGACTGCTTTGTAATTCAAGATCTAATGTTGTAAAACCTTATTCTTTCTCTGCATGTCTTATCTTGCCTTCTGTGTCACCATTAGCATAAGGCAGACTTCTGGAACTCAATGAAGGATAGCATGTTGCAGTTATGTCGAGAGGGACACAGCTAGCACCAGCACCAGTCTTTTATTGAAAACCTTACATGCCTTCTCTCAGAGGTTCTTTCCAGCAGCTCTGACTCCTTTCCTCATAGGCAACTCCACACAGCACTGACTCCTTCTCTCCTCTCTGCAAGTTCCCTTCTTCCTTCTGCATGACTGGCTAACCCCAAGCTGTTCCTTACCCAGTCACCTAACCCTGTCTGTCCCTCACACATCTTCTTACCTTGTCTGGCCCTTGCAGGACCCCGTGTCCCTTCCTCCTCCCAGCACAGCCAGCACACTCCATCCCAAACTGCAGCACTCAGGTTCTCAAGCTCCAACTGCAACTTGCTCTCGACCAGCTCACCCACTCTTTTATAACATTGGGCAAGCAAGGCTGTCTGCACTTCTCAGCAATCAGTACAGCTGTAATCCATTGAGGAAAATTGCCTTCTGCACTATCCTTACAACCCATCTTCCCACAGTAGCATAGTGCAAAAGCTGTAGCTGTGAGGTGATCAGGAACCTGATGCCCAAAAGTTAGGCTGGAAATAAATCCCCATAGACCCATATCTATAGAGCAGCTATTTGTTTATTGCAGTGCTGCAGGTGAGGGGGATTTCTCCACCCAACTCACCCACCTTTGCCAAGTGCTGTGGTAAATATACCACATTACACAGCATTATACATTTACACAATCTGAGCTCATGGTTATTGACAGTTTCTCTGCACTGCCCTTGCTCCTCCCCAGTTCAGGGGTCATCAGGGGTCTTTGATGAAGGCTTCCAAAATCTTCTTTGCATCTGAACTTTTCAACTTTGTCTTCAGAGCATGCACTGTTACAGTGTTCCTTGGTCTGCCTGGTCTTAACCAACCTAAATCCTTTGTTTTGTGGCTAATTGGCTTTGCCAATTGGCACTTGCCAATTTCTCATAAGTACTATACTTACCTATCTCTGAAACTATCCACCTGGTGAGTTTTTTCTTCTCTTTTTGTCTATTCAGCATTAAGCCACTAATTAACTGTATGCTTGCCATTACATTGTATAGAAAGTGATTTATATCAGGTTAAATAAGCATAAAAAGCTATGATGCAGGTTATATAGGTATCAGGTAGTGACACTCAAATTAACTATACAGAGGCTGAAACAAAACCCTTGGCACCAACCGACCTTTCCACAGGATGGAGGGTAGCACATGAAATCTATGGGGGATGGTGTGTCCCAAGAGCAAAAGAACATCACAGAGATGTTAAAACACATTTTGAAGGAACAGAGCAGCATTTGCAGCAGCTTGTGTAGGGCTGGCTGTAGGCTAGACACGTTCCTGCAGCTGGTCCATAGAACAGTAGAGTGTTTGTTATTCAAATGCTGATTCCTGCACGACCTTAAAGTGTTGTCCCAATGCTGGACCCTTTCTCAAATACTACTTTTTACCATGCCACCTTGTATGAGTATCAGCCATTTCAAAGTTACTCTGCCAGCCAAATACCAGCTTTAACCTGCAGTATTTCTCTCCCAAACTGTAGTTGCTTATCAATGAATAGCACTTCCTTATAAACACCTGCACAGGTGACTTCATGAGGACCAAGAATGTGTTAATGTGAAAAATACCTCTGATAAATATGCTTCACACTATTGAATACTCACACCATTAAACAAGCACACCAAACCTAAAGAAAAGCTTTGAACAAAAGGGAACATTTTGTTCATGACAGGCTGAGGCTGGGCCTGCTCAGCCTCAAGAAGAAATGACTGAGAAGGGACCTCATCCCTGTCAGTGTCCAAAGGGAGGTGCCAGAGCATGGCCCAGGCTCTGCTCCATGGGGCTCAGCAATGGGACAGGATGAACAGGCAGGAACTGATTGATGCCCAGGAAGTTCCACCTGAGCATGAGGAAGAACTTTCTTGTGCACTGAACAGGCTGCCCATAGAGGGTGTGGTGTCTCCCTCCCTGGGGACATTCCACAACAACCTGGACACAGTTCTGTGCCATGAGCTCTGGGATAGCCCTGCTGGAGCAGGGAGGTGGGATCAGATGACCCACTCTGTTCCCTTCCAAACTGACCCATTCTGCCCTTTGGGGATAAAGCTGATTTAAAAAACAGAGACAAGACACTGTCGAGAGCTCAGACAGGTTTAAAACTAAGTGCAAGGGAAAGAAGTGCTATGTGTGCATCCCAAAGGCAGCTGACCCAGGAGATTTAAGGCATGGAGAAGATGGGACAGAAAAACCAAGTGAGTTTCTAGCTGCTGTCCTTTAATAGGGATTACACTTGGGTAATAAAAGCATAACACCACTGCACAACTCCTGACATGTGACCTGATCAATAACTTTACAAATCCTACTGCAATGCCAGCAGGAGTCAGGAGAGTCAGAAAAAAAAGAGACCAAAACTTCCTTTCCCATTCCATTTGAACTGATTGCCCTCGACAGAGACAAACATCTCCTGTGACATTAAGTTGTCATCAGCCTCTGTAAATCCCAGTTCACTCAGTCTTTTCTTGTGGATCTGTCTCTTCTTTGCAGAAGTAGCCCCAAGTACATTTGCAATTTCAGAGTTGTTTTCAGTTTGTTCAGAAGTCTCAGCTCGCTTACAAAGCTCCAACTCATCGGTTACACATCCAGGTTGTTCTTGCCTGGAGCCCTCTGCACAGGTTGTCTCATCACCTACCTGGGTAGGTTGTGTATTCCCTAAGGCAGGAAACAGAACGTCATCAGCAGTCATGCAAAGCAGCCACATCATTTAAAAATCCTGGAATTAATTTTCTTCAATGTTGACATTGTCAACTCATCCCACTCTTTGGTTAAGTACTCCATGACAGTCACAAATTTCAAATACAAGTTATAAACTATGCAATCCAAAAACCTGGGTGTACTAGACTTAGGTAGAAGCTTAAGGAGTTTCTTCTAAGAAAAGAAAAGTACCTGGAGTTCTCCGTCCTGAAGCATCCTTCGTTTCAGAGGGCATTGCTGGTCTAACCAGGACCACACCATATCCATCATTATTGTGGATCATATTATGAACCATGGTTATCTTGGGAGCCTCATAATCCTCATCTAAGAAGTTCTACAGAACAAAAGAGAAATCCAACATGTCATGTCCAGCTAAAGGGACACAAAAATCTTCTAGTTTTAGGTAGAATTAGTATCTGTATTAGCTAGAGCAGGATTATTTGCTACATAGGAGACACTGCAAAAGCATTTTCTCTTTCTGGCAGGTAAGAAATAAAACCAGGTGACTGCTGGAGTGGATAAAATGAAAATACCACACTGCAAAGCTGCTGCAAGGCTGTCTGTCTGTAGGATGGGTTTGTCTTTGCAGAACTGGTTCATCCAGCAAGGATGAAGGCAAACTCAAAGCAAGCACCATGTGTGACACGTAAGAGTTCCAGCATAACACAGCAGGGTTTTGAGCCAGCCCAAACCCATTGGCACTAATTGCAGCAGTGATTAGCTTTTAGCAAACCTGTACCTTGTGACTGGGACTGACCTTGATCAGTATTCCCTCCTTGCAGTGGTGGATCCCGTTGTGCAGCAGGGAGCATGAACTTCCTGGATAGATTTCCACACCTGCACCCTACAAGATACAGCTGGTAGCAGTTCACAAGTACTTTTGGTACATGTACCATTGAAACTTGACCACTTCATGGCACAACTTTGTGTTCATCTACCAGTTTGCACAATGCCCCTCCAGCCTCACAGCTTTGTTACTCAGCTCAAGCAGCATTGTTCAAGGCTTAGGCCTCACAGCATGCACAGGCACCAGTACATGAAGGCCTGCTGAAGAGCAGCTGAACAGTCTTGCCCTACTTGCTTGTGCTTTAGTCATCTCTCCCAATGCCACAAGCCCCATCATTCTTCAAAATATCCAAATCAGAGTCCAATTTTGTGTTTATCATCCCTCTGCAAGAATCAAAGATGTCCAAAAAGGGCATTTCACATGCAGAACAAACAGAAAACTAGTTATGGGCAGAGAAAAGAGAATCACTATAAAAGTACTGCAGGACATGAATCAGCTATGCAGCAATGATTATTTCACAGATATCCTCTGTTACTGCATCACTTTGCTATCATCTCACACAAATCAGCCTGAGACATTTCACTAGATTTGATAAGAGGCTACAAGACCACTGGGACCAATCTTGATTCAGTAACATGTAGCTGTCCAAAATAAATTTGTAAATGTTCTCTCCAGAGCAACAGAAGCCACCCTGTGACTGACTGCACTATTTCCAAAGAGAAACCTTTATTTTAAATTAGGAAATAAGCCAAAGTTAAGAATGAGTGTGTACCTTTGCCCCATAGAGATCTGAGTTTTTCATCAGTAGCTGAGCTGACGTCCTCACTGTTATTCCAGTGGTTTCACACTGTAACACACAATTCTCCAGCGTGGTTTTCCCATGATGGACATCTACATACACAGAAACAATTATTGCTGATGAGCCAGTTCTGCAAAGACAAACCCCTCCTACAGACAGACAAGCTCCTTGCAGCAGCTTTGCAGTGTGATATTTTCATTTTATCCACTTTAGGCTCAATTCACAGATTTGCTCATGTGTCATTTGAACTCATGCTGTTTTTCTGGTCTAAGCAGGGGCACTGCTATGAGGGAGCACTGGTTTAAGATTTGTCTTAGAGGATTTTTAATGTCTTTTTTTTTTGTAATGAAAGCAATAATTCTTTTCATTACATTCCTAAGAGACTGCTGGATTCAAAAGATATTAAATACATGCAAACAAGTGTTAATAAACATTTTAACACGTTTAAAACCCAAATGTCTGTTGAGGAAAAATATTGGCAGCATCTTCTGCAACGACAAGGCCACAGCCAATAAATGCTTTGGATACAATTTAGACTTAGTTGAGTGTCAGTTTGAAAGTGCTGGAAACAAAGTTCTACAGCACTCCTACAGCAGGTGCTGTTCCTCAGTGCAGCACTGGCTGGGGTCAGCTACAGCTGAATATTGCCATGGCAGCTCTTTGTGGAAAGAATTGTTTGCTTTTCCAGGCAGCCTGACACACGCTGTGCTGTGCTCAGAGTCAGGCTGCCTTAACAGCAGAACAATGATCAAGTTAATGATCTTATCCCAGTAGAAGAACAAAGCATAAGAGTCACAATAGCTTGAAAGTATAAAATGAAGTTATTTTGATGTCCACATTAGAAGCAAGTTTAAAAAAAGGGGAGGAAGACTTGGTATATATACTTGTAGGGCTCCTCTCTATATTTTGTTAAACTGCAGCACTGGGTCCCAGCTTTAATTCTAACACTAATTATGAAAGAGTTGCAAAAAGGTCAAAATGCTTTTACACTTACTTAAAATCCCCTCCACAGCATCATGCTGCACCAACTTCAAATTGGAGATCTTTATATTGGCTCCTGTACAGTCAAAGAAGTTGTCTCCTTTCCCTTGTTTTTCTATCACGACATCATCTGGCAGGCCATAGCCTAGAGCAGAGATGAAAGATGCAAGCTCAGGGAATATCTGGTGACAGTGAGGTACATAACTGACATTTAAATCTATGGCAGAGTTTAAACCTTGATGCTTAATACCTTGAACAGGATTTTCAACAAGCAGCCAGGCTACACCTTACATCCCCTCTGTGCCAAGGTACAAGCACTCCAAACTAAACTCAAAACTTAACTAAAACAAACTAAACTCAAAAGTTACCTTACTCAAATGGCACACAACAAAATGCAAGGTTATCTGAGAAAGTTGAACAAATGGGTAACTGAGCTCACATTTGCCAAAGCCAAAGTTCTCACTCCCTAAAGTTACCAACAGAGCAGGGGGTATGCAGGAACTGAGGGCACACAGGCATCTCCAGTCTGCTCTCAAAGGACTCAAGTTCTCTACAGCAGGCAGAGATTCTAAATAACAGAGGGAAAAAGCAGTCACACCACAACACAAGGGAAAAAAGTGCAAAGGGCTTGATATTGTTAGCATGCTTCATTCAGCTTCCCTATTTACACAAAATTTGGGGGAAAATTCAGTGTTCCTATGTTGCACAGGCTTCCAGATTAATTCAGTTTAAAAAGCAGCTTTCACAAGCACATGCCAACCTTGATTTACTAAGCCATCCACAGTTGTCAGCATTAAAGCACTTACAGGAAAATTTACAACCATGTAAAGCTTTTATTGCTTGTCACTGACAAGAATCATGATAAGGAAAGCAATAATGCAACATCCATTAAAGCAGCATGAGTCCTATCATTTTCTGAAAGCACACACAGATAAGAAGTGCCCAAGCAGGATGCCAGCTTTTAACCAAGTACATAAATAAATAAATACTGCCACATGCAAGTAGAAAGGTTAAAAACAAAATGAAAATAAAAACCTTTGAACAAGAGTTGGCAGAAAGTTTTAAAGACAGGCAATTTAATGCAAATTAAGTGACTGATATTTCAACACATGATATTACCTAGAAATCTTTTCCCACTGCTACCGATTTATGGTCACTCCTGAAGAGGAGGTGACAGGGGGGGGTTTGAGCATGCAAAAAGAGAGCACTACAGGACAGCAAAAGTTTAACTTCTCACCACTACAGAAAGATGTTATTATCCAAAGCAGGAGTTTTAGGAATGACTGTCCTGCAGAGTGCCTGCAGTTTTCTATCTGTGCCTTTAGCTTGCTTTACATTTCCCCTCTGAAGCAGCAGCTCTAGAGTAAAGGGAGATCCATTTACCTGCTGCCCAGTGGTGCTCACTCCCCAGCAGGGCTGTGCCCCTGCCTGAGCCTGAGGGGCTCCAGAGAAGCCAAAGGTCACTGTCACCTACTGCCACTGAGCACAGACAGACAAGGGCTGATGCTGCAGGCTCCCAGCCAGCTGCAACAATTATGGCACAAGCAGAAGGAAGTTCTTAGGTGCCTTTGCAATACCTTTTTGTCAGGCATGGAAATTCTCTTTATCATGACTTCCTGCAACTGCTACTGCTTTAACCTTATTTAGTTCCTGTAAGTTTTTATTTATCCCTGATTTACTAATCTTCATACTTTCAACCTCAGTATACTGACTGCACAGTGTCTGGTGAAAAATAGAAGCTCTACTAAGCAAAATGACATATCTTTCATGAGTCACCCCTCCATCCCCAAAAAGCCACCAAAGCAGCCAGCTGCTCAGATTAGTACCAGCAAAGTTTGTCTTGATGCTCCTACTTCAAATCTTCCTTTGCTGCTCCTACTGCTATAATACCTTATCTAACAGGAGTCCTTATAAGAAGATTAAATACCTGACAAGTACTTGTTATTCAGAGCATGGTTTCTACTAAAAATACATATTTATATGCCTTGCTTCTTAGAGCAGCTCATCCTTTAATGTGATACTGCATCATTTGTATTTCAGATTCCTCAAAGCTAGAAAAGCAATAAATAGCACCATACACAATTTTAGAACAATGTCATTCTTGAGATAAATAAAGCACTTTATTGAGGTCCCTTGTCCTGCAGGTGCATTGGTTATCACACTGTGTCTGGATAAATCAAACACACACTGGAGATGGGCAAGAAAGAAAATTACTCATAAAACAAAGAGGGCGAGAAAAATAAAGTCCAGAACAGCAGGAAATTAAACTCTCAGCCTTCTTCTCATTAAGCAACTTTGACAAGAAGAAAATGCAGCTGAAGTATCTGAACAGCTGCAGAAGCCCCAGTGATAAACAGACTATAACAGTGCAACAGTATGTGCCTGCCTAAAGCAAAGGGCTACACTGAGAAATCAAGAATGGTGAGGGAGAGACAGCAACACATCCTAGGCAAAGCAGAAGTATTTAAAACACAAATATTTTGCAAGAAAAATACTAAAATCACATCTGTTGTGTCTGTTTGTGCAGAAAAAAAAAAAGTGTTAAACAAAAGTTCCCTCCTCCACCCACATGCTTCACACACTGCAGAGCCAGGCTGGCATCCCCTGCTCCCCCATCACCAACATGCTCCAAGTGCCATCAGTAAATCCTAACAGCACCTCTTGGCTCTTTCCCCCTGCACTCCCTGGGGCTGGACTAGCAGTGGGGCTCAGAGGCTGCCCCTGAGGCACATTCAGACACAGAGAAGAACAGGACATTTCTCCAGTACTCCTAAGTTAGAAGCCTCTCAGAATTACTTCTCTGTTTCCACTATTATAACCATCAAGTCTCTTAGGTTTCTGTTGAATCCGCTTTATTACCTCACCATTAATGCAGATAAATTCATTAATCACCATTTATGCAGACAAATGAGAGGAAATGATGAATTTGCTATTAATCAGCAAAATCTGCAGTTTATCTGCACTACAGCTAAAGAAACAGCTCACTCCACCCTGCATCAGGCACAGCTCTGCAGCAGAAACAGGAATACTTTGAAGAAAAAAAGAAAACGTTCCTGGTAAACTCTGCAAAGAGTAAATCCTTACACAGAGCTAGTTTAAGGCATTCCATTTACTTGTTTAAGTAGCAAATACTACCAGCAAACCTTCTACCTTCTATCTCTACTGAATCAGCAATGGAGAACACGCCATCCACAAAATAATGGCCAGGACAGATGATGACTCTGTCTCCTTCATAACAGGCATTTACAGCTGCCAGTGGATCACGGTGAAACTGCAAGAGACAAAAATATACAATCAGCTCCCAAAGAATGCTGTAAAAATGGATGTAATTATGCCCATAGAGCTTGCTTTCAATTCAATGTTGCTGCTTTTGCTTAAAAGAAACTCTTTCAATGGTACTAATAACACAAAATTTCTACTTTGAACTCAAGAATTGTAGCCCTCTGTGGACAAAACCAGCCTTAACACATGACCTTGATGTTTGTGTCATGCCCATTCCCCCCAGGAGAAAACTGGGGCACACACAGACCAAGGAGCACATGCACCCCAAAGCAAACTTCACTATGGCCTTGATTCCAGACCAACACTTCAATTGTGCCTAAGTGATTTGCCATGAATTTGCCATGAAGAAATAGATGACAGAAGGTAAAGAAAACAAAAACCAAACAATTCAGCAGGTAGATCAAAGCTGGTCTGAACATTCTTGTGTTTGCTCTGGTGCAAGTCACCCCAAACAGAGTTCAGATACCACAGTGGTAAATAATGTCCACACAATCCTTTTCCTTGATAAAGAGGGCAGGCTGATATCCTTCACAAACCTTACTGAGGGTTCCCATGCTGAAGGATGACAAATAGTACAGAAAAACTACATGTTTATTGCTTCCCTGCAAATTCTAGGGTAAGCACGATAAAAGCACTTTTTCAGTTGCCAAGTCAGAAAATCAGGTTTATAACCTAAAAGTTACTCCAGGACCTTCCCCATAGCTCCATTTTGGCAATCTGTAATTCATAAACATGATCAGAATTACAGCAAGCCATTTCATTTGGGTCCAAGGAATTCAGCCTCTTCTTAACTGCTGAAGCAGCAAGTCTTATCTGAATTCACTAAAACTAAATGTGACTGCTCCTAAAATAAATGTATTTCCTAAACGGTACCAAAGCAACAAAACTACACTTTTCCTTCAAACTCTAGATCATTATCAGCTGCATCAAGGGAGGTGGGCATTTCAAAACTAAATTCAAGTGTCATGCCTTACAATGTTCCATTGCAGAATTATTACAGGTTCATCTCATTTCCTACACACAAGAAGCTGCTTGTATAGAGTACTCAACAGGCACAAATGTATTAAAAGAAATTGTTTGAATCATCCAATTTTACCACTTATTGTTTAAATTACAGTGATTTTTTTTGTACTGACAGAATAGTGCCACCACTGTAGTATCTTGCACATGGTAAATTAACTTATTCTTCCACATTATTTCTTGAGAGGAAAAACTACTAGGAAAAACAATTCCTGCTACTGCACCTGTATTTCTAAGTCTTCACAAGATTCTGGGCAAAGTTTGTCCCTTGCCAACATGTGGAGCAGATTTGCTGTCATGGTCCAGGGCACAACATGAATGACCTTGGCACCCGTTGGTCTCAGTCCTTTAGCCTGGAGGCTGCCGTATTTTTGGTAACCAAACACATACCTGCAACAAGAGCAACAGAGCCAACAGCTCTTGCTTCAGTAACCACCTCCTCTGAGTTAAGTGATTCCCCTTAGGAACCTCCTTCCTGCACAAACCTGCCACTTACCTCAGCAGAGGATTCTCAATTAGTTTGAGCTTTTGTTTTAAGTGCTCTACTTTGTCATACAGTTTTAGTCCTTCCACCATGGAAACGTTTTCTGCTTCTGAGTCCGAATCATTGCTTGATATGCTGTTCCTCACATTTAAAAACTTCTCATAAAGCTTCTCACATTGAGACAACAAGTTCCGGTAATCAAGTACCAGCCCAGAAGGCACCCGTTGTTCCAGGATGTCATAGTGCCTGTAATTCAAAGCAAGGAGTCAGCATATGGCACGTCCACAATCCTCAAAGACCAAACAGGAGTGTGGAGAGAACCTGAGGAGTTCTGCATCACTACTTAAGTCAAGGTTCTCTGCAGTCTACATCAATACTACTCCATTTTATTTGAAAGCAGCAGAACCAGAAAATCTGAACAGATACAAACATATTACTTTCTAAACAGCTGCCCACCCACCTTGAAAGACTGTCTGCAAATCAGAAATTCACCCTAAAAAAAAAGGCATAAGTACAGCCATAAAAACAGAGTAACAATTTAGAAGGTAATATCTAAGCCTTTATTAGAAAAACTGAGAGTCACACTCATTCCTCCGGGCGAATGACCAATTTACAAGTTTTTGCTTACATTCAGCTCTGTTGTGGTTTTTATTTCACACCCAGAGTTAAAGAATGAGCATCTCATGCCAGTTTTTATTAGGATTACAACTTGTACCAGTGTGAGGGTAACTACTGCTGGGTTTGGGGCACCATCTGATGAAACACCAAGGCTCAGAAATCAAGTGGCAGCCTTAGTTGTGTTCTCTTTCCATACAAGATTTTGACCAGCAGGCAGTGAATGCTGTTAGAACAAACTTGACTTGGTTTACAAGTCAACAGGGGCTTTTTACGACTTATTGTGAGTCACAATTCCCACATCACATATTCCATTGGTTCTGTCCTAAGAACAGCAAAGGCCTTGCACTCACAGCCTCAGTCGGGGCTCAACACATCGCACAAAGTAATCGAACTCATCCTCCTCCTCCTCATCCCAGGTCCTCCAGATGCACTGGTAGAAGAACCTTTGGAAACAAAGTGTTAAACCATGAGAGCAGAGTCAACAGCACTGGAAACACAGTGTTACCAATTGGAGAATTCACCTCAAAGCATCACCTCTCTCTAAATTCATGTTATTGTCCCATACGCTGCTCAGTACACACAAAGCCAGCTTTCCTGCCTGTCGCTTACCTGCATAAAAAGTTTTATTTTGTGTGTCTAAGCTCAAAATTCATAATAACCTGTGCCCTACTTACTCAAAAGGGAGTGAAAGCTGAAACCTGGATTTGAAAACACTGACACACTTCAGATTCTGAGGCTTTTTGGTTGTTTGGTTTCAGCCAATCACCCTTCAGCTAAGTTTTCTTTCTGACAATATAGGTCATTCCTCCTATTTTAACTTTTTTTGTCCAGTCCTACAGCCTATTTGTAGAGAGGTTTGAAACAGCATGTAGTGCCTGAAAGAAAAGGAGGTAGAAAAGAGACATATGATAAAGACGAAAAAAGATATAGAATATGTGAAGAGACACCCAAAGAATAAAGAGCCAATTTAGGGAAAGAGACAAAATGCAGAAAGAAGAATAGGACAAAAAAAAAAAAAAAAAAGAAAAATCCACCAAAATGTTATTGAAGAGAAAGGACAGTGTACCAGTCTGCAAGCGATATAGTCCAAGGAACTATAGGGTGAAAAAGAGAGGGAAAGCAGTCTCCTCAGAGCACCAGTCATCAGATTTACTTTGGAAAGCTTGGCTTGTGGAGCTTCCAGCACAGCCCAAGAATTCAGGACAGGACCCACTGGGTACCAGCAGGGTGCAATTGTCCTACCTGAGATGCTCTATGGCCAGTGCTGTCTGGTCAAAGTCTCCTGACTCATCATACACAACCCACAGCTCCTGCAGCAGGATCTGATGTTCCTTCAACTCCAGGAGCTCCTGCATGCACTCCTGGGTAAAGCTGCTGTCCTGGGACTCGCACAGGAACGGCTCACTGAGCTGCACAACTGCCTTCAGGGCTGGAAAATTCACACCAACCACCTGTGGGAACAAACAGCTCTGAAACCCCTCAGAACTGCAGATCCAGCTGAGGGAGGGGACAGTCATGTCCAGTCAGCTGGGACCCCACACACACCAACACAAATGGCACCATACACTCAAGGCCATCTCCTCAGCTGAAGTGATAACCCAGAGTTAAGCTTCTCACAACCCCACAGCTAGAGAGCTTTTACACATCCAAAACTTCATTCAAACCCCTCAAAGCTTATAACAAGGCAAGTTGCTTCTCCCCCCGCTTCTTTTTTTTGGGTTGCTGTTTTTAAAAAATGGCAAAAGCAATATCATTATACTCAAACAAATCAATACCTCACAGCCCCTTGGGACACCTTTGGGGCTCATTTTTCAAAGTGCCCACAGGATACAAACAATCCAAAGAGATAGTCTGAGCCAGTGAAAGCCATTTTGTCATTAATTGGGCAGAAAAGGGCTGAGGGGCCACAAAGCTTTTCCCTCCTGAAACCCATGTGATAGAACAGCAAGTTTGAATATCCAAGGTTTGCAACACAAACCTGGACATTGAGAGACTTACAAAAGTCTGTTAGAGAGGTAAATTATGTTAAGTGGAGATCGCTGCCTGAGCAGCAGAGATCCACTCACCCCAACAAGGACCTGAAACACATCAGTGCGCCAGATTGCCTGCCAGCCACAGGGCTCCAGAACCTTCTCCAGGTACTCAGCAATGAACTGCTTCACCTCAGAAGCCTTGCAGTCAGCTAAAAAGAAATTGAAGACACTACATTTATGCAAGGAATGGAAGAAAAGTCCTCCAGATCACTGGAATATTAAAGACGACACAATTGAAATGTTCTTCTACCACGTCTAAAGTTGGACTTCGTTCTGTTATGCTCATGATAACCATCAGCATTTTTGCTGTTTTGTGCTCCTCTCAAAGATATCCATGACTCAACCTTCCAGACACTGAAGGTTTCAATGCTAATGGTATTAAACACATAACCTGTGCCTTATCTTAAACTGATTTACAATACACAAAAAAAATTTTAGGAAGACCAGCTAAAACAAGGTACAGAATCCACTAGTTACAAACAGTTCTGCCTTTTCATCATTCACATTTTATTTACTTTTATCAAAATTACTGTCTCCTGGTCCACCAGCTAGAGGAGCTGAGGTTACAGCATAAGTGACAGCAGGACACTGTATCTTTTCCAGCCCCCACTATTAAAGGATCCCACAGCTTAATATATTCAATTGACTCTACCTAAACTGAATTGTTGGAAGTTCACTACAAGAAAACTAACCTTATTTTCCTACGAAAAAATTACTTACCCAGGATGTAATCCTGGTAAGCGCTGAATCGCTCGTAAAACAAAAGATGATCGGTGTGAAAAATATCTGGGAAAAGCACATTCCCGTCTGGCACAGTCCTTCCCAAAGTAGTCCCTGGTTTGTCACGACTGCCATAGTCACTCCAGGAGTCAGCACTCCAGTCACTCTCAGCATCTTCCCGTGGCAGATCTGGCAAGAGGAGCCGCGAATAAAGCAAACCCCACAAACTGTCACTTCAGCCACTTATTCACTCCCTCCTCCCAAAGAACTCCTGTTCAGCCCAAGCTCTACCATGAACCTGCTTACTACAGCACGTCTTAAATTATCCTTGATGAAGCGTTGCAAACCCGCAGACGGTCCTGGACGCTCATTTCAACACTCGTGCTAGGCACGGAGAAATACACAGAACTTCACGATTTAAAGGAAGAAAAACCCCACCACATTTCAGTGCTGATTTCCAGGGCCACTCCTACCCTCGTTTCCAGCCCGGTGCCCACGCCCGAGCCGGGGGGCGGCTGCGGGGCCGGCCGGCTGCGAGGGACGCCCAGCCCAGCGGGTGTTCCCCTGCCTGGGGCACGGCCGCGGGGGATCCGAACCCCGGCGGCGCAGCCCGGACAGCAGGGCCTGGCCTGGCCTGGCCTGGCCGCCCCTCATGTCCGCACCGTCCAGCTGCATCCCTGGGGCCCTGCCCTGCCCTGCCCTCCCGGCTCCCCGCCCGCATGCACACGCAGCCCGTACCCTCGGCCTGCCCGGCGCGGTCCCGCGGGCCGGCGCCTGCGGCCGGCGAGTCCCGGCCGTCCCCCTGCGGTCCCGGCCGCAGCTCCGCCATTGCGCCTTCAAACCGCCCGGGCAACTGCTGGCCGCCAGCGCCGCGCGCTCATTGGCTGGCGGCAGGCACAGCCCCGCTCTGATTGGCTGGCGGCAGCGGCGGCCGTTGGCGCGCGGGTCGCTCCGCAGCCGCTGCCGTCCCCGCGCGCGGAGGGCTCGGCTCTGGAGCAGGGCGGGAGTGGCCCGAACCGAACTGAACCGAACCTCCCGTCCGGCCCAGCCGAACCCACCAACCCTGAGGGCCCGCCAGCCCTGCCCGCGGGTGCGGGCGTTCCACACACAGCCTGCCGGACGGGGATGCTGCGATCCCTGCCGAGAGCGGATGCACAGCGCACGGGAAGGAGGAGCGGCCAAGCCGTAAAACACACAAAAGCACCCAACAATCAGCACCCTCAAAAAGGAAAAGAAAAAATAAAATAAAAAAATCAACAACAAATAAACGAACTAAAACCCCAGCCCACGCCTAAGAGAACAGAATTCAATTATCCGGAGCGCCGGGCAGCCCCGCTTTGCTCCCAGCCCTGGCCGGTTCGTACACAGAAAGCACCTGATCAAAATGTAAAACACGGCTCTGTCTCATGCCCCAGCGCTTCTCCCGAGGCCACTCGGTGTGTGTGTTCCGAGCTGTGACGATAATCAGGGCCGATGGGGATTAAAGCCACAGCAATTGCTCCGGAACAGAGCGGCCACGAGAGGGCTGCCTTGGATTTCCGACCGACGGATGGATCAGCTCCGTGTTCGCTTCCCAAATACCGCCTGTTCTGCAGCAGCAGCTCACGGTCAGAATACACACACAGCCCAAATCATCCCGTCGTGACCCTAGCAGGAACTTCCGTAGGTCCGCTAAAACCAACCCTTGCCCATCAAAACCACGAGAACTGCTTAGTCCCCAAGAGGTTTCTGTGGAATGCTGTCAGAATTTAACCATTATACCAGGCACGGATATTTAACCATACACATATAGTTGTCATCTATCACAGTTAGTTACAAAAGTACTGTTGAACATATGAATCCTTCCCAAAAGTGTATTGGCAAGGTCAGACTTTCAGAGGAGAGTGTGTTTGTAAATAAAGTGTCTTTAAACTGGCACGTTTTAGTACTTAAGTGGAGGGAAGGGACGCCATCCAGTGGGATTTTCACAGGTTGAAAGGGACCTCTTGGCCAACCTCATGCATTTGAACGAAGCCAAGTGCAAGGTTCTGCACAGGTACAGGCTCCCCAGGACTGAGACAATTCCTAGGGAGAAGGACTTGGGGGTGTTGGTGGATGACCATATAACCATAAAGTGATGGCTATGGAGGTTCCCATATGTAGATGTTTCAATTATTCTTCCTCTAAATAGGTACAATGAATTCAGGGCTTACAGTGAGAAGATCAATTCTTTCTCACCAAGGTGAAACACTGGCACAACATCGAGATCAGGACAATTCATTTACCCCTATTTGTTTTGTTTACAAAATAGTTGGGGGCAGATTGTGTTCCATTATATAAGACTTCCATACTGTTTGGTTAACAATCCCCAATCTTTGTAAAAGAGCTGGTTTACTTCAAAGAAACACAGCTCTGGCAGTTGATTTCCAAAGCCAGTGATTGCTGCTGAAAGTGTCATGGACATATTAAGCTCCGTTTGGTAAAAAAAAACTTGTCTGCAGTTGGTTTCCTTCCCCCCATATTAGAAATAGAAACAGTTCTCTTATTGTTGGAAACCTTCCACTTTCCAGCTTGCATGTGCATGCAGAGTGCAGACCATCAGTTACTTTCTTGAACTCAAACAGTTACTTTTCTCCCTACAATGTTTATCCATTATTGAGCATGAATTAGTGCTTTCCTGAACCTCATTTGGCAAGTCAGTATCCTTTTGCACAGCACAGTTCCCATTTACCTCAGCTCCTTTTTTTTGCACTTGTCCCCAAGCTTATTTTTTCTCTTGTGTAAGACTGACCAGGTCTGTGTGAAGTCCAGAGGACTGGTAGTATTTTACATGGAACAGTGACACTCCTGAGTCTGACAGAAGGAAGAGAAAGTGCTTGCCCTCACACTCTGTTCCCAGCTCTCACACTTTTGAATGAAATCTCACTGCTGTTGCTCCTGTGAATGAGATTAATTACTGAGATGTTTCTAAAACCTCCAGCCTTATCTGAGGCCCCAAATATATTTTTTCACCTGCTATTTCCCTTGAAATACTAAAACAGTGAGGTGTGCTTGTATGCAGAACTCTGCCTTTTGAAATCTGAAACAGGCCTCCACTTCAAAACTTGGCACAGCAAATAGAGTTTGAAAATCACAGAAGATCATTTATTGCTTTACAGAAATTAATGCAAGTGCAGCTCCATAAACCTAAGGAAACGCAGAGAGGAATTAGTGTCTTACTACTAAAAGATAATTGACTGTCTTTTGGTATTTCAGTAATTTTAACTGAAGAAATATAATGGTAAAGCAGACCCCACAGGTGGGATTTGGCTCATCTGGGTGTCCCAGACACCACGAGCAGTCAGATCACAGTAGTTCCAATGCAGGTGCCACAAAGGCATCAGCATGGTGTGGTGGCTCAAAACCTGTTGGTATCACCCCACTGGGTAAGAAAAGCCTCAGCTCTCCACAGTGCAGCTCTGGTGGCTCCAGTTATCATAGGTAAGAGCATGCAGCCAACTGGGCCAGGGTATCCCTGCCTTCCATATGTGGGCTTATGAAAAACTCACCCATCTACAGGAGTATATGTAGGATAACAAACTCCCTTGGTCACTCTCAACCAGATCTTCATTGTGCCACTGATCTCACTGAAGCAATGTCTGTTCATGCCAACTGAAAATTTGATCCAGAGTTAAAAACCTGAAGAAAAAGAGTAGAGTGTTTTAGCCAGTGTTCTTATCCAAAATTAAAAAATCTCTTAATTCTAATTTGCTGCTGGTACTAATTCTCTTTTGTGGACATACCCATATCTCATTTGAGAGTAGAGACTATTTCCACTTTAAGATGTCTTAAAATAGTGTCCTTTTAACCATGTCCCAGTACAAAGCAACCTTAAACTACAAATCAAATCAAAAGACCAAACTATTTCATTACACACAATGAAAAAAAATTGTTAGCTAATATAAGGCTTGCAAATCAGAAAATGTCTATGAAATGTGGGCAATAAGCAGCCAAGCCAAGCCAGCAGAGATGTGACAGTGCTGGGAAAGAAACAAGTATGAACAAAAGAATTTAGAAAGAGACCACTACATAAGGCAGTAAATCATTCCTGTGTACGTTTCTCGTTTTGGCACACATTTTCTTTGTTGCCATGGCAATCACTGTAGTCTTTCTAGACCTCCATTTCTGCACTGTAAAATGCAGATGATATTTTTTACTGCATATGTTTCAGTTATGCATTTGCAAACCACTTTTATGGCAGGGAATGGATGGTGTCAAATAACAGTAGATTGCTGTTAATTAGTTGGATTATTATAGATTGGGTTAGAGAACTGGTGTTCTTTGACAGGTATCTCCTCAGTCTTTAGATTTTTTTTATAGCAGTATAAACTTAAACCACTGTAAACATAAATGCATTGATTCTTACCAGAAAAGTAATCTAATCTTTCAAACCTGTTCTCAATTCTTTTCAGAGTTTTCTCAATATTGGCTTCTTCAGGAAGAGACTGGCTGGCTTTAGGATTGCTCTAACAGCCATTTTATATTTTAGAAAAACAATAATGGCATTGCTTATTTGCATTTTCATGTTAATAGACCATTCTTCTCTTGCAATTCACTTTACTGCTTCCAAAATTCTTACTGCATTGCCTGCTGGGCATTGCGTTTTTCTTAAGCACAAATATGTCTAGTACTGCCAACCACTTAATTTTCAGAAACACAAGTTTCTGCAGACTGACCTTGCAAACTGAATCTTGTTGTGAGGAGCCAGTTCTGTTTTGTTATGCCTCAACCCTGGTGGTGAGTGGCACATGGGGAGGGTGCATGTGTGCCATGTCCAGGAGGCACACAGAAGATGGAGCAAAGCCTTGTTTCTGAGGAGACTTTGTGTCCTCTTATCAAGAAGGTGGTAAAACAGATTTTAGCCCTTTTGCTCATTGGAGGATACTGCTGTACTGTTTTCAAGACCTCTGAAGAGCAGACAAAGGAACATTCTGGGACACCCTGCTTTGAGCAGGGAGATTGGATTAATGATCTCCAGTGGTCCCTTCCAACCTCATCCATTCTGTGATTCTGTGAGAATGCTTCAGTAGAACTGGGTGCAGCTGAGAACTGAACTAATATAGGTGGGGGATTATTTTTTTCCTCCTTTTTTCCTTTCTTTTTCATTATTTTACATATATTAAGACATATCTGCCTCTCAGCCATGCTCTCACCTGAGGGAACTTTCAATCTAGACATTGATTTACAATAGAACTCTACATATTAATGGAAATTCAAGTTCATGCAGAGTGTTTGACTAAGATTCACCTCCAGCAGAACAGCTATTGATCATGTTTCCTTGGGACTGGGAAGCCCCTTCTTCAGATACCCATCTCTCTGGGAAAAGGCCTTAAAAGAGCCAGGAAGCTCTTTTCTAGATGGCTCAAAGTTGTCAGGAGCACCAAAGGCATAAAACAAGGCTCATACAAGATGTTCCTCAACTGACTGTACAGTATAATAGGACCACAGTCCACTATAAAATGTTTTCTTTGTTTGGAGATAAACAATAGGCAGGCAGATTTTTCCAACAGATGTTAAAATTGAAATTAGGAATTGATGGGAATAAATAGAGACGTTGGGCAAAACCAGAAACTGTAAACAGGCTTCAGCTTTATGACTAATGCTGTGAGATTCATATATCAGGCATTTAGCACTGTATAACAGAGTGAATGCTGGGTTTTGCCTTATTACTGTCAAAACTTTGACTGGCATCATTGTCATTACTGACTCCTCAACTTCCTGCCCCTCTAGAGCTGCTGACCACATCTTTGAAAGAATAGCCAAGATGCAGTGATTAAATGTAAGGATGAAATCATGATAACACCAGATGTAGAATGCAACAAATTGTTAGACACAATTATGTCAGGAAGAAGGCATGATTGAAGAGAATGAAAATCACTTGCAGTAGTGATTTTGCATGATCATTGCACCTCTTCATTCACTGTAAACAAAACAAAATTAAATTTACTAACGGTGCAACAGAATGCAGCTGTTGGAGATGGGATATGTTGTTTTGATCTACACTTCCTTTCATCTCAGTTAAAATTTTGAACATGGCCATTTAAAAGCAATTCTCCTACAATTTTGTGATAGTTCAAGTACTTTAAATTCTTTTTTCTAGAGGACAGCTGTGTTGTTATCTTGACAGTTAATGTGTAGTAATGACGGATTTAGGTCTTAAAAATTAGCTACTAAAGTGTCTCAGAAAAGAGATGAATTAGGCTGAAGTGATTTCTGACAAACACTTGTCAGTGGGTTTATGACTGTCTGAGCAGATGGTAGTTTGGGAAGCTGGAGCTGTCACAGTGTGCTCCCTCCAGTGCCACTCAGAGCAATGAACACACAGACACTTCAGCCTGGGCAGGAGAAGCCAGAAGAAAGAATGCAGAGTACACTGGACTTGTGGATTTGCTCTTCTGCTGTTGACTCAGTTTTCTGCAATCTGCTTAGCAATTTGTGCATAATCACAATCTTACTACGTGCTCCAATAATAACACAACACATAACTACATACTAAATGATAAAGCCAATTCTTGTTCTAACAGAACTCTTAAGCTACTTGAATCTTAATTCTTAAGATACTAAGATTTTTAAAAATATGTTGAAGGTCTTTCAGGAAAAAAGTGCTTCAGACAAAACATGGGTTTTCTGTTCTAGGCATTCTAAGGTCTGTGGTTTATAAAATAATAGAATGTGTGATCCAGTGATTCCAAACAACTGCAATTCATTCAATTAACATCTTGTTAATTTAGCTTGTATAAAAAAGGAGCTTTTTTTTTTTTTTAAAGCATATTTTGGTTATTTAGTGAAATGGTTTAATTCAAATATGACAATGAAAAGATGCAGTTCAACCTATATATACTACCTTAAATTATACCAAATAAATAAAATAATTATTAAGTAGTGTAAAATAAAGTATTATTTTTATTTTGAAAAAAAATCCTTTGGTTTTATCCAAACCAATTTCCTCTCTGGTGGCCCTTTAATTAGCTGCAAATCTTACCCTTAAAACCCGACCCCTATTTATTTAAAAATAAAAATTATAAATCATAAAGTATTGAAGCCAGTGCATTTCTTTCCTTTGTACACATCCCCACTCTAGAATGTAATCTAGGACATATTCCACTGAAGTGGGAAATAGATCTTGGCAAGCTGAAAATAAAATTAAATTAAATTAATTTCAAGTTCTTAATGTTGTTTTTATGCTCTTTCTTTAGATAAACTATTTTTGTTGGGAGCAAGGCAAAGCACTGTGTGCTGATGAGAATCCATGGCTCTGTCTGCACAGTCGGGCTCCTTCCCAAATTAATCAGAGACTGTCCTTAAAACAGGACTGCTGCTACTGAGCTCTCTCCCTTGCCAGCTTCCCTCCTTGCTTTCCAATACAGGAAAAACGCATAGGAAATATCCAGCATGTGAAAAATAGTCTAAAGTATTTCTAAAGTGTGCAAAGGCAGTCATTTTGCAAGTCCCTTTCAAACATAACATTCTGTAGGTGCCACTGTATGGCCAGCAGGCTCAGTGCAGCTCTCAGCTTCCCCAGCTCTGTGCAGAAATGCTCACAGGGCATGCACAAAGGCTCACATCCAGGGTGGGCCCATCCTCACCCTCACTGTGGAGTCTGGACAATCTCATCTGCACAGAGGACCTGATTTCCCACAGCACCAGGCACCCACTTCCCCACTGTCCCCACAGGGAAGCAGCAGGGCTGTGCTCAGGGAACCCTGAGCAGCATTGCCAGAAAACCAATTCAGCACCATGACTTCCAGAGCTTTTAGTTACAACTTCTGGAGCTACAGCAGAGAAATGAAACACCAACATGAGTGGCAATTGTAAGTTGCCCACTAAGTACTTTAACCAAAAGTTCTTCTCTTGCTGATACAAAGGCAACTCCATTTAAATACCAATATAAGACAAAATTACTTGTTGAAGCTCTATGAAAATAGCAATATTAATAATAACTATTAGATAGGTAGTGCTCTTAATTATTATATTTTATTTCTTTTTCATTTGCTACATCATTTTAGCACCCCTCCTCTTATATCTTTGTTCTCTGAATAAGATAGCTGTTATGCTGTTTATGAAATAAAGGGCAGCTTAAAAGCAAGAGTATTCCTGAGGCAGAAAGCTCAGCCCCATCCATGGTAGGACAGTGGCCCTGCCTGTGGCTGGAACAAAGCTTGGTGGAAGCAAGTATTAAAAGTTCAATTAAAGCTGCATTAAAGCCCAGGCAGTAGAGGGTGGCCTAATTCCTCAGCTCCCAGGCAGTAGGGCTATGGTGTACTCAGGAGTGTACTATGGTGTTCCAGGAGCTGGTGGCACAGGGAAGCATGGATGTGCCAGCTGGGTGGGAAGCGTCTGGCAGTGTAGTTTTCCCAGGGGATGAAAACTGTATGTTCATGCCAGTGCTGACAAATAAAGGCTGACTGACTTTGCTCATGCCCATCTCCTATCTTATCTGTAACTCACTAAACATGCTGCCTCCTGCCAGACAGATGAAATTCCAGTATTCCAAACCTTGTTCAAGGAAAGCATCTCTTACTAACATCCTTCTCTTGGTATGAAGCATTCTGCAGCACTTGTAACCACACCCCTGGCACGTGCTCATCACTGATGTTTTCATCCCAGATTCTTTCCATTCATTAACTTCATTCCAAGTACAAAAATGCCGAGGTTCCCATGTTGTCAGTGGCAACAGTACATCAGTCATCCCTACCACAGCACCCTGTGTGACACACCAGCTCCTGTTTTCCTGCTGAAGTCTGGAGGAGTGAGCCAGCGCTGAAATACAGCAGATAACCTGAAAAGTCTTCACAGGAATATCATCAATATGCTTCTAACAAATGTGCCCAGTGAGAGATCCTGCTTTTGACAAGGCAGCAGACAGGCTCTTCTCAAAAGCTGCCAAGAAATGGCACAGACACAATTCCCTGTATCACAAAAAGGTGTTGTCCAGGAGTTAACACTGGTACTGAGCAAAACCTTTCACCTCTGAAAAGATAAGGCTCAGAGCGGCTGGGAGAGACAACGTTTTTGTTCAGAGCTCTGCTACTGATAACAGGAAGATAACAGCAAGTGGCTTTCTCTAACTGTATCAAACAAACCCGGTCCCAAATGGAATATCCCATATTTACATACATTTACTTTCTATATGCCTCATTCATCCTGATCTGTAGCTATTTTCTTGAGTTTATCAAACAATGTTCTTTATAGAACTCTGCTAATACCAACACACGGCCCAGCTTTTCAAATTATATAATAGATCAAAATGTCCCAGATATTGCACTGGAAAGATTGAAAGGATTTACTGCACTCATCACTTGTCCAATTAGCCTGATAAAAACAACTTGACACAACTCCTTGCCAGAATGGATACATACTTGGGAATGGTAAAAACTAGTAGGTCTACATGAAAGGCCAAGACCAAAGCTGGTTATTTTCAGTGTGAATCACACTGCAGTGCCACTTACCTTGAGGTGCTGTATTGCATGGGAATCAAAAAGTTCTCCAGAAACTTGCATAGCCAGGACAAAACTCAAGGATAAAGGATAAAAGTGGGGGCTGAAAGACCAGAACAGTAGCAGAAGAGAGGACAGAAAATGCATCTCAGGTGTGTCTGTATATACGCATATAAATATGCCCAGAGAAAGCTTACCCAGTCTAGGAAAAGATAACATTAAATCAGTAATAGAGCAGATTATAGCTGCACCCAAAAAAGCACAAGTGATACAAAACCCCTCTCCTAAGTACTAGAAAGAAAAATACAGCAAATATTTTACCTGTGACCAGAAAAGGGACTGACTTCCAGGGAAATCAGGTTAGCCTAAATACTGTAGACATATGGTATGTTCTTATGCTTTACTCATGGCATTACTCATTTAAGCTTTCTGAGGCCAGGGAAATAAAGAATAGAATAGAATAGAATAGAATAGAATAGAATAGAATAGAATAGAATAGAATAGAATAGAATAGAATAGAATAGAATAGAATAGAATAGAATAGAATAGAATAGAATCTTACTCTAAAGTAAGAAGGCTCAGCCTAGCACCACTGCTCTCTTTTAAAGCATCTCCCTCCTGATGCCCAAAAGGCTGGAAATAAATCCCCACAGACCCATATCTATAGAGCAGCTATTTGTTTATTGCAGTGCTGCAGGTGAGGGGGATTCCTCCACCCAACTCACCCACCTTTGCCAAGTGCTGTGGTAAATATACCACATTATACAGCATTATACATTTACACAATCTGAGCTCATGGTTATTGACAGTTTCTCTGCACTGCCCTTGCTCCTCCCCAGTTCAGGGGTCATCAGGGGTCTTTGATGAAGGCTTCCAAAATCTTCTTTGCATCTGAACTTTTCAACTTTGTCTTCAGAGCATGCACTGTTACAGTGTTCCTTGGTCTGCCTGGTCTTAACCAACCTAAATCCTTTGTTTTGTGGCTAATTGGCTTTGCCAATTGGCACTTGCCAATTTCTCATAAGTACTATACTTACCTATCTCTGAAACTATCCACCTGGTGAGTTTTTTCTTCTTTTTTTGTCTATTCAGCATTAAGCAACTAATTAACCATATATTAGCCACTATATTGTATAGAAAGTTATTTATCAGGTTATATAGGTATCAGGTTATATAAATATATTAAAAGTCATGACAGGTAATATTGATGTCAGGTTATATACATATCTTATAACTCCAGCTATATAAGCACTTTGTAACTTTGATCTAAGTTATACAGGCATCACTCCAAAGCAGCTACTCAGCATGGCCCTTACTGCAGGCTTAACACCCTGAACAGTTACTGCAGAGCCATGAACTTCAAGTATAACCGAGATTTTAAAAGTGCAAATACCAGCTCAGAAACAGGGAACCTTGCCCAAATTATTTCTTCACATAGTTTGTTGGTTTTTAAGAGGGATCCTGGTCTGATAAGGTTATCTGGGGATAGAAGCAGATCCTCCAAAACATGAAGGTTTTCTTGCAACCAAAACAGATGGAGACACACAGACCACAGAAGCAGCAGCTGGAAAAGGCAGCTGCTTCATTTGAAGCAGGCAGCAGCTCTGCTGGTTTTAGGTAATCATGCTATTGAACTGGAACAGGAGTGGAGACTGCTCAGGATGTGGTGATGAATGTGCTATTCTTCTGCCTTTGCAGCTGAGGAAAACATAAGCTGTTCAGGGAGCATCCCTCCTGAAACTGTCTTAGGAGCAAAGATGACATTTTGAATAAGAAAATAAAGCTTCTATCAGCATATCAAATTGTGAGAGTCTGTTAAAGCAAAGACTATGGCCATAGGGAACGAAACAACCCTTATTTTTCTTAGTGTCATGTCACAGATGACTATGTTGAAAAATATTTTAAGAGGACACCTTCTGGTTGGTCTTTTACCACCGAGCTGCTGATTGTCAAGAATCCTACCCATTGTGCATCTCTGCTTCTGTGAAAACTTCCTGTGCAGCCACAACCTCTGCATGATAACTGAAGAAGAGAATCCTAAGAGGGAAAAAAGCAACAAAACCCAACAAACCAAAAGATGCAGAAGAGACACACAGGCAACTTCCACAGATGTTGATGTATTCCATAGGAAGGCAATGGGAGCTTTTTCTTATGGACTAGGTCCTTCTTAGCCAAAAACCTCTTATTGTTAAGGCTGGACTCAAAAGGGTGGTCACAGCCTGAACAGATGCATCAGAGCTTGATTCTAACTGTAAGGAGCCCTTAAAAACTTACACAGGTGATGAGGAGAAAAGTGCCAATGATATCTATCTTTAGCAATTGTAATATCATTTCTCATTTACCATAGTGTCCCTTCTTGGAAAAACCAGCATGGATCAGCCATGATCAATGTGGGGCTAACACATTTGAGTATCTGAGAAATGTTATACCCTTTTCACCTTGAAATTTTCACAGAAATTCTTCACCCTGTCATGGAATAAATAAAGCTATTGCTGCATCAGAGAAAATCTGAAGGTTGATCTGGTGGAAGTAAACTCATTAATCTCTACGATGAGATGAAAAGTTCACCACATAGCTAAAAGTGCAGCACCTGTGTTTCCACTCCATTTCAATTGCATTCTTTGTACAAATAATCAAACTGAACTCATCATCAAAGGATGAGTGTCAAATTTTAATTCAGCATATTTCTTAATATCCTTCTTGCAAACAAGATGAAAAATTAATTTGATTAATCTACAGTGTGTCCCATCAGACAAACATGGATGGGTGAGTACTCACAGCAACTTCAGGCATCTAATTCAGATTCCAGTGTTCAAAGCCAAGGTCACTCTGGATAATCTCTGGGGAGACCACAAACATTGGTGTCTTGATTAACCCTGGGAGGCACCTACTCTATAAACTCAGCAGAATCTGGTAATTCACACCAATACCCCTGCAGAGCAACAAATGAAAACACATGTAATTCACTGAAAATTTAGACTGGGATGTGAAGGTGCATGAAAAAATGCAGAAGAGTCTCATTGATTTTTATAAATCCCGGATCACTTTCTTCTTCTGACCATCTCTTAAATATTTCATGGTCAGGACCAAACAAATATTCCACTGAAATATTTGACTCTCATAGAGACTCTCATAGAGAGCATACACAGGTTGTTGTGGTGATGATTTGAAAGCCACAAAAATGCAGAGTAATATCAGAAGTTGGTTTTTTATGAGTCAGATATAATACACACACATTTAAATCCTTGAATTTCTTGATTGAAAGATCAAAACTTTTGTGAAAGGCTTAGGGATAAAATACTAATTTTTTTCAAAAACAAGATGAGGTCACTTGGAACATGAAAGGAAGTATAAATGAAATCACAAGTTAAATCAAAATGTTAATATTAAGAGCTGAAGGAAGATAAAAGAGGATGGAATTCCCATCCCTAAGCTGGCACTGAAGGCTGGTTCAATGACTATAAAATACAGTGCAAATCTGAGGGCAAGACAATCCCCTGACAACAATTACCAGGTCCTGGTATTAGCAAGAAAAGGGCATTTTTATCATTACAGATGTACCAGGCAGAAATGTTATTACCCATTAAAGTTCCCTATTATTCTGCTGTCAGTTACCATCTGTTAATGAAGTCTTCATGGTCTGACAGCTCATTCTTTAATTGCCACCCAGTGCCACTCTCTGGTTCACAGCACACTGTGAGCTGAGCCTTCATATATTACACATTTTATGAGCTGAGTTTTCCAGGCTTCACCTCTGACATGATCTTTATCTCCTCCTAAGTGACTTCCTCCTACACAGCCAGCCTATGGCTTCAGAGAATCCTTTGTGGATGATAAATTACAGACTTCTGTGCTATTCTGACAGTGGAAGAGTATCCTCATGATCAAGCATTTCCTTCGAAGTTTGCAAGCCTCCTGTGAGACACGTCAACTCGAATGTTTGTCACTAAGAGGTATTTAATGCTAATTGTCCTGACAGTCCTCAACTCTCTCTCCAGAGAAACTTTTAAGTTTCCATAGATACCAGCTCTGTAGCTCTGTTAAATAGCACCCTTTCAGAAAACTGTAATTTTTCCCCTCAAGAAAAGACTGCTTATACCTAGAAACCTGTACAAGTACATTTATGTTTTAACACCTCCTATGCACTCTGATGCCCCTCAGATGCTCCTCTCCCCGTGTGATATTCCCACCACTACACACAGTGAGGTGCATCCAATGTGTGTAGCATTACAATAAAAGGTCCACAAATATTCAGCACACTGAGGGGGAAGCCACAAAAGCTAGCCAAAAGGAAACTCTCAAAGAAACAGATTTTAATTACATATTTTCTCAACTTTAGATGGCAAAAATCTCCTTTGCAAGGAGTTGTGTATATGATGGAATTCTACAATTAGAGCACTTTCCTGGGGAATGAAAAAAAGGCCAGGGGATATTAATCAAAAACCAAAGCAGGTGTCCAAATAATTAGGTTGCAATTCCCTCTTCCCCCACTCTCCCTGCAATAGCTGCCACTGCAGCACCTCTAGAGATTTGGGGAACTCACACTCAGTTTTCTCCTCAGTCTTTCAGCTTCCATCCTGAACACATGAATGAAGACAGGGCTAAATGGTTCTACTTCTGCTATATCACAGAAGGAAACATGAGCCTCAGACACATTGCAATATAACCAAATTTCACCCATGTAACTCAAACACGTTGCCTTTTCGGTTTTGAATGGTCTGACATCAGGCCAGGTCTGTGCACTGCCTTCCAACACAAATGGATAATTATGATACTCTCTTTTGAATTTTATAAAATGTTTCTAATATCCTTTTCTCCAACACGTTGGGTGTCTCAGTTTAGTACCTTATGAATGTTTTCAGAATTGATGTTCATTTATTATTTAATCTTGCATTGTCCTACTAGATGCAGGCTGCTCTCAACAGCAAAGCCCTAATTATGTTTCCCTTTGATGCAAGAATTCATCATCTGGCTCTGGTTATGATCAAGGCTGAGATTTTGAAAACCAAGGGCTAATATAATAACATGCAAACCAGATCAGGCTCA
Organism: Toxostoma redivivum; assembly: GCA_013397375.1. Lineage (NCBI taxonomy): Eukaryota > Metazoa > Chordata > Aves > Passeriformes > Mimidae > Toxostoma > Toxostoma redivivum. The sequence continues at coordinate 495,197 of VXBI01001031.1, forward strand.
GTAACTTAAATCCTGTCTCCCACAGAAAGCTTTGACAGGAAAAGAACATGACAAAAAAAAAGCAATCATTTAATGAAACTCCCCCAGAACACCCTCCTAGGCTCCAAGGATTTGCAGCATAGGGAATTCTTGAAAATGAAATTGCAAGTTTGTGTGTAATTACCCTCACTGGATAAATTTATGGTCAGAATTTACATGAACTTTCAGTATCCAGTATGCCCAGTGACTTCTGATACAGGTAAAATGCATGTTTGGAGATGCTGGGAAGAATATTGTGAGTCTGTGCTTATTATCAGCTTGCCATGGAAATATCTTCCTGGCTGGGGCAGGGGAGATGCAGAGTGCAGATGTGCTTCCAGCTTATTCCTCGGGAACGCTGGACTAGCAGGAGACACAAAAAGCAGCCGTGCCTCCAGCTTATTCCTGGGAAATGCCATCTACTGGTGGAAAAGAAGCTGGTGTGCAAATACATTCAAATGCCAGAAACACTGCTTGCCTAGAACTTGAGAATCACTCTGGCTAGCATTGCCAGATTAGCAGGATTATGTATCTGGACATTATCAATGCAAATTAAAGGGGTGATGAGCCGGGGAAAAGGAACTTTTCCAAGGATTAAGGAAGTGAAAATGTGAAAATAAGCCACAAAAATGTGAAATAAGACACAGTCTGGGTACCTCTGATTTTTACAATGCTCTCATCACCAATACAATGGTAAGAGATATTTTTGGAAGTCTGTTCAGCCATCACTGAGTGCAACCAGAGAACATTTGGTCCTCTGTAATGTACTTGCAGCCAAGAGACAAAGTCAGAATGACATCCTGTGATGCTTGCAACATAAATGAAATTGCCTAAGTGAAATACTGATGTATGAAGTATCCAGGACAGGAAGCACACCAATGCCAAAGGTGCCAGACTGCTGAACTGGTAATACAGGGTACCAGGAATATTAGACTCTGAATGAATCCAGAAGGAGCAAAAGGAAATAAAACTACTTGTAGTGCCTATATTTTGTTACCATGCTTCTCAGTGCTAATAAAATTCTGGTGTAACCTTAAGGCAATTGCCTATGGGGTGACTATTCTATTTATTGCAGCCTAATTATCCATGTCCATTAGTTAAATCATATTTCTAATCTCTCATCTGTAATCATCAAACTCCCAAGTCTTACTTCTTGACAAATAGTTATTACAACAATAAAGCCAGACACTGGGGGGATCTCAGGCTTGTGATGTTTGGATGAATTCCAACAGAGTGGGAGATGGCAATCATAGCCTTCCCTGAACTGCACAACACAGAGCAGACCCTACTCACCACAGCCTGGACTCTCACCTCCCTGGTTCTGCCTCTTTGTCACGTGGGCACAACAGGGTTTCATTAAGCAGCAAGTCACACTAGAGGAGGATGGAAACCAGCTCCTTGATGTCTGAGCTGGCAGTGATGCCTCTCATCAAGAACCAAAGGGGCTGCAATCTGCTTTCTTTGGCCAGAGCCATTCTCTTCCAAGTGCCTTAGAAACAGGCTGGGATTACACCAGCTGCTGCTACTGACACCTACACCAAAGATCCCACAGCTGCATCCCTCACAGGACTAAAGTCTAGTGGATGTCTCCTTACTGAAGAAAAGAAAATGCCATGTACTCTGAAGCAGATGCCCTTCCACTGACACTAATCAAACAGTTGACTTTTCTCTGCATGTGTGGGAACAAGAAGAAAATGTGAACTGCATCATATGCAGGAAGACTTCGACAAAACATTTTAAAAATGAAGGGAATCAGTAGGCAAGCAAAACCCTGGCTGGCAAAGGGTATAAGGCTAATAGGAAATGCTCATGGCAGAATTTCGTTTTCTCCATTCATTTAACTAGGATCAGCTCCAACAGCAACATTTGATTTCCCAGGTGATAAAGCCTTATAGGCATTTTCTCAGAGAGTCTACAAATCATTTTACTTTTACTGGCCAAAATACCAATCACTCATAGCAAGAGGATTGTTGACAACAACCTCTAAATATAAAATGGGGCTATTAACAAGTAAATATTTTGTCAAGATTTGCAAAACTACTAATACATGGTTTCTTTTAAATAAGTGAAGGTTCCAGCTATGGCATCCCACTCCTGAAATGTGCAACAATTGCCCTTTAGCTTCAGTAAAGCTCTGGTACCAAAGAGTTTGCAGCAAACTGAGAAAGCTGCCCTGCATGTGAAATCTTAGGACTGAAAATATCTCTGTAAAGAACAACAAGAAGAACACTACACACTGTGCTATTTGGAAAAGGCACAACCATTTAGCTTCGGCTTCAGATTCAAGCAAAGAGCCAATGTAAATATATTTATTACCTTACTTAACTGTAAGAAGATACCAGCAGAGATCTTCAGCACCCTCAGGCCCAACATGGTCTACAGCCAGCTGGAGTGTACCCCCTCTCCATGTGGTTTCCCAAGTCTTTTTGGAAGCTGATTTTGGCCTGTTCTGGGAAAAGTGTTATCTGTCTGCAGTGTGGGAAAATCATTCTGTTTTTCTGTCATTGCTCTGGAAATACTCACCCACATATGCTCGAGTCATGGGAAGTGGCATGATTCAAACAGCTCTCAGAAATTACTGAAGGATGTCTTTGGAAGTGAAAACAATTATCAGGAAATCACAGGGGAGAAAAGTTAAAATTTCAGAAAACATCGGTATTGATATGACTTGGAAAACAACACCACATCTTTCATTTTCTTGGGCTATCGTCATTCCTCTTTACTAAGTCTAATGATTTATGTCTCTTGCTCTGAGGATTAGAGAAAAATAAAGAACAAAATACGTTTTCAGAAAAAGATGGCACTTACAGGACAAAAAAAGAATCTTTTTTCCATGGGTAAAAGAAAATGTTTGACGTCTGGATTATAAGACCAGAAAGTGGTTCTGAAAGTGCTGTCCACCTAATGCACACTTGTATCTGCTGTGTGCAAGATCTCTGAATAGCACTAGCACGATAAGTCAGCAAAATGCAGAGTTATGGACTGATAGTTCATGTTTTTAGGAAGAGAGATTTGTTAAGACATCATCCCTTGCCAAAGCAGCAATAATAAAGGAGCATTAAAATGCAATAAAGGTAATTATGGGACTTACTGAGAATCTCAGTATTTGCCAGGAGGTAAAACATTACAAAAGCTGCTTCACATAAGGAACACAAGTTTACATGCTGCAACCTCACTAAGCTGCTGTAAAATTACTTTATTTTAGAGGACTTAAAGAATATAGCAGTTATTCATGAAAGAATAAAATCTCCCATATTTTCCTGGTGCTTGAGATATTTATTTTTTCTCTTTTGAATCTCTTGTCTGACTCTTTGTCTTTTATATACCACAACACAATCAGAGAGCAGTAAATATCACAAATTTGATCTTGTCCAAACTGAAGTGAATGGAAAACAGCCAATGGGGCTCAAAGGGTAGAGAAAATGAGTCCCCAAAGTAGAGGTTAATAATAATCACTGTGGTCACAAGCTCCATTGTTCCTTTCACTTCTGTTTTGCATGGCTTTTCTTATTTGCTTTAGGGAGATAATGATATGGGGGCATGTCAAAAGAGTATTTTCCTCACACATATTAGATATGCAGATGCTGTTTCTGTCTCTGGACTGGCTGTATCATAAGCAGTTTAAATTGCAAACTATCCTCCGTGGAGCTCCTGATTTACAGGGATTAACTGGCCTGGAATTTGTATTTCTAGCATTGACAAAGGCTTGATCTTTCCCCCTGAGGAAAAGGCCAGTCCACTGTTACCCTGAGAACACATGTTCCACCCCAGACAAATAATACAGAAGTTATTCAGCTGCTCTTGTTGTCTTACCTGATGCCCACTGGAATAGTTCTCTTTAGAAAGCTGCTGTGATTGCTTCTAAACTTATTTCAAACTGCTGCAAATCAGATGCAAACCTTTCATAAAAGAGGAGTTTACTACATGTAAAACATTGGGTGATTTAAGGGAAGATTATGCATTGGTTTTGAGCAAGTTCTGTTGTCTTTTAGTGATAAAGGGGCCCTACAGAAGGCAGCAAATCCCAAAGTGCTCTCAGCCTCCACGGAATTCTCATGGAAAGGGAAGCAAAGCCCATCCCTCAATGGATCCCTCGTATTTTAAGGCAGATGAAGATCCAGGGGGCCAAATCAGGAGAGCAGAGGTAAAGCTGCATTTCCTCTTGTGAATTACCCTTCAAAGCCAACAAACCTCAGCAGCCTGAGCAGCTCTTTCAGGGGTCACTGTGCCCCCTCCTGCTCCCCAGGCCCTCGGCCATGGTGCCAGGGAGGCCCAGGCCTTTTTCTGGCTGCTCCTGGGCTTGGTTTGGGGAGCAGAGTTGTGGTGAAACTGACATCACTGCTACCATGCACTTCAAACACTGCCAGTTTTGAAAAGAGACGTCTCAGCAATACTTCATTCCTGCAAATTTGGTGGAAAGGAGCAGCCGGGCAGGGCAGTGAGCCCTGGCCAGCGTTGTGCCGGAGGGGAGGATGAGGCGGCCGCGGGCAGAGCCCGGCAGAGGCGGAGCATGGATCTCTGAGGGCGAGAGGGCACAGCCCGGCCGGAATGGCAGAGAGAGCCAGCGGGGAGCCCCGAGGGCCACGGGGACGAGCTGAGGAACAGGGCAGGCAAGAGGACGGACTGGGAGAGACTGGGAGAGGCGCTGGGAGTGTCCCTGCCGGGCTGCGGAAGGGCGGGCAGCGGGCACGGGGCGCTCCGGCCAGCCCCAGAGCCCGGGCTGGAGTTCGGTGCTGCACTCCCCGCTCCACAGAGCCACCGCCGCACTCCAGCACGCCCTGCCGAACCGGGGCCGCCCTCAGCAGCGGGCGGCTCGGCCCGGACAGGGCAGGGCAGGGCA